>CP053159.1:7466455-8066455 GCA_014607495.2 Carposina sasakii | reverse complement strand
AAACATTGTACTTATGAATTTTTGTGGTCTCTAGTATTTATTAGTTTTATAAAAGAAAATTTTAATAAAAAAAACGGGATTAATGTTTGTTACACGCAGTACGCGCATTTCTGCAAGAAAATGCAAACTGATAACTCAACTTTGGACCTAATTATCTTGGAAACCAGATGCTTCCCATCCCATGTATGCTTCCGTGTAGAAAAATATTTGTGGTGATGAGGAGAATGCGCAGTATTAGGAAACCTTGACGACAAATAAACACCCTTTAGTCTAAGGCCGCACTACGGTTTTTTCCCGCAAGCGGTTAACCGCAAAACCGCTCGAGACGCACACACTACGGTTAAAAACAAAGAATATAAGTTCTATGGACCTCAAATTTTTGCGCAGTTTTTACACGCTAGTCATGTAATAAAATGCGGTTTTAAAATCAGTTGCGGGAAAAAACCGTCAGTGCGGCCGCTTCCATCGGTTTCCTATAGTCACAAAGTCTGGCAGTTAAAAACCGCGACGATATAGCCGTAGTGCGGCCTAAGCCTTATTATATAATTATTGACTAATGGCCTTTTGATCAAGTCTATTCTGTAAGTGAACTAATAGCTTAAACTACTTTCCTATTTCTGTAGTTAGTTATACAAACGTTCATAATTGATGCTTGCGGTACTAACATGTTAGGTTACATGCATACCCTTTAGCTCTTTAAAGACGCAAGGAGAAGCCCATTAAATTATTTACAGTACAATTTTTTTGTTTTGAGCTATTTATTCCACAATAACAATGTAATTATAATGGTTAATATTTTGATCGATCGACTGTTAGCCTCTTTTATGGGCTATTAAGGCATTTTCCGTCTTCTTTATTGCCTTTTTATTTTATAAAATTGGAATTTCAGCGTATTTTTCGGAGATTCTAATGAAATATTAATAAGTTTTTGTATAACGATAATATTGTTTGTACAATAGGTACTTTTTCGAAAAGAATAATGATATTAATAGTACTTAATTATTACTTTTAGGTGTAGTACGTACCTAACTTACTATAATATAGTAGGTAGACAAACGGTAAATAATAATTTCACTTTTCATGTGATTACCCATGTTTCAGTATGCATTATTTACTGTTTTGGCCTGTTTGTGAGAAGGTTTACTACGTACCTAAATAAGTCAATGTAATACGGGATATTTTAATATTGAACCTAAGCAAATAGTACTTACTTATGTGTAGGTTTATTTGTTTAGTTCCTTCACCTCTCAACGACCGAAGTGGTTTACGCTGAAGTTAGTTAAAGCTCGTAACTATTAAGAATATTTAGGGCCTTACTAATAAAATGGCCGCCTGGTGCCGGCAGAGTAGAATTCGTGACATCCCATGTCTGCACGTGGGTATCGTACGAGGCGATTAAGAGTTTCCGGGAGGTGGGCAGCAGCACCTCCCGTAATTGACAACATAGTCCAAAATACAAACTGCGGTCACCAACCCGCCTGCCCAGAGTGGTGACTGTGGGCAAATACCCCCCATGGCAGTCTTGTGGCGTGCCCTGGGGGACGCCTGCGTCCAGCAGTGGACTGCAATAGGCTGATGATGATGATGATGATTACTAATAAAAATATTTAAACATTATACAGAATGATTTTTGGTCGTCAACGTTCCCGAAAACTACGGAATCTCCTCATCATCACGATCATTTTTCTCCATGGAAGCATACCTGGGAAGTGTCTGGTTTCCAAAATATTTGGGTCCAAAGTTGAGTAAATAGACTGCGTTTTTCTGCATAAATGCACATAGACGCGCGTAGTAGGATTTTTTCACGAAAAATTATTAATATCTGTCTATAAAAAAACTAACATAAACACTAGACACTATAAATTTCGCATGATCAAGGAATTTAAAAAAAAAATTCAAAAAAAAATTTTTTTTTCCCAGCATTTTTTTTGGTATAAACTTACTTTATTTCATATATAGAGTACGTACCCTTCGTTAAAGGTGGCCACAAAAAAACATCCTGTATGTATAAGCCATACACTGTTTGACTAATACATTTTGCTGTCGAAGGTCGTGTAATTTTACACGCGATTTATCAGTAGCATCATCTGCATACCTACCTACTGTTGACAAAACTCTTGTTTTAATTGACGTCTGGTATAATTAATAATTCATATTAAATAACTGTCATAGATCTTCTCGTTTTTTCTTAACGCCACTTATATTAATAAGTTTTTGCTAAGCCTTTATGTATTTAAAGCCTACGCGGGGCTTCACTCTTCCCTTAATGGATAGGTACAAGTGGTGGGTACAACAGCATCACCTCCTCTATAAGTCCTAAGAGTCGACTAAGGAAATCGGACATTCTCTCAGGCGATAAGCTAGCAACTTGTCACTGATTAGTGATCATTAACACATCTGTTCCCGGTATGGTAAACGTGTCTTTGAAACGTGTAGGATTTTCTTTATGATATCAGATTTATTATCTGGCTTCCCCATTACGGGAGTACAGCCATGTGTATTGTAGGTATACATACAATACACATGGCATACAATGTACATGTACATTATGTTGTTGTTTAAAAGTTGTTGAGTAGACTAAAATCTTGCCGTATTATTACTAAATAATTTAAGCATTGTTCAAGCTAAACATTGGCTAAATTTGACAGATATTCCATACATTATGCAGTCAAATATCATTTTTAAACAGTGTTTCTTTAGACGCGGTTTTGTAATGGCACCATTGGTATCCTGAAAAGGTGACGTCTAGATCTTCAAGTCCCGAGTAAGGTAGGTACCTCTAATCAATTCATGGATTTCATTGCATAAAAGAAATAATTAATTAATAAAGATCTTAGTTTTTAGTACCATGGCAATGTACTCATGCTTGATGAGAGGCGATAAGCTAACAACTTGTCGTTGATCTTTTACATCTGATCCCGCTTAGCTAAATGTAGCTCCAGGATGTCATTCGCGATCCTGCAGTTCTGGCTACTCCATTTTTGGAACATAGCCATATGTATACCTACCTATATAAATATATATGTATTACCAAAGTTAAAAATCGATTTTTAATCTTCAAGTCTTCAAGGCGAGAGTGAACCGGTTTCTTTTAGGCAAGCGCGCTCCACCTTAGACTGCAACGGTGCTTTACATCAGGCGCGTTGTGGTCAAGCGTAAGCCTATTTAATATAGAAAAAAAATCTTTTACCTAGACCTCACAACTTGCAGGTATGTTATACTAACTTGTAAGGTACAAGTCTTATTAAACTGGTATTAAAATTTTCTATAATCCTAGCAAGCTGCAGTCTCTCAACTTAGTTTTAATAGGAGTTGGCACTTATTACTTTACATTTACAGTCCAAAATTGGATTCGATATGTATAGGTACTGGGCCAAATCTATTTTCTTCTATCCATAGATATCTATACATGGTGTTTTTTGGTGGCCACCCTTAACGAAGGGTACATACTCTATACATCAAATAAACTAAGTTTATTGCAAAAAAAATGCTGGGAAACAATGTAAATTTTTTTTTAATTTTTTTTTATTCCGTGATCGGGCAAAATTTATAGTGTCTAGTATTTATGCTAGTTTTTTCATATACAGTTATTAATTATTTCTCGTTAAAAAATCTTGCTACACGCGTCAATGTGCATTTATGCAGAAAAACGCATATTTATAGGTAATAGTCTATTTACTCAACTGAGAGAGGAAAGGATTGGACTAATTTTACGTTTAGGTTTAAGTGTGACTAATATTTTAAAAGAAAGATCTATATCTATTTGTATCAAATTATAAATCGCTCTTTCTGAACGCTAGGGAACCCACAACAATGTTTTTTCATTTTGTTTATAGGATCTGAACGTCTGCAGGCTAACCTCAGAACACTTCCCAGGTATGTACTCTATACATGAAATAAAGTGAGTTTATGTCAAAAAAAATCTGGGAAACATAAAAGATTTTATTTCTCGATCGGGCGAAATGTTTTTTCATGATACGCGCGTGCATTTATGCAGAAAAGCGCAGTCTATTTACTCAACTTTGAACCCTAATATCTTGGGAAGTGTTTCCGTAGTTTTCGGGAACGTTGACGACCAAAAATCACCCTGTATTGTGATGGGCATCTCCTAACATTTTTTGAGTGTTTGTTTGTTTGTTTGCAGCGCGGCGTCTCCGAAACAACTTCAGGTGTAGACATAGATTTAAGAAATGCTAAGATCTCTGGGTGTAGACTATATTTATAGAAACAAGCATAACCTTACCCTTTTGACATACCTAATTGACACTTTCACTTCACAACACTTTCATAGGAGCCCTCGAATATGCAACCCAGTTAAAGTTGTTAACTTTGGCAATCTCATTTACTCGGACGTGTGTTCGTATGCTTATGTGACATCACAGGCATATTATGATTTTTTTTCGTTTGCTCTGCTGCATGTATCATGGCAGACTGGGCTCTCAAAGCCATGTCTGGCACAGCACAGTTTCGTTCCCAGTCAAGCATAGTTAAAACGCACCTACATACATACATATTCACACTGCTGTATTCCTGAAATGGGGTAGCCAGAGCCAGTAACCAGAGCGGGTCTGATGTTAATTATCAGTGCCAACAAGCTTTGGTAAATGAACCTACCAATACTTTCATTGAATTTCAAGTTTGTATTATGTACCACAAATTTTATTAAATTCCATAGAAAATACGCAGCTCTACATTTTGAAGACTACCTACTCACGAGTTGCTAAATATTTAAAATTAATTTCTATTGACTGGTCTTTGGAAAAACAAGTCTTCCGAATTTTACTAAAGAAACAATGCGACGTCTCCAGCGAGGAAATAGACAATGGTAATCGAGTGGAGAGCGCCGGAGACAGACACAAAGAGCAATGAATCAAAGGGAACTCGCACAGAACAAGCTAATATCAACCTTCGAATCGAATTTAAATTTTAATCCCTAAATCGCTTTACTGAGCAAATAGTACCTCTGGACTTTGCATAACTCATTAAAAGTTTTTACACATTTCTCTCATATTTATATAAAACGTGCTAAGTATTTGAGTTTACGATCTCTGCAGCCGAAAAGTAAATTGGGAACATGTGTATACTATCCGTAATTAAGACAATATACACGTAGTGCTAACTATTCCTATTGCATGTATCTCATAATTTAACCCTAGGGTTTGACCCCGACTTTGGCATGTCCAAGTTCTTGGTCCAATCTTGGCCATAGACTTGAATATATCCAGATCACGATTAATAATCGTTAGACCCATTAATTGTTGATTCAAACTTCAGGTGGCTATAGTAGTAAGTGACCTTGCCTTGCCTTTATTAAGTAAAGGTCAAAATTGATGTTTTTAGGGTTCGTGAACACTGTAAGAAGCTTAATAAGTAGCGAGTAGGTATATGTTTTTTTAATAGAAATTCTACTGATTCCTAACTATTGGGTTGATAGTTATAGTTTTTTTTTTTCAAGTATTTTGGTGTAATAAATGAGGTGTAGGCTTTAGAATGCATCTGGTAGGTATTGACGAGGCGCTTTCAATAATGCACTTCTATTTATCTCTAGGTAATTATTTAACTGTATATTATGTATACCTGAATACAAATACGTTAACAAGGCTGAATTGAAAGTATTTTGTGAACATTGATCTCATGTCTTCATCATCTATGTTAGCCAGTAACTAAAGTCACGTACAAAAACCATTATCGAATCGGTAAATTGGTGCATTCGTTACTCTTATCAGGTAGGTATATGTGACTCAGAATATTACAGATGTAAAATAACGATCAAACTTTGTAGTACCTACTTACCTACCTACATGATAAAACTTCGCTACGGTGACTTGAAACTTTCGTTTACGACAGGTACCGCCGTGTGATACTCGTAGAACTTCGGTTTACAACTTTGTAAGGAGCATTTAAAACGTTTTTTACTCTTACTCTAGCATTGAATGTTGATTTTTACTCGCTCTAGAAAATGAAGGTAGTTAAATATAAAGCTATTTAGTACCTAATCTTGTTGTTTTAAAATTATGAATGACTAAGTGGTTTATTTATTCAAAATGATTATACAATATTCTTTATACCTAACTTATACTCGTACTTCCAATCTACGAATTAGGTTGTTTTAAAATAATGTTGCTATTCTATGTGTGTAACTAACAATCAGTGTGCCTGCTAGGTACCTACATATAAGATGGATAAACAGAGGAATCCAGCATTTTCTATTTGTTATTTCGGAATGATGCCCGTAATACTAAACACCAGGAGCTACAATTATAATAATTAGATATTAAATTGTTAAAATACAATTGACAAACAAATTGCGTTATATACTTGTTATCGTTTCACTCTAGCTGACGGAACAAAATTCAACAAATGCAGTAAGTACTCGTCTCGTCCTTTCATAATAAAAAAAGGTGAAGGGATGTGTCAAGGGGCAAAAAGGTAGAGTGTCTAGCAAAAGGGTATATCGGAGCAAATTGTATGAAGTACCCGGGAATCTCGACGTCAGAGTGAATTATCATAAGAGGAGGCCTGTAGTATTGGTCGATATTTAAATGGCATGCTGAAGTAAGAGCATCAACTAAACATATGCTCCGCAACTAAACTTATCTTATGCAACACAATGCAAAAATGGATGAAAAAATCTATGGGTTATTGGCCATTGGCCTTATCTACAGTTTGAACGGATTTCGGTTATTTATCATCGTTGCTCACTGATTACTAAAGTTCTGAGAAGGCAGGAAATGCATATAAATTAAATGTGGTATCGTGGGACACCAGGTAGGAACGAAGTTCCTTCGGCTAATGTAGAATCGACACAATTTGCAAAAGAAAAATCGTGCTCAATTTTATTTAGGTTTAAAATGTATCTATAATGTGAGTATTCGCCACGTGCTTGTCCATGAATTCATGAGTATATACTATGCATTGGGTGGAGTAGTAATAGAGAGAGAAGGGATGAGAGAACGAAAAGAAAGAGGGAGAAAGAGAAAGGTATTATACACTACTCGCTTGTGTATACGACTGTGCACGTCTCATTTAACGGTTTTATTCCACGCACTTTTTCTTACGGTTTTACTATCACATTTTTTTCAGTTCGGTCGCGCAGCAAAATCCTTATCTCCTCCAAGCCTGCCGTAAGGAACTTCGTTCCAAAAAAACACTAGATATTTTTTAGGGCTGATTTTTCCAAACGTCAGATAGCCTATCTGAAGAATAAAGTTGATGCTGTCTCTGTCAATATCAAGTTTTAAAGAGAGACATCATCAACTTTATTCTTCAGGTAGGCTATCCGACGTTTGAAAAAATTATCCCTTAGTAAAATTTAAACAGTATCAATGTGTTTTCCAAACACAACACTGCGCATTTCCAAGTGAACCTACAATAGTTAGTTACAGTGGCCATAAAAGTTATTGGTACACTAAACCTACAAACCCTTCCAATAAATTTTTGATAAAATCATAATAAAATATGACAGAGTTACAAATAGAGCGTAGATCTAAAACGCAAGGCGTTAGCAATATTGATGCAACAATAGACGCCACCGTAGTCTCACAAAGACGTTCTGTAACTATTTCAAATTGGAAAAATTCTACGATAGATTCGAGCACAAAGAACTACAATTCCAAATAGTTATATTATATTTTATCCTGAACTTTCCTTTTATATCAGAACAGTCTATGGAACATAAAACATATTATGATGATAGTAAATTACAGGCATAAGATGGTACCTACCCATTTAATTTTGCTGAGTGATTGAAGTGAAGTGAGTGACTGATATTAAAGTTTCAACACATAGCCGAAACTATTGGGCTATATAGGGATATTCCTTGCGAAGGAAAAGATTTCCTAAAATTCCCGAATCAAAGAATTCTTAAGTACCTAGACGCGGACAAAATCGTCAGCTGCCGCTAAATCTGCCAGAACAAGTTTTTGGCTTTAATTTAAGTTTTTAGGAAGTACTTACTCTAGGTAATAGATACAGGTGTCTAATATTGAGTGTAGTAATCAGAGAAAACGTTTAGAAGGTAGTAATGGCCGGATCGTCCTCTCCTGTCTGTTACAGAAAAATAATCTTGCCTTGTACGACCTAAATGCTTATTTCGTCTATGATAAACATTCATCTATCTATACATATAATAAAAATGTAACGGATCGCTGTCTGTACATGGAAGATATAGAAGAAAAAATATTATAGAATACCTTTATCAACGCAATAGTGCCCAAAACAAAGATTTTTTGAATTTTTATCTGTTTGTCGGTTTGTCTGTGCGTTTGTGCACGCTAATATCAGAAACTGATGAACTGATTTCGATGCAGTTTTCAGAAATATATTGTGACAGGTCCCACTTAATATATAGGCTACTTTTTATCCCGTGAAAATGTTTTTATCTCGGCGATATTTTGTTTTTTTTCTGTAGTCCACGCGGACGGAGTCGCGGGCGTCCACTACTTTAAAATATTAAAACTGGTTGCAACTAGCTGCAAAGTAAGGAAAACTTGAACTAAAATATAGAATAAGTTCCTTTTGAATATATTTATTACCGAGAAATGAGAAAAACTTTATGGAAGAAAATCCGGGTGCTGCTACAGGTATCATATTTTTTGTTAGGGTTCCGTGCCCAAAGGGTAAAAACGAGACCCTATTACTAAGACTTCGCTGTCTGTTCGTCCGTCTGTCTGTCACCAAGCTGTATCTCAAGAACCGCGATAGCTATACAGTTGAAATTTTTACAATATATGTGTTTCTGTTGCCCAAGTGCGAGTCGGACTCACGCACAAAGCGTCCGCGTCCCGTACCATTGGCTTGGTGAGCAACTTGGTAAAACATACAAACCGCTGAATACGTTTTCACAAGTACAAATCAATAATCCCTAAGCTTTTGACTTAAACGTTATCGCCACAGCGTTAGCTATCTGGATGAAAATTTAAATAATTGATTCGGCAGCACGATAACTGAATCTGCCTCCGAGGTACTGACTACATTGCTTATGTTTCATTTGCAAATTTAAAATGAACGTTTATTTTATATTACGCCCTTTTTCAGAACCTCTCTGTTATTGCTGGTTGGAAATTTAATAAGATGGTTACATCCTTAAATAAGTGAGTACTTGCATAAAAAGATGTTATGTTACAAATAATATTTAACTGATACGTTATTAAAATGTTGGCGATTCTATTTGGATAGATAGAAATTCTAACAACGTTTGTACCTTATTGATTTCTATTTCAAGAAGGTACCTACCTACTTTCTATCCTACTTTCTATTCCACTTCATGATTGCATTCCAGCCCAGTCAGTGGGAACCTACGCATGCATCCTTTGCTGAAATACTTAGTACCTAAATTCTATACCGTGGATAGTACTCCCGAGGCTAGGACATCTTTTTCGAAACATTTTTGTCAGAAATACACGTTGTCAAGTCACAACTTATTTATTTACAAAAACAATATACCTACCTACTTACAATTACTTCTCGCTCATTACCTATGTCCCTAAGTTAATTGAATTGGTTAACAAAGTATAAACAAAGTTGTTAACAAAGTTTAAACATCTATTCTAAACATAATTAATTTGCAATGAATTAATATTATTCAATCAATAATATGAAGTCAGTGCGTTGGCAGATAAAAAAGGGTATCTATAAAATAAAGTATCTACCTATCTACCGCAATTTTTATTGTCGATCGATTTATTTCATTTTTACGTCTACGTTGGAATTGAAAGGGTGACTGGCTAAATCAACGCCCAACGTAGAGCGTTTTGTTTAATCATGTAGAGCCGTATAAAATTTATCTCCTTTTTTTCTGGGTGACTTGTAATTCAATAATATGTGATGGTCGGATTGACACAGTTGGTGGAAAATCCTGAAGATGCCACGGGTGTTGGTGAAATTAATTGATATTTTCGGATTAGTAGCTATGTATATTTGCATGCTAGGTGCTTGGATCTGGCTTCTCGTTGCGACTGTAGAGGTTTGTGTTCGTGATCATGAGTCGGCAGATCCGAGGGTCAGCGGAGGATGGGCCCGGTGGAGGGCAAACCCTAGATGGAAATCATACATAAAATTTCATCTGAGTATAGAATAGCCCTTGTTATTTTGATTCTACGTAGTTGCCAAGTTTTATCAAATCCGATGGATAGGTTAGAATATGAAGAAGAAGTTGAAAGTGAGACAAATTCAGAGGATGACGCTTGGAATCCCCCTCTTTCTTCAAGAAGAACATCCACATTTTCGGATGAAAGGTTACCATCATTGCTTGAAGTGCAAAGACGTAGAACTCCAAGAAATCAAAACGCTTTAATTGTAGAGGCTTTATCTTCAGATGCTGATATTCCTGAGGTACAAGGGCGTAGAATGCAAAGGACCGAGCGTTCGGTGGCTCCAGAGGCTTCTTCTTCAGAAGCTGATATTCCAAGTCGCTCAGGAACCACATCCTCCGAAATATCAGAAGCTGAATGGATCAAAGACAAATTAGAAAAAATTTAATGGGAAATGCCATCACATGCCGATCCTGATCCGATAGAGTACATGGTACCGTGTATTCTTCAATACAAAGACTTCTGGCATGAAAGATATCTATGCTGGAATGATGGCTCAAGCAAAACCACTGGTTTATTTTTAGTTATTCTTGACTAATGACATAATTCAACAGATAGTTGATCAAACTAATCTATATGCCACGTAGCAGAGTTGTTTGCTACGGATACCATGCCCCAGACACGTTCTAGAAATTGGTACCCCGTAACTGTAGATGAAATGGTAAAATTCCTTGCTCTATTGGGTCTAACTACCGTCTATAAAACACTATTGGATGACTCACAAACTATACGGAATCCCACTTGCACGAAAAGTAATACCAAGAAATTCGAATTGTTACTAAAGTATATACACTTTTTTGATAATACTGAAGCCGATGCAAACGATTATGCTAAATCAGGATCAACAATGGTTGATAAATTTATTGAAAACTTCCAGAAAGCTTACATTCCAGGTGAAAAAATTTGTGTGGACGAATCTCTCATTCCTTGGAGAGGACGACTTATATTCCGTCAGTATATACCCAATAAAGCAGCCAAATATGGGATCAAGGTGTTCAAACTTTGTACAAAAATGGGATATACATGGAATTTCATTATATATTGCGGTAAATCCAAGAACAAAGAGACTGAAGTCTCTGAAAAAACTGTTATGTCACTGGCAGAAGGTCTTTTAGACGAAGGGAGAACTATGTACACAGATAATTACTATACTAGTGTACCTCTTGCTTATCGGCTGAGACGCAGAAGGACGCATCTTGTGGGAACGCTCAGGGCCAATAGAAAACATCTTCCAAAAGATGTCATGGCAATGAAACTCAAAAGAGGTGAGATGTGTGCAAAACAGACCAAAGACGGCATTGTAGTCCTAAAATGGCATGATATGATGATGGACGTAAGAATGTTATCCACTAAAACGTCTGCTCTGAAGACCGTCATGACCCGAAGTAATAAAAGGCCCCCAATAATGAAGCCAGAATGTATTGTAGATTATAATAATGGCAAGTCTTCGATAGATATCAGTGACCAGATGGCTACCTATAGTTCTGCTTTGCGACGCTGTACTAAATGGTACCGCAAGCTTTTCTTTGAAATACTATGGGGAACCTCCGTGGTAAATGCATACTTTCTGTATAATCAAAACACAACTGGCAAGAAACTAACAATCAGAGAATTTCGCGAGCAAATTATTACAGAAATGCTGGAGAAAAAATCTGATATATTTGGAGAAGATTCAGGACCTACAACTTCGAGAAGACCTGTAATTATTGAAAAACATCACTGATAAAAAATAAAGTCGGGGATAAAATGGTATGTGGACGATGTTCAGAGTGCTACAAAAAATATGAAAGAAAAGGAATAGCTGTGGACGGCAAAACAATTAGAGCATCACAGATCAACAAACAAAATGCTCCATTTGTGATGTTTTTTTTGTCAAAATTGCTTCAATTTATGCCACTAAAAATAAAAGAAAGGCTGCTTAGAATAAGTAAGAAACCAGTTTAATTTGTTTTTTTTTTTCGTAATAAAAAAATATTCAAATACATTCCTAAATGTTTTATTTTTATATTTTCATTTTATTCAAAAACTTTTTATTCGATCCTCAACCCAAAACCACCAAAACAACCGCCTGGGCCAGAGCTACATTTTCTTCATATAAAATGTATAGAAAACGTGCACATTAGTGATACACAAGCTAATGAATGGTCAGGGTCGTGTGTGCAAAAATGATACACAAGTGTTTTACACTGTGTATCATTTTTGATACACTGGCGCCGAGCGTGTTAAGCGAAGTTAATTTGGAATTTATTTAGTCAATCAAATTACGTACAAAATGTTAATAGTCGTCACTGCGGTGAATAAATGGGTGCGAGGTCTGCGTGCATCTGCCTTTTCTAGTCACAAAAACATCTGTAAAAAAAAAACAAAACTAAGTATAGGTAAGTATGTAGTGTACATGTTCATTGACTTGTTATAATTAAATCAGTAAAAAAATCGTTATTCATTTCATTCTATGCTACATCATTCATCACATACAGAAGGTATTTAAAAGTATTTAACTTATATTGTGTATACCCGCCCCGGCAAAAAACCGCATCAAAATCCATTCCCTAGTTTGAAAGATCTAAGCATACATAGGGACGGACAGACAGCGGCAAGC
This sequence comes from Carposina sasakii, assembly GCA_014607495.2. NCBI lineage: Eukaryota > Metazoa > Arthropoda > Insecta > Lepidoptera > Carposinidae > Carposina > Carposina sasakii. The sequence goes on along the minus strand of CP053159.1, from coordinate 8,053,765 downwards.
GACTTTGTTTTATAATATGTAGTGATATCAAAAAAACCTATCCACAAAGTTTGAGAGTCGAAATCACAAGTTAACTTTTCCAGATAATATGGAGAAATTCCTAACTAAACAACTCATAATATACCTAATCTTGAAAATTAAACATGTGATTTCTAGTTTCAAACTTTGTGTTTCAAACTTACACAGAGAAAATAACAGATCACAAGAGACAAACAGGATAAAACAGAGAGACATAATGAAAATAGATCATTTTAGGATTGATTGATAGACATCGGGAACTTTAACGTGCACGTCTTTTACGTGTTCGTAAATATATACCTATAGGTAAAGATACTTACTAATCCCACAGTTGCGAGCGCACATAAATTTTCCGGCATTGAAATATGTGACATTGTTTGATCCGCACACTGGACTGTATTCTGAAGTAGACTGGCAGTCCTGGACACACTGCCTTTGAGATGGATCCTCAGTACTGAAAAAGATATATTTTGTTGCTTAGTTTTCTTTCCGGAACTCCGGATCGGGAAGAAATCTATTTTAGGGTTAAAATGCTTACTTATTACAAGAATATTCATACAATCTTAAAAAAATAACAACTCTAAAACGTGTATTGGTTTGCAGTGGGATATTTTATAGCTTCGACGAAGCGTAATGCTATAAAATACAATCTACAGAGGTGTACTGGTAGGGGCCATAGATATAATCACATCACCGGTAGGGGTCGAAGCCGCTTCGACCCCTACCGGTAAACCTCTGTAGAACAAGAATATGCTTCGTGCCATTATATCTGTTGGAGGATACTAGATAGGTGGAGGGTACCTATAATATAGGAGGTTCAGGATACGCCCATGTATATTTAAGTAAGATCTAGATATATACTTGTAGACCTTTGTACAATTGCACCTACAACAATATACCTACCTATTGACATCAACAACATCCCAATTGAAAACTTTAAACAAGTTTACCAGTGCAACAACTTAGCCGGTGTTATTACGAGACCGCGTCTAAACTTTACGTCGTACCGAAATAAAACTTTTTAAACTTACGTTGTGCTAAACACAATCTGCCCAGCTGGGGTTGTGGTCGGTGTAAATGAAATTCCGAAAATATTGGCAAGTTCATCAGGACTCACGGTACTTTTCTGATCCACTTGCTGTGTGTCTGCCTCGTTGTTTTCCGGAAACTGACTACCAAAGTCTGCCTGACCATTCTGAGGGTATTTACTTGACGGAGGAACAATATCGTCCAGTGTTCCTCCGTTTTGTTGATCTGGTCTATTGTATTGATCTTCTGGTCTGTTGTATTGATCATCTGGCTTATTGTATTGATTATCTGGCCTATTGTATTGATCTTCTGGCCTGTTGTATTGATCATCTGGCTTATTGTATTGATTATCTGGCCTATTGTATTGATCTTCCGGCCTGTTGTATTGATCATCTGGCTTATTGTATTGATTATCTGGCCTATTGTACTGATTGCCGGGTCTATTATACGTGTTGTCTGGTCTATTATATTGATCTCCATTATTAAGACCTCCTTGACCAGGGAAATTTCCTGGGCGATGCTGTAAGTAATACAAATCATCTGGTGTTAAGTCTGGTCTCTGATTTGGTTTTTGGTTGCCACCGGGATATTGACTATCTGGGTATAGGTTTTGCGGATGGCCTGGTTGCCAGTTGTTTCCTGGATATTGAGGATTCTGCAAAGTATATATTCAAATTTAAACTTTATACTTAAGTCATCTCATCGAAAATGCATGTCAAATGATAGATTGTTAATAGGGCGTGACTATCAATGATACGGGCCCCTGCCCTCTGATTACCGAATTTGCAATAGAGGACGCCGAGCGCTCGTTGCGCGCACGCACACTCAATTATCGCGGTCGCGCTGCTTCGGCTTTGCTATTGCAAGTTACGTAATCAGGGGGCCGGCTAGAGAGGCCCCTAACGTGTGTTCCTTCCTTCATTTGCCCTTCTTTTCCCATTTGGGCCCCCAACTAATTTTGATACAGGGCTACTCCAAAGTCCAAAGCATGCCACTAGGTAAAGGTACCTATATTTTACCTGACTAGAAATACCCGGTTGGAATTGATTCAATTGATTGCCTCCTTGAGGTCCAGGGTTGAAATTAGGAAACAAATTATTAAGGATGCCTCCAAGGTTGAAAAATCTAGAATCGACCGGCACATCATCATTTATTTTTTTAGTCAGGCTTGCATCATGTAGCTTAACTGCCGCGGCTTTCCAGGCGGGTGCTAGAACTGGAATCATATTGGTACAAAATAAAGTAAGTGTATGTAGTTAGGTTAAATACCTAACTACACACACTTATTATTTAACTTAAATTATTTAACAACTAATCACTATAGGCACCCCACCCACAGATCTGAGAACTATGCAAACTTTGGCGCAAAGTTAGGTAACTAATTATGTATTAGATCTAACTTAACAGTAATATAACAACATCGTTCCTAAATACCTACTAGTACTTAGACATAAAGTTAGAGCATGGAGGAATTTAGGGCCTTACTTATAAACTGTGTAAAGTTAAGCAACCTGTTAACCACGACATTTAATAGCAAAATATATATCTTCATATTAATCTTATTAAAATAATCAAATATATAGGTAGGCAAACATGAGATTATTAAGATAACTCCACCTCCACAGATATGATAATGCCTAGGTACTTTCTAAACCTTGTTAACAAGATTAGCAGTTTTCAAAACCATCCTTCTGTAGGTGGATATCTAGAAATGCTAAAACTCTAAAATCTTTACAGAATAAAAGTTAAACAAAGAGTAGATAGGCTAACTTAGAAAATATCAAAAACATTTTTACCACAAGCACTGCCTACCTGCATAGTAGAAAGATAAGTAGATACATGACAAACTTAATTTACTTACCTACTAAAATCGCCACGAATACTCGTAATTTAACACTCATTTTAACCACTTACTCGTAACTTCACTACGCTTCTAAACTAAATATGGTAAGAACTTACAGTATTGTTAAATAACTGTACTGTTAAAGGCTATGATCAAGATATTAACCAGCTATGTATACCCATTAGAATGTTCTAAACAAAACACACCGTTATAATAAGTACATAGGTATGTAGGTAAATGATCTACGGCAAACAACGCATCAAAGGTATTTAAATTCTCGTTAAATAATTACGATAACTTGATTTTGCTGATTATTAAGTAATAGGTAGGTAAGTACCTATCTACGTATTAATGCATGCTGGTAGGTACAAGGGTTTTTACGATTAGTAACATAACTAGGCACCTATTATGAAAATAGCGTACCTACCTACCTAACGACGACTCATTTGAGCCATTTACTTACGTAATTAATTAGGTACTGAGTAGTACCTAAAGTTACCTACCCGTAGGGTGGGTGAGTACCTACCATCCCTCTAGTCTCAGCTTCTAGAGTGCGTTTCACCGTATAGTTCCGCAATATGATGGCGCAATGTGTAGTTACTATGTGTGTATGATTTTCTGTGATCATCTTTTGTCTACAACAATGCCAAAATAACTATCTGTCTGTCTGTCGCGCTTTCACGCCCCGAAACTACCAAAATAAATTTGGTTCAGAGATTATTATTTTATGGACTGTAGGAAAAAAGACTACTGGTGGTAAAATCGAAGAGCTGCACACACAACTAACATTTAGGTAGGTAAACATCATCACGGAAAAAATAAGTTAGTGGACAATAAAGGCTTATTCTGAAATCAGGACTATACCTATAGATAGATTTTCACTAATAATGAATGCTTTGCACTAACTCACAGTTTAAAAAACGCATAATCGATCTATCTTCTTCTACACATACAGGTGTTTTTTCGTTGCCACCCTTAACAAAGGGTACGTACCTACTCTATACATCAAATAATGCTGGGAAAAAATTTAATTTTTTTAGATTTTTTTTTTATTGCTTCGTCGGGCGAAATTTTATAGTGTCCAGTGTTTATGCTAGTTTTTACATGGACAGATATTAATTATTTCTCGTGAAAAAATCTTGCTACGCGCATCTATGTGCATTTATGCAGAAAAACGCAGTCTATTTACTCAACTTTGGATTCTAATATTTTGGGAACCAGACACTTCCCAGGTAAGCTTCCATGTAAAAATATGATCGTGATGATGAGATGATTCCATAGTTTTCGGGAACGTTGACGACAGGGATTTGGTATCTCCTCTTGGTTGACGACCGAAAATCATTATAATAAAAATGTAACACGGGTGACTAAAGCCGCACGACTTTGGCCGCACGGCAAAAATCGACCGTCTAAATGGATATTTGGCTAGATCGCAGGTGACTAAAGTCGCAAGCCCCAAAGTTGGTAGGCATCCAACTTTAAGGCGTGCAGCGCCCCGCTGCATGCGTTGGTGACTAAAATCGACTGTGTAAACGATCAATTGCAGGCGATCGCCCGCCGCATGAGGTGTTTTCGCGCCAATTTGCGCACGTTGTTCTACTACTGCAAACGCCTATACTGGTCAACATTTTCGAAGGAAATGGCCGAGTTCCATGCGATTTTAGTCACCAGTGTAAACGGACGGTCAATGCGGCGTGCCCAGGCGACTTGTAAAGTGATAAGCCGCATGGCGGAAATCGACCCATGTAAACCCCCCATAACGGATCGCTGTCTGCTGTACATGGAAGATATATGAGAAAAAAAAAATCAACGCAATAGTACCCAAAATAATGATTTCTGGAATTTATGTCTGTTTGTCGGTTTGTCTGTGCGTTTGTGCACGCTAATCTCAGAAATGGCAGAACCGATTTCGATGCAGTTTTCAATCATATAGGCTGTTGTAGGGGAAAGGTGTACATAATGATCCCCTTAAGGGAAAATGCTTACTGTATCCAAAATATTAAATTAAGACAAACATTGAATGAGCTTTGAATATATCATATAAATGCTGATATACTTGCATACGATTATTTTTAGTTGGTTGATTATCTACAGATTTGTTAGAGATTTTCCAAAAGGCTACTAAAGGATCATTTTGTACACCAGGATGTGTAAAACGATCCCTGGGGCCGGGTCAAAGGGGCACAGGGATCATTTTGTACTCCAAGTCTAAATAATGATCAATATAATGTAGGTAATCATTTAGAAGTTTAATTGTTTCTTTAAATTTCCGAAACGATCTCTGCAGAAGTCACATATAAAATCTTCTTCGTCATCGCTATCGAGCCCAGCGCATGCTTCATGTTCCCGTTTAAAACATTTCATGTATCGGACCCAACCTTCTCCCATGTCATCTTTTGAATACGGTTCGGAACGGTGCAGAACATGCACTCGGCATCCTCTTCGGAAGATTCGGAATCATAAGTGTTCCTTTGTTTTTGTAGCTTTTTCTTACTGCCCGTTTTTCCTTTACCAACTCCTTTTCTTTTACCAACTGCCTTTCCTTTACTAAACTCCTTTTCCTTTACCAACTTCATTTTCTTTACTGACTTCTTTTCCTTTACCAACTCCTTTTCTTTTACTTTTTTTTAGGGAGATTTTTTACGTGACCTTTGTTTTTCTTCTTTTTCATTTTTTTCTACATTTCCTCGTCTAAATAGTTTTTGTAAGATGTGCTAGTTAAAATTATGTCTCTATTTTTCTTTTCCTTAGATTTATATTTTTTTTCTCCTTCTATTTTTGACAAAGAAGGTCATGTGGTAAAAATACTCCAAAAGATGGAGATGAATCTGAAGACCTAATAATTAAAGTAGATATTGAAACAATACCAATCTCTTGGGATTGTGTAGATCTTGTAACCATAATTAGGGACGAAATCATTTCAGAAGCTAGGGTTTTAAAGCGATTTAACGGGGGGGGGTAACTACTTGCACAGAAGACGGTTGGATTTCATAATTCACATACAGTAAAGCTAATGAAGATTTATTAGAGGTGTACACTTGCTTAGAAGACAGCATAGCGAACGATTGGTTTTTATAATTCTGACTGTAAATTAATTCAAGCGAGGATGGTTACCTGAAATATACTCACTCTAGTTATATATAAAATACAAATACGCACACCCTCACAAATATACATGACACATACACACATACATGACTCTTAGTTTTTTTTTTTGTTTTTTTAGGTTAACAAACATGTATGTGCAACATAATTTATGATAGCAATGGTAGACACATTCTTTTATGCACATACCACACAGTTAACCTTTTAGAAAGGTATATGTAATAATAAGTAACAAGTATTAAACGCAGATATAAATTTTCAAATTGCCAAAATGTTAGGGGTAAAATGATTTCTGGGATCATTTTATACCGACTAAAAAATGTAAAATTTACAAAAATTGTCCAAACATAACCTCAAAACATAACCGTGGTATAATCAAAACGTGCTTGAAATATTCTTGAATATCCATAAGAACCACCAGTAACACTTTCATTCACAAATATACAAAACGATTTCAGCAATAAAGCATTGATTTTATGCTTAACTTAGATTGAACACACAGATTTTTTATTTTTCGCAATAAATCGAAGGTTTGTAGTCGCACCACCATGACACTTCACTGGGCTACTGATCTGGGTACGGGGAAGGCGTCAGCAAATAGATCGAGCGAGATGGCACTATAGTTTATTCATGATTAAAGGGAATCATTTTACCTCGAGGGATCATTTAGTACACCTTTCCCCTATAACTACTTTTTATCCCGGAAAAATATTATTTTTATCTCGAATAATTTCGACATTTTGTTTTTTTCTGTAGTCCATGCGGACGGAGTCGCGGGCGTCCACTAGTACCTAATAAGAAATTTTCGCCATAATATGCCTACCGCTTTGCTAAATACTTACAAGTACCTAGGCAAGCCTCTACATTTTTGATGGGTTATTGGAAACCATTATAAATTACCCCGAAGCCACGGTGCGGTCTTTGGTGGGAACTCCTCCTGGCAACCAAGGACAAACCACATACCTACATACGATTGTAAAAAGGTAACCTAGTAGAGATTGCAAACCGGGTCCGGTGCCCTTTTAGACATCCACCGGGCCCGGTAGATACGAAAACTGCGGCACGGAAGCCTCAACTTGTAGAAAATAGGCATGGCAAGCGCTGCGAACCGCGATGTTGTAAAAAAAAATTAACTTGTCTTTGTGCTAAATAACAATATTATGTATTATACGAGTAATTTATTTTCATGAACAGATATTTTTATGTTTTTCCCAATTAACAAGGTAATACGCCATAAGCTAGCATCCCTATGCACTGATACAATCAATGGCAACTTCTGTGACGGACGTCACGCTTGTATTCTACTTTCAAAATCAAAAAAGTTGGACCATTTTTCTTGCAGCTTTTGTATGGGCTCACTCGGTCTAGTGATTACTTAATCTAAGGTATTTTATATTACGGTCCAAACCCCCCCCCCCCCACACCATGAGTAGTAACTGGCGTGTCCGACAGGCGCCGGTCAAGTGCCGGAGCCAGGGGTGCTAAGAATCCCCGGGCGGGTTCCAACTGTACGACGACAAATGCTTCGAAAATGGGCCATAGGCGTGGGTTATAGCTGGTGACGTACAATGCGCGCACGCTAAGGGAGGACACAAAGCTCGATGAGCTGGAAGAGGAAAAGGGAGAGGATACGATAACCCTGAAATCTGGCAACTTACTCTACCACCGGGAAGGTGATCATAAGTCCCAGGATGGTTTTATCGTCCACAAGTCCCTCGTAAACAGCATTGAATCCATCACGAGTGTGTCGAGCAGGGTAGCATACCTGATACTCAGAGTATCAAAAAGGTACTTGTTGAAGGTCATCCAGGTATACGCGCCGACCTCGACGCATACGGATGACGAGGTGGAGGTTATGTATGAGGACATAAGTACAGCCATACATACCTCTAAAACTAATTTCTGTGTTATTATGGGGGACTTCAATGCGAAACTGGGCAAGCGGGGTGAGAATGAGTTGAAAGTGGGACAATTTGGATGCGGCGACAGGAACTCCAGGGGCCAGAGGCTGGCCGATTTTCTAGAGATGGAGGGACTCTTTATGATGACCTCCTTCTTCAAGAAGCCGCCTCATAGGAAATGGACCTGGCTCCATCCCAACAAGCACACGAGGAACGAGATAGACTTCATAATGACCACCGAGAAACGGATATTCAATGATGTCTCAGTGATCAACAGGGTGAAAACCGGTAGCGGTCACCGAATGGTTCGAGGCACATTGAATATTAATGTCAAACGGAAGAGAACACGACTAGTGAAGTCTACACTCCGACCCTCATCCGAGCACATTCAAAAGCCCCGAGAGCTTTCAACTCGAGCTGACAAACCGCTTTGCTTGCCTAGAGGATTGCATTTCAGTGGATGATATAAATAACAGGCTGGTAGAAACTGTCCACACGGTGGGGTCTAAATTCTTTAGACCTAACCGTAGAAATAGACCCCAGAAACTAACTGGTCATACCCTCAACCTCATGGCGGAAAGGCGCGCAATGTCTCTGCAGTCCTCTGATGACGCTGAAGCATATCGGCAGCTCAATAAACGTATCTCCAAGTCTCTGCGACACGACATCCGCAGCTTTAATACTCGCTGCATTAAGGAAACAATAGAGCGAAACCAAGGCTCCAAAGTGTTCGCGAGAGAATTATCTATTGGGCAGAGCCAGTTGACGAAGCTGAAGACAGAGGACGGCAGTGTAGCGTCTACCATACCAGAGGTGCTAAGGGAGATTGAGAGGTTCTATGGACAGCTATATACCTTGGTCGCTAAACCTGTTAGATTAGGCAAAGACCCAAGCTCACCCGACACTATACTGAAGACATCCCGGATATCAGCCTGTACGAGATTAGGACTGCCCTTAAACAACTCAAAAACAACAAAGCGTCGGGCGACGATGGAATTACATCAGAGCTTCCAAGAGCGGGTGGAACTCCGGTACTGAGGGTCCTCCAAAGGCTCTTCAATTCCGTCCTGCTCGAAGGGGTAACGCCGGAAGCATGGAGCAGAAGTGTGGTGGTGCTGTTCTTTAAAAAAGGCGATAAAGCCTTGCTGAAGAACTATAGACCCATCTCGTTTCTGAGCCATGTCTACAAGTTGTTTTCAAGGGTAATCACGAATCGTCTTGCTCGCAGGTTTGATGACTTCCAGCCTCCCGAACAAGCCGGTTTCCGAAAAGGGTTTAGTACCATAGACCATATCCACACGCTACGGTAGATTATACAAAAAACGGAAGAGTATAATCGGCCACTATGCGTTCGTGGACTATGAGAAGGCCTTTGATTCGATCGAGACATGGGCAGTGCTGCAGTCTCTCCAGCGGTGCCATATTGACCATCGATATATCGAAGTGCTGAAGTGTTTATACAGCAACGCCACCATGTCGGTACGAGTACAGGAGCGGAGCACTGAGCCGATTTCTTTGCAGAGGGGAGTGAGACAAGGAGATGTAATTTCCCCGAAGCTCTTCACCAATGCAGTGGAAGACGCCTTTAAGCTTCTCGAATGGAAAGGACTCGGCATCAATATCAATGGCGAATACATCACTCACCTTCGGTTCGCAGACGACATCGTGGTCATGGCAGAATCGCTGAAGGATCTAAGCACATTGCTCGATGGCCTCAATCGAGTCTCCCAACAGGTGGGCCTGAAGATGAACATGGACAAGACGAAGATCATGTCGAACGTCCATGTGCCGCCCACTCCTGTACTGATTGGGAGCTCGATGCTTGAAGTTGTTGACGAGTATGTTTACCTGGGACAGACGGTCAAACTAGGTAAGTCCAACTTTGAGAAGGAGGTAACTCGGCGAATCCAACTCGGCTGCGCAGCGTTCGGGAAACTACGAAGCTTATTTGTGTCCAAGTTACCCCAGTCCTTAAAGACGAAGGTATTCAAACAGTGCGTGCTGCCGGTGATGACCTACTGTGCCGAGACGTGGTCTCTAACTATGTGCCTCATAAATGAAGCTCAGGATCGCACAGCGAGCGATGGAGAGAGCTATGCTTGGGATCTCTCTGCGTGATCGAATCAGAAATGAGGAGATCCGCAGACATACAAAGATCACCGACATATCTCAACGGTCCAGCAAGCTGAAGTGGCAATGGGCAGGGCACATAGCTCGAAGAACTGATGGCCAATGGAGTCGGAAAGTTCTAGAGTGGATACCACGTATCGGCAAGTGCAGCGTGGGAAGGCCACCCGCGAGGTGGACGGATGACCTGGCCAAGGTCGCGGGCGTCGGTTGGATGCAGGCTGCTTCCGACCGGTCGGAGTGGAGGTTGTTGGGGGAGGCCTATGTCCAACAGTGGACTTCTCAGGGCTCTAAATGATGATGATGATGATGGATGAATTACTTCAATTATATATTGTTTGAGGATTCGGCGGGAAAAGCTGGAAGGGTGCAGGTGTAATTTTCTCGTGAAAATCAAAAATTATTTGTAAATGGCTTGCATGTGTCCGTAAAGTGATGTTTTCTGGTAGATAAGTTATATTTTTATTACTTGGCTGTATGGGCTTAGTTCCCCTTGCCTTTCCTTCGGGATAAACTAAACAAAACAATTATTATTTTTTCGAATTTGCCCAAGATTCGGCGGGAAAAGCTGGAAGGGTGCAGGTGTAATTTTCTTGTGAAAATCAAAAATTATTTGTAAATGGCTTGCATGTGTCCGTAAAGTGATGTTTTCTGGTAGATAAGTTATATTTTGATTACTTGTGCTGTGAATCTAGTGCGTGTGCATGGTTTTATACGCAGGTAAGCCGAGTGAAACTTTAGCCGGATTACGATCTCTTCATGGGCGCATGTAAGTTGTTTCTGCAATAATTTTTCATTTTGACTAACTTTACACTTGTTCTTGAGGATTTTCCCGACGTTTCCATTCATCACCATCATTATCATCAATCATTATGTTCAGAAATCATTTACTAAAGAAAATGGCTGTATGGGCTTAGTTCCCCTTGCCTTTCCTTCGGGATAAACTAAACAAAAAAAATTTGCCCAAATTTGCTAACTAATTACCTACTTAATCTGTGAAATTTGCCTTCTCTCCATTTGCAGAATCTTCTATTTTTATAATTTTGTAAGTATGTACCTATATTACGTTATAATATATTTCAATCGTAATTGTAACAAAAATCGCATTTGCTAATGCAAGTCCTTTCCTATGACGCTGAAACGGTGATAAGATAAACAAAATCATAATGTTGTTTTGCCGGTCGGTAACATTACAATCAATTCTATAGGTGCTCCAGATTCTTCGAGAAAGATGAGTTGCCCATTTGATGAAACACAGCTGACGCAGCTGAAAGCCTTTGTGGAGCTGTGCAAGCTACGGCCCGAAATAATACAGCATCCCAGGCTATCTTTCTTTAAAGATTATCTTACTTCTCTTGGAGTGACCTTACCAACTGCTACTTTCGGCACAGCTAACTTTACCCCCTCTGGAGATAGGTAAGTAACCTTCAAATTGATCAATAAGGTCATCAGCAATAATATTGTTGTTTGCATGTAAAACACATGTAATTTTTTATTTTAGTTTGTACTTGTACCTAAGCCACCTAAAATAAAGTCATTGTTTATTTTATAATCTTCATAGCAATCCTACTGACGCATCTAAGGCAGAAAATTTACAGCAGTCTTCATCTTCTGATGAGGAAACGGAACCAGAATCTGATGTTGAGCTTGATATGGAAGGTAATTATCATAAAATTTTCTTTATCTTGTGGATAGTGTTGTGGACTGTGTACTTATTTATACTTCATAAACAATACCTTAACTATGTACTGTCAGTTGTTAACTGTCCCAAATAAATAAAATTAAATTTAAAGTAGGTACATAATCTTTTTGACATCTTTTACAAATTTAACCTATTTTTGTAAGTAGTTGTTTCATGTAATTTGGTGTTTTTATGCAGATAAAGCCCCAGTGATATTACCACTCTATGTGTTATTGGTAGAATTATCACATCCAACACAGTAGAGGCCACTAATAAAAAAATATATTAAACATATTGGGGCTATGAATTGCAGGTGTCATTGAAGCAGATCCAGAGGACAGCTCCCAGGTGATGGGCGATGTGTCCAAGGAGACCACAGAAGAAGAGAGAGACCAGTCTGATGAGAAGCGCTCAGCTGCAATGAAGGCATTCTCAGAGCAAAACTTTGATGAGGCCATCAAACTGTACTCAGAAGCCATTTTGTTGAACCCACAGAGTGCTTTGCTGTTTGCTAAAAGAGGACAGGTAATATTAAATTGCTCTCAATTGAATGATTTATTATAGCAATTTTAATATCCGAAAGTAACACAGATATGGATGATCATACCAATGTGTGCCAATAGTTAGCTTTTTGCTGGTATAAAAGTTTTGTGCTGATCCAGTGTATACATCAGCTGTATCTAATGTGCATGTCATAAGAGTGGACTAACAAACTGAGGCACCAGAGGTGGCTCGTCCTAAAGATTGCTGGTGCAGTGCACTCCCACCCCACCCACAAAGATTACATAGGCAGACTTTATTTCTTTATACATATTTCTATTTTCCTACATACTTTTTCAAAATTCTTTATACATATTTCTATTTTTCTACATTTTTTTTTTCAAAAAATTTATTTCTATTCTAATTTGCCTATACAATAGTCTAACAAATACCTACCTATTCCTGCTACGCATTTATGTCAAGTCATAGTAGGTAAGTTGTAACGAGTGAAGCGCCTGCGATTGCGCTCCTATAGAACGAAATTTGGTACAATTCCTAGAACTGTCTTCAACGAGTGCGAAAGAGATACATCGACACAGTCCGACGCGTGAAACAGAAGATTCCGTTTGAGAAATTAGCCTAATCTGGAGCGCCGCTCCCGCGCGTCGCGGCGTTGCCATAGCCATACCTACCGTAGATTTGCGTACTGTTATATATACGTATTGTACCCTTATTAGCTTACCAAGCTCCAATGTTGCCCCGTCAGCAATTCCTCGCCATAGAGCTTGTCATTCCTACGTTTCCTGCCAGTCTCGTTCCATCCTCCATACCCGCTAGACGGCTGCCTTATTCTAATTCTAAATTGTAGGTTTTTTTAAAAGCTATTTCCCTAGAGGCTCATAACAGTATGCGGGGGAAAACATGGCTGTGGGATCCCTTTTGCTCCTTTGATCCTACAGTTTTGGCTTCCCTATTCGTCAACACAGCCCTTTATAGAAAAGTAGGTACCAGAATTTTTTATAACATTGTTTTTCTTTAATTGCAGGTATATCTGAAGTTGAACAAGCCTAATGCATGCATCAAGGACTGCACCCGCGCCCTTGAACTGAACTGTGACAGTGCTGCGGCTTACAAGTTCCGTGGACGAGCTTACAGGTAACCATACTTGAATTATGTCAGCTAGTAACTTCTACCTACCATCTAGTTATTTGTTTTTCTGTTAATCAAATGGTAATGTCATTGCGAAGTATATTTGCGTCGTGCACATTGCCTGCCCACCTTCTTTACCCAACAGCACCTCAACCTATGCATTCTGCGACGTCCACCCTACTGTAAAATTTCATCATGGACCATATGATGAAAAAAATATTATATGAAGAAGGTATGAAAGAGGAGGTAGGACTATGAACTGAGTCGTGAGGCATGACGTCATGATAGGGGTGGAACTTCAGAGCCAATGTAATGCTGTAGCTGTAACCACACGCTTATGCTCCGAAATCAAATTGTGTACGAAATAAAGTTTTAACTTTATATTAAAAGAACCAAACATGAAGTGTTGTATTCCTGGGTGTTTGAGTGACTCGGGAAAACAAGGGGAAAGTCCAAAAGAGTGTCTTCACACTTTTTTGTTTTTGACTAGATTTTCTTTATTTAAATGTGACATATTAATACATAGTACATATTAATTATGCTATCTCCCACAAGATGGATTCTCAAAATTGTGAAATATTATTGCCTAGTGGACGCCCGCGACTCCGTTCGCGTAGACTGCAGAAAAAATAAATTGTCGGTATTATCCGGGATAAAAACATTTTCCCGCGATAAAAAGTAGCCTATATGTTAAGTGTACCTGTCACAACATATTCCTGAAAACTGCATCGAAATCGGTTTAGACGTTTCTGAGATTAGCGTGCACAAACAAAACAGTTGTGATAAATAGTGGTAGAGTATACTTACTGTGTGGTCGAGTAGTTACTATACTTACTCGTACCTAGCCCGTTTCATAACGAACTGCCACGACTTTTTGAAACTAAACAAAATACATATTATGAAACAGCATTAAGATTACAAAGACACTAGCGCTTTTATAAGGGAACTTCATTGCTGAAAAGTAGTATAGTATTGCCACCTAGTGATGAGGAAGTAGTTTACTACAAGGTGGTTTCTATGTAAATGGGCAGGTCTACACATGACACATTAGAGTAGCTTACTGACGATCCATACATTGAGAGCTGACCCTAAGTATATCTAGTAATAATTCCTCTAAGATTTTTCTAATGTACTCACATGAAATAAATTCAGTGGTACAGGCCCGTGACGGGGATCGAACTCACGCCTTCCTACTGAAAGGCCTTTAAAATTGTATGCAAAACGCAATTTAATAAATAGAAAATGCACCGGGTTCCACACACTAACAACGCACCTCCGCGCGTGTAATTTAATAGTAAAATCAACCACTACCCGCCCTGTCGCGTGCAGATTTAAGACCGATAGTCTTAAATTCATTACTCTTCCTTGTAAAAGCAGCTTTATTTTTCTGTCTTTATATTTATCAGATGCTTTTCATCAGGCTTCTAGGAAAGTTCGAGGAAGCTTCGCATGATCTGTGTGAATCATTGAAGATTGACTACGATGACCAGACCAATGAATGGCTCAACGAGGTCAAGCCAAATGCAGAGAAGTTGCGTCAGCACAAGCTTAGCGCACAACGCAGGAAGGAAGAAAAAGAGGTACTTATATCGGATGGAATCAATTTAGCTAAAAAATTACACAATATGTATATTTTTAAAAACTATAAATCTGTGCAAAATGGACAGATTGGTAACCGTGTTGTGTGGCTTACTGTCACACTCAAACTAAAAATTATGTATAACACTTTTATATTAGGATTTGTTGTCTTGTATTATAACTGAACTGCTTTGGGAATATCTAATCTAGACTTTCCAGAATATAAATTAACTTATAAATTTTAACAATTTCTCAGCACCGCGAGAAACTACGCCGTTTGCGTAAGGCGCAAGAGGCACGCGCCAAAGCGTCCGCGCAGGCTCAAAGCGGCGGCATGCCTGGGGGATTCCCCGGAGGATTCGCAGGGGGATTCCCCGGCGGCATGCCTGGACAAGGCGGCTTCGACCCAAATGATCTCACCAGCTTGCTGAGGGATCCTGAGCTGATGGCCGCATTCCAGGTACATTGTTTATGATTGGCAAAAGTTGTTTTTTTTTAATTACTATGCCTTAGAGCGAATCGCACCCAATCTTGCGAAAGTGTCGTAAAATACGCCTTGCAAAGTAGCATACCCTCGAATATCTTACTGGACTTATTATTGCTAACATTAAGATTTAAACAATAGGAAATTTGGCAATTTGGACATTATAATTGGGTAGTATTTAATCGCACATAAAAATCTATACATATAATAAAAATTACGGGTCGCTGGACTGGAAGATATTGAGAAAAAAATTAGGAGCTTTATCAACGCAAAAGAACCCAAAACGATAATTTTTTGTCTGTTTGTCTTAGTTTGTGAGTTTGTGAGCTAATCTCAGAAACGGCTGAACCGATTTCGAACAGAAATAATAGGTCCCACTTAACATAAATTTGGATAATTTCATTTTGTTTTATTTTTTTCTGTTCCACGCGGACGGAGTCGCGGGCGGACATTATAATTGGGATTATTTATTTAGTATTTAATCATTATAATTAATTATGTTTTTGCCTTTATATATTTTTTAATCCACATAAAAATCTATACATATAATAAAAATGTAACGGGTCGCTGTCTGTACATGGAAGATATATGAGAAAAAAACCTGGCGTAATAGGTTCTAACAGACCTCCACCCCATTATCAACGCACCCTGTGAAAGAACTGTGACCAAAACGATATTTTTTGTCTAAATAGAATGTAAAAATGTTTGTACCATTTTAAAATAAAATATTATTTTCTGTGAGTTTGTGCACGCTGTAGTGTAATCAAAATAGTATCAGAAACGGCTGTATAATAACCATTAATTTGAAAAAAAAAATTTGATTTCGATGCACTGTCGGTTTTCAGAAATATACTTCGGTTGTGACAGGTCCCAGTAGAATAAAACAAAGAATGTTAGTTTAAAGATATTTTAACATATGTTAGGCTACTTTTTATCCCGGATACTGCTTGTGTTATTCACGAAGGTCGATATTTTGTTTTATTTTTTCTGTAGTCCACGCGGACGGAGTCGCGGGCGTCCACTAGTACTCAAATAAAATATATGATGACATGACATTAAATTGATGGGCGATTATTTATTTGATGTGCAATTTAAAATATCCCATTATAATTAATTATGTTTTTTGCCTTTATATATTTTTTAATCCAGGATCCGGAAGTAGCAGCAGCTTTCCAGGATGTCTCATCCAACCCGGCCAACTTCATCAAGTACCAAAACAATCCAAAGGTGTCTGCTGTCATAGAAAAGTTGCAAGCCAAGTTCGGGGGCAAGGGAACCTCCACGCCTCCGCCGTTTGGTGGAGCTGGTTTTCCAAGTAAGTTTCCTTTTTATACCCAATTTTTGAGTACTGTAGTATATAGGTAGGTACTTTTTCATATTAAGGCACCTTTACAGTGTCTCTTCATGTCATGTCATATAAATGAGCACACGTTGGCAGGTCAACAGAATTGCATGAATGAGCAGACTAAGATATAGAGCAGAGGTTGCTAGTAGAAACGTACATTAATTGAAATCGCTATCGCCGTTGCGTGGATGTCGTTCTGCATGTTACCGCTAAATGTTAACCATTGATTGCTTCCTATATACTGCGCTGCGTAAATTATGTATGTATATATCCGATATATATATACAGGTGTTTTTTTGTGGCCACCATTAACGAAGGGTACGTACTCTATACATCAAATAAAGTAAGATTATGCCAAAAAAAGTTGGGATTTTTTTTTTTATTGTGTACTTGATCGGATGAAATTTATGATATCTAGTGTTTATGTTAGTTTTTTATAGACATATATTAATTATTTCTCGTGAAAAAATCTTGCTACGCGCGTCTATGTGCATTTATGCAGAAAAACGCAGTCTATTTACTCAACTTTGGAACCTAATATTTTGGAAACCAGACACTTCGCATGTATGCTTCCATGGAGAAAAATGATCGTGCTGATAAGGAGATTCCGTAGTTTTCGGGAACGTTGACGACCAAAAATCATCTTATATTTTTATCATTATCTTATAATTATATCGCATCTCCTCATTATGTAATTCTGAAACTATTTTCACCTTACATATAATAGGTACATACCTCCTTATTATTAACCAGTCGTATTTTCTTTAATTTCAGACTTTGGTGGAGCTCGAAAAACTGATGATGATGTGGGTCTTGACTAATTAATTTTATATTCCCTTCAATCTTATCTAATTACTTATTATAATATAATCATACCATAATATTATAATATGCATATAATTATATTTTGATCAAATAAAAATTAAATTATAATTATAAATGGTGTAATGTGAATGATTTTGGTCAAACAGCTCAGGCTGACTTTCATTGGAATTCTATTGTAAGCTTAAGAAGAGAGATCATATTTTTCTTTTATAAAATCTGTTTCATAAAATAAGAAGCATTCATTCTCACAAAATTTCATCTACATATATAAAATTAGTGGTATTGTGCTAGTTATTTATTTGATCTCTCTTATGGTATGGTCACAAATATTGTAATAATTTGTATGTACTTATATGTAATTTTTTATTATTGTACTTTTGTTATCCTCTCAGCATTTATTTTATTCAGTCTTAATTTTAAATACAGCTCAGAAGAGTAGCTCAGAAAATTTAACCAGTGAATGTGATTCTCATCATTTCACCTCCAGTGAGCAGTATATATTAAAAATACAGTAATACCCCGCTTTACGCGAGGGATACGTTCGGGAAAAAATCGCGTTAACTGAAATTCGCGTATATCGAGGTTTATGATTAAACATATTCAAAATTTAATCTTTGCCATAGAACAAAGTCGTAGTACGGAGAATCCCCAGTTCTTCAATCAGAATGTTCAGAGGACGCGAGGATTCCCGCGACCAAAGGGGAGTTAATGACTAAATTATATTTATACACATTCTTTCGCATTATGCGAAGCATTTAAATGTGAATTTTATATTTCGCGTTATAGTGAAACCGCGCATAACAGGGTCGCGTAAAGTGCGGTATTACTGTAGTGGACGCCCGCAACTCCGTCCGCGTCGACTACTAGCCTATATGTTAAGTGGGTGTCACATTTTCCTGAAAACTGCATCAAAATCGGTTCAGCCGTTTCTGAGATTAGCGTGCACAAACATCGATTTGTTGTGCACGCTAATCTATCTAATAAGATATACGAGAAAAAATATTATAAGAGACCTTTATCAATGCAATAGTACATACCCAAAATAATGATTTTTTTGAATTTTTGTCCGTTTGTCTGTTTGTGCGTCTGTGCACGCTAATCTCAGAAACAGCTGAACCGATTTCGATGCAGTTTTCAGGAATATATATTGTGACAGGTCCCACTTAACATATAGGCAAATTTTTATCCCGGGAAAATGCTTTAATCTCTGATAATTTCGACATTTTGTTTTTTCTGCAGTCCACGCGGATGGAGTCGCGGCCGTCCACTAGTTAAAATATGATGGAGAATACCAATATTTATTACTAAGGTGTTATAATAATCATATTAAATGGTGCTTGGTAAAATGGTATCTCATAGCAGTGTCTAATGTAACCAATTACCAAATGTTTCTTCCTCCTTGTTTTACATCAAATAATTTCACCTAGTCAAAAAGAAGCAAAACATGTATCAAGCCAAGAAAAATCTAATGCCATATTCATATACTTGGTCCATAATGTAATTGTGTACTATAAAATAACCTAGTATGTAACGGTAATTCTAGTGTTCAAAGTACTGAATAATGTGTATGCACACTATAAATAGGGATGTGGTTTATTATTATAATGTCCTTATTTTTTTATGCAATTAAAATTTTAAAACAAAAATACACATAGTAAGTACTTATTTTATTTTTCTCTACTCTATACATATATAAGTTTAATTTACTTCATTTACTCTTCCCCAATTCAACCTGATTTTCTTCTCATGTAGTTTCAACCAGGAAGGCATAGACCTTGGAAATTGATGAGCATTGGGAAATTTCAAAGGTGGTGGTGGAGATTTGAATGGATCTTCATTCTTGAGCTTACGCACCAAAAATTCCTTATTTATTTGTTTGGGGTCACGGTACTTATCCATATATAAATTGAAAGCCTTCCTTCTTGGGAACCATTCTTGAGGTCTTATGTAGGCAGGTTTAAAATCATATTCATAAACTGGAAAGAAACAATACCTCTTAGTTATCAAAATAAAGGTAGGCTTTGTTGAAGAATGAAGATTGTCTAAAGTGTGCACATATGCATGAACTAATTGCAGTAAACTAAAATTCCTAAAGTACAGTACAGAGGGGTAAGCACGAACATCTCAATAGTCCGTAACGATATCATCAAACTGTCAAATAGATTTTGCTAGCGTTACGCCACGTAAAAAGTTTTGTGCTTACACCACTGTACCTAAATGGGTAAGTAAACTTATTTTTTTACTTACTTGGTTCTTTTGTTTGTAGAGTTTTATGAAAGAATTCCTGCACACTAATATCCCAATCACATTGGAAAAAGGCAAGGCCTGCAGGAGTAATAGTATCCTGATATTTTTGGTACCAATCCCTTGTCAAGAAAGTTCTACCTTCAAGATTGGATGATGTAGAAACTGAAAAGATTTGTTTTTATTACAGACATCAAATATTAATAAACCCCTGCAACTTAACCAAATAAAATATCCTTTTTGTATTGATTATCTAAAGCTTACAGATTTAAAATATTAAAATAAGGACAGGCATGGTATGACATTTTACTTACTCAATGATTTACACATTAGTTTTATATTATGAGTGAGAATGAGAGAAAGCCTTTACTGCTTACCTTTTGGAACATCATAATTCACTTTGCCATCTTGTTTATAGAGAACAAAAATATATCTATGATAGCCTGTACCTTTCAGTGGAAAGGGACGTAAATATTCAACTATTGTCTCCCCTTTCTCTACATTATTGCCAGGTATATTAGCAACAAGCCAATGAACATATTCCTTATCATTTTCAGTTAAATGACCATCTAAATTTGTTAAGGCCAATGTCCATAAAGTATCATCTTTAGCCTGATAATTTACAGAAGGTGTTGAAATTGCTTCAGCTGGTTTAATAACATTGCCAGTATATACTGGTAAATATGAATCATTTTTCAAATCATACAAAATATCTATATTTTTGTATGGTATAAAGTACCCTTCCCCATATAAGTGTTCAAACACTCCATAGTGTTCAGCAATTTGTTTTTTATGAATTGGTCCTGTTGTCTGCAGCCACTCCTCTCTCACTTCTTGCAAATTGATTTCTAATTGCTGGTTACGGGCTAACTGTTCCAAATTTTTATCATTCTTCAACCTCTTCAAATGGTCCAAACGGTCATATCTCTGGTCAATTGTATGTCTATAATAAACATAATATAAATGGAAATATATAATATAATAATAAACAAATTAAACTATGTACATCTACTTTTTATAGAACAGAATAAGGGGACTTTAGACAGCATATTTAGGACATAGATAATAGGTACCTGCCAAGGTCATATTAAATGAAGATTATATAGCTGGAGACATGCTAAGTAGCTAGGATATGATAGGTTGTGATACTGAAAATTTTATTAAGGCTTATAAGAACTCTAATTAATAGTACTCAGGCATGTATATGTACTTACTTCGTTCGAGGCAAACCAATATCAATCCTTGTTGTATATAATTCATCTTTATAATTCAACTCATCTAAACGCTCCTTTATAGTCCTACAGAAAACCGGAGCTTTACCTCTTACTCGATGAGCTAATCTGATTTGATGACATTGTATATTGATAATACAGACTCCTCTAGATATTCCATTTAACATTTTTCCAAGATCCTACAATTTAAATTTAATATTTGTGTGAAACAATTAAATTATACTTCATCAGTCATCACTTATACATAACCTAAAATTGAAATAATGTTACCAACTGAAGATAACAATTTGCCAAGTCACTTGACTTGAAAAATATGTGGAGATTTGGATCTGTTAGGACCTTTGACAATGAATTTTCTGACAAGTTAAAATAACTATCAAAAATAAATGGCGTTACATCTACCTAGCTCCCCCCTCCTTCACCTCCGTGAATATTGTATAGTTCCGTGAACTAGCTAAACTGTGCAAGGCGCGCTATCGTATCCATCGATTAAATTGAAGTCGACATTGACCGTACTCTACTCATAAATCAGTCCTGGGGCGATTACGTTCTATAATCCGTAAATGGTATGTACTGCACTCATAATAAAATTTTGTCTGTCACATTGCGATTGCTCTGCTTCTGCAAGTTACTTATCAGCCTACTGGTCTTTTACATTAACGGAGAACCGAGCAATGCTTAGGTACCTACCTACTATATCATTCTTTGAAACATTCCTAGCGGCCCGATTTAGTCGGACGGACGTACTGACCATTGACACACATACCGCATGTAGTTCCTAAGAACTTTTAATGTCTCAGGTAAAACAAAATTTCCGGTAGGAAATTCGCTAACGCCATCTATCCAGGTAATTTGTACTATTTTTTTTTACTTTTAATAGTAATTATAAATAATAAAACCAATAATAAAAATGAGAGTAGATGAAGCGAAAGAGGTGTGTCAGGTTCGTAGCAAGTGGAGATCCGTGATCTCTGCCTAACCTTCCGGGAAAGAAGCCTGATTTTCTTCTAAGTATGTACCTATCTATGTTTAATTTTTTTTTAAATTCTGTGTTCAAAATTTTGACATTTGTCTTGTTTAGTGATGATAACTCATTGAAAGTTAAGAAATGGAAGTGGTATGTATGCGTGTGTTGCCAAATTTCGCAGCCAAACCACAATCATTTGATTAAGTTTCAATCAATGAGTGACTATCACTATGAACTGTTAATGTACATCCAATATCGACAGAAAACTCAAAAACGGATGTGAAATCCCCCAAAAATACTTTAAATAAAAAACATGTTAATAAAGGCACTAGCCCAAAACGCATCTCGCTGGTTCAGTGCAGGCTGCGAAGTCGCTCATATTTTTTGGCACCTCTATACTTATCTAAACGAAATAACTATTTTAGTTTATAATTAATTAAGGATATTATATAATTAATTAAAAATATTAATAAGAAAATGAAAATACTTTTCACCAGAGCGAGATTTAAACTCATGACCACTCGCATTCTGTGCATCGCTCTACCAACTGAGCTATCGGGTCACTTAACTCGGATGACGAATTTTACCATCTCTTTTAAATTACGTTTTTGGCAACGTTATTTTTTCATCCCGATAGCTATACCTACACTAGAATTAATTAAGGCTTGACTTTTCGTGTATAAAATTATGTTAAATTGCCATATTTTGAGCGTTATAATTTCAATTCTTTACAATCTTTTTTTTTCAAATGGTGAGTAAGTTTACGTAACATTTACACACATCACATTTGTAATAATATTCTTATATAGTAAAACCATTCATTCACGATGGATCATCAAGTATCATTTAAAAATCTTGGATCCTATTAGATATTTTTATATAAAATACTTGATCAATGCAAAATCATACGTAATCATCAAGTAAATAAGTTGTAAAAATTGAAACCTTAAGATAAAAAAAATATCAATTAACAAACCTCCCATTATTAAGGATACAGTCGCTTAAATGGAAATACTGGATGCATTTGCGTATGATCAAATTTCGATATTTGCCTGTCAAAATAGTGCAGAGATAGAAATTACATCTTATAACGGAAGGAGACAACATTCTTTTTTTTTATAATTTAGATATAGGAGCACATCTCTATCCTGTTTTTCTTTTTGGGTTGATATTATTTGAATGGGATTGGATCATGATTGGATGAATTTTCTCTTCTTCTCTCTCTTTCAACTCGAATCGACCAACCAAGCAAGAGCAAGGCAAGGAACAAGCATACGAGCACACATGAAGCCCACGAACTTATATTATATTTTACTTTTTTAAATTCGATGCGTGCTGGTTTGCCGTGGGTTTGCCTGTGGTGTGGTGATTACATACAATATTTTGTGTTCAAAGCATAAAATTATCATTTGTGAAGTGAAATGTGTACTGTGGGAAGCGTTGTGTGCAACGACAATTAGTTTGTTAAATAAAAACTGCTGTGTCCTAACAATGACCGGACATGAAAACTGTGATCATTTTGAGAAATAAGGAGCCATTTACATGTGACGAGAAGTCACGTAGACTTTTATGAGCAGCAAAAACTAAAGTTAAATATTGATTTAGGCGTATAGTAACAATTTGAGTGTTTTAATCATGAATACCAAGAATATACAGAAAAATGCAATGCACAAAAGTGCTGAGTTTACTTTTACGCCGCCGCCGGAGGCTCCCGTATTTGAACCTACGCTTGAAGAATTTAATGACCCTCTAGAATACATCGCTAAAATTCGTCCAGTTGCAGAGAAAACTGGGATTTGTAAAATTAAGCCCCCGTCGCGATGGCAGCCCCCATTTTCCTTAGATATCGATAAATTAAAATTTGTACCACGAATACAAAAAGTAAATGAACTGGAAGCCATTACACGTTTAAAACTTTTGTTTCTTGAAAAAATATTAAAATTCTGGGATCTACAAGGTTCACCTTTAAAAATGCCTATGTATGAAAATAAAACACTAGACTTGTATTGCTTGAAATTTTGGGTTGATGAAGAAGGTGGATTCGAAAATTGCGATTCTCCTAAAAAATGGCGAAAAATAGCAAATGCAATGGGATATAGTCAAACTGCAACATCCATGAATTTTTTAAGACAAAACTATGAGAAAATTCTTCATCCCTATGATATTTTTGAGAAGAGTAAAGCTGATATTCTTAAGACAGTAAAAAAAACTGATACAAAGACAGAGTGTAAAAATGAAACTAGTAGTAATACAGCTATGTTCACAGAAGTACCAATTGAAACTATTACAAAAGTAAAAGATGAATATGAATTCAATGAAGATAAACCTAAAATTAGCATAAAGAAAACGAAAACTGGCTCTGACATAAAAGTTAATCCAGAAATTGTCAAGCCTGAAAGTACCACAAACATAACAGATGTCAAAAGCAAAACAGCTTTAGAAGAAATGAAGCGTAATAGAGAGCTTAGGAGATTAGCTTGTTATGGGGCTGGACCTAAAATGCCTGGGCTAAATGATGAAGAATTTGATATAACCAAATCTAGAAAAAGACCTAGGTATGATTTAGATCCATTAGCTATATATTCATGTGCAATATGCCAAAAAGACCATAGGGATGATTTACTTTTAATTTGTAATGGATGTTCGGATACTTACCACACTTTTTGCCTAAAACCACCTTTAAATACAGTACCTGATGGTGATTGGAGGTGCCCTTGTTGCATTTCCGAAGAGGTCCATAAACCTGCCGAAGCTTTTGGATTTGCCCAGGCTGAAAGAGAATATACCCTTCAACAATTTGGAGAAATGGCAGATAAATTCAAGTCTGATTATTTTAATATGGCTGGACATTTAGTGCCAGTAGCTGCAGTTGAAAAAGAATTTTGGAGAATAATATCCTCAGTTGAGGAAGATGTTACAGTAGAATATGGTGCAGATTTGCATTCAATGGATCATGGCTCAGGATTCCCAACTAAATCATCTTTGAATCTATACCCAGGAGATCAAGAATATGTAGATTCAGGATGGAATCTGAATAATTTGCCTGTGCTAGAAGGGTCTGTACTGAAGTTCATTAATGCTGATATTTCTGGGATGACTGTACCATGGATGTATGTTGGTATGTGCTTTTCTGCATTCTGCTGGCACAATGAAGATCATTGGAGTTATTCTATTAATTACTTGCATTGGGGAGAAGCCAAAACTTGGTATGGTGTACCTGGAAGTGGTGCTGAATTATTGGAAGATTCTATGAAAGCTGCTGCTCCTGAATTGTTCAAATCTCAACCAGATCTACTTCATCAATTAGTGACAATCATGAATCCAAATATATTAATGGCAGCTGGTGTCCCAATATATAGAACTGACCAACAAGCTGGAGAGTTTGTGGTAACTTTTCCTAGAGCTTATCATGCTGGTTTTAATCAAGGATACAATTTTGCAGAAGCAGTAAACTTTGCTCCACCAGATTGGCTTAAAATAGGCAGAGCATGCATTGCACACTACAAGAATTTAAAAAGATTTTGTGTATTTTCCCATGATGAACTTATTTGCAAAATGGCTCTAGAAGGTGATCGGCTAAGTTTGGAAACAGCACTTGAAACCCAAAAAGAGCTAGTTAATGCAACAAAAGAAGAAGGTAGATTAAGATCTTTGCTATCAATTAAAGGTTTGAAAAGTGTTCGAAGAACCGCATTTGAATTGCTTGGTGATGATGAGAGACTTTGTGAAGTTTGTAAGACTACATGTTTCTTGTCATCTGTTTCCTGCTCAGACTGCAAACATATGGCATGTTTGCAACATGCAATGGAATTTTGTGAGTGTCCTTTAGAAAAGAAAACATTGAACTACAGATATGACATGGATGAGTTACACATAATGTTGCAGACTATTGATTTTAGAGTGAACAGTTTTGATAAATGGATGACAGAAAGTAAGAATATTTTACTGCCAACAGCCCCAGATATTGGGAGACTACAAAAACTTAAAGTCTTAGTTGATGAATCTGATGAACTGAAAATTCCAAAATGTTCTTTGCTCACCCAATTAAAGAATGAATACACTAAAGCTTGTGAAACTGTTGAACCAATTGTGATAGAATTGGATGATGACTAACACAATAAAGCATTTTCTGGTTCAGTACAAAATAAGGTATTTTTGCTTATGGCTTAATTTAAAGAAGTTATAGTTTTGGTTTGGCAGCTAAGCAATTTCAATATACATAATAATGATACTGAAAATATTAATCTAAGTGAATAAATTATTATTATTTTATGCTTTATAGGTAATTGGTCAATTACAATTTCCAATGTATCTTATTCAACAATTTTTTTATTTAGCATACCTAAATAAGGTAGCACAATTTATAATTAAATTAGCTAACAGAAATTATATGGATAATTAAGTAGTAAAAAGATGTATGTAATGCTGTTATGTGTAGGTATATTAGAATTACAAACCAACAACAATATTACTTGATAAAAATGTGGGTATATGATATATAGAGTATTTTCTATTGTAATTCATATTTACTAAGTATATTCATGTAAGAAAACCCACCGTAATACTGTAAATATAGCAGAGAAGAAATCTTGCTATTAGTTTATTTAGGTTCATTTAGATTATATCTTTTTTTGTCTAATAGAGGTAGAGTACCTGTCTGTAATAGTTTTTTTTTATAAATTTCAAAAGTATTATAGTTAGGTCCCATCCTATCATCACATTTTTATTGTCATTTAATGTTTAAGAGTTAAGGTAAAGTTCTTGATCTCAAAAATTTAATAAGAGCTGGTTCACATTATCTGCTGACAACAGGGTTCAAAATTATCAAGATAAATATTTTTCTTGGTAATTATCTGATAATTTTATTATCCTAGAAGATTTCCCATTAAACTTCTTGAAATTTTCTTTATCTAAATGATAATATATTTATAATGAGGGTCTCAGTTTTTTAGCATTATTAAATAAACAACAAAGGATAACTGTGACAAATATGCAATTTAATTCAGAGTTTGTTTTTATAGAGTCAAACTAAAGTAAAAAAAATACGTAAAGAAAAAAAATTCGCACTTTTCTCGTCAACCATACGTTTTGTTTGATGTCTAGCATGTTTAGATAAGCAAATTACGTTCGGATACACATAAATAACTTGGATTATTTAGTGTTCGATTTTTATAATTATCAAAGGTAATTATCACTTCGAACCCTGGCTGACAAATATTATTTTAAGAGAGCTTGTACATTTTTGATAATTACATAAATGTAATCTGAACCAGCTCCAAGATACCTATCAGAGTCTCATATGATATTTCAAAATCCTTACGAGCATTGGTGCATAAGCAAATTAGCCTCATTGAGATATTTAAAAAATCTACTAAAAGTGAGTACCTAATAGAGGTTAAGATTTTTTTACCATTGATGCCCAAAACGCTGACCCACCGATGGGCGAGGTGTAGGAAATGGCAGATCATGATTCATGCTGGACATACCACACCTGATGCACACGCGGCGTGAACCTTATTTATCCGCTTCAGCATCACGCACGCCCAATGTGGTCAACTTGGCCAGCGGTAGTATTTTAGACAACTTGAGTACCAGTGAATTGCTTATATTTATGATTTTCTGAATATGGTTTATCTTATTTTATAACTAAAGAATTACAATACATAAGTTATAGTCAGTGAGTTAGTCATTAAAAGCCGTGTAAGTGATCCTGCTAAAAGGATTTTTTTCAGTACAGTACACTCAGTTTGAAAAATGCGTGCAAGCTTTGGAGCATTTTTTTTTAATGTATTGCAGGGATTTCGACGATTAATTAATCAGTCCGATTCATCAGGACTGATTAATCAGTCTGTAATAAGATTATGAAGAAGTAAAAATTCCTTGTAGCAAGATTACACTTAGGTTACAACAAATTAGGAGTAATATAATAAATAAGGGTACCTACTTTAAATAAATTTATGTCTGATATGTTTAGTAGTTGATTGGTGGTAACTCTGCAGGGCAGGAATAGGCAAACAGTATTGGTGATGAAATAAACTTCGTATATTGTAGCGATTGTAGTTGAAAGTACAACATTGTGCGTTTCCACTGGCGGGAAGCTGGGTGAAGAATAGTAAAAGTGGCTAGTGTTTCCGTTAAATTTAAACTAAGCAGAGCTTAGCGGCATGGTCGATCTTCTTCCCTCCACTCGTGACAACAACCTGTTCGACTCCACTCTGTCTATATTGGGGCCCCATGTTCATATATTTTGTACTAGTGGACGCCCGCGACTACGTCCGCGTGGACTGCAGAAAAAATAAAATGTCGATATTATCCGGGATAAAAACATTTTCCCTGGATAAAGATATGTTAAGTGGGATCTGTCACAGCACCTTCCTGAAAACTGCATTGAAATCGGATAGATTGATTGATGGAGAAGTCGCTGTGGAGATGATATCGAGCACTGTATTTTGATAAATTTTCCGATTTGCTCTACAGCTCTACTCCACCCAGCTCGGCGTCGTCAGTTAAAACGCACTATTAATGAAGGACGTGGATCAGAAAGATTTGTTTGCTTATTGCGGTCCATCTTCATCACGGAGGTCATAATCTCTTCATGAACGTATTAAGAATAATGGGCCGAGTGCTGACTGATACTGTACAAATTGAAGCACCGTAATGGCAGCGTCTTTTGCATGTGTGCGTATTTTCTGATAGGGGCCGCGCTTACTATTGTTTGCATGTGGAAGTGGCTAATGTGTGAATACATCCCCACTCCATTGTATATACGTAATCGGGCTTACCATGAATGTTACCATCTGTGAGTGTAGTGACATCACACCGTCCGTTATTTTTATACGTCCATGGCCATCTTTTTTATGTGGCGTTTTAGATATCTACCCTATAAATAATATCTGTTGAAGCCGTGACTCATACACCTGATATTTATTCAAAAGATGAATTAGATTATAACAATCGACACGAGTTTATTTCATCGTCATATTGTTATTATCAGTTTGAATTTACTGTACCTAGTTATACTTATCCATGGACAGAGCTGTACCTACCTAATTGAAAAATTTGGATAATGCTGAAAGATTTTATGGAACAAAATTAGGCTATTAGTTATAATGTAAATATTCTTTATGTACCTATATTAGTTACTTAGTCAGTATTTATATTTATTGCAAAATGAAATCCCTTCCACCAATGTTTAGTTAGTTTATTGCATATAATTTGTAAGATAAATTGAGTGTGAATCGTATATTTAAGGTAGGTCTCGTCGTTAGTTATGTTATTAAGTCGTGTTTGACTGATTAATTTGATTTATTTAGGTTTTATTTTTATATCCTGACTATAATAGTTAAAGGTTTACTATTAATTTTATAGTGATTTGTACTGTGATTGAATAGTTTTTTGTTTCATGCCTGCACACAAACACCCATTTTGTAACGATAAAGAATTAAGTAACTTAAAAATATTTTGTTAAGTGTATGGATACAAAATTAATATGTATGTAGGTGTGTACGAGTATGTGTTAAAACCAGTAAAATAAATCTTAAATAATCACTACTAAATTTTTTTATTTTATTTTTGTAAGCAGTGATAGCCCAACACGGGCGCGCCTTATAGTCGATGTGCGTAGTAGGTTCGATCCCGGTCATGGGCCTGTACATACATACGGGTGACAGCCAGGCCAATATTTATATGGTGACTTCAGACCATGATTCTGAGATGAAAACCAGTAAAAATTTTCGCAGGAAAATTCTGAAATTTTCCGACTTCTTCATTTTTTTAGAAAAAAATAGTGGGGTTGTTTAAGTAGGCCTTAAATAATGACTTAAAAACAAATTTTTTACCTATGGATGATTTAAAAAAAAAAGTTGCCCTCAAAAAAGTTCAAAAAACTGATCATCCCCAAAGGAGAGTCACAAGTGGTCCAAGAAACAACAATGTATCACACAATAACCGATAAGCCCATTTAACTAGTCACAGGATTGCCCGATACAACAAAAACATTGCGTATAATCAAATCAAAAATTTATTTCCTGCGAATAATAATAACACTGTCGTATAACTCAAAACAATGGTAGGTACTTGTTCAGTATCTCAGTATTTGCCTGGCTGTCATACACATCCTACACACTACAGATTTTATTATCGGTAGTCTCATAAGCAAATGGGATTACGGTTTAATTTATTTTTTGTTATCGTCTCATCAATGGAACTACGGAAAAGAAAGGGGTCAACCATGAACGTATAAAGAATAACGGACAGAGTTGTCAATACACAGAGTTAAGCATTCATAGTAATCTCGGTAACGATATTCCATGGAGTAGGGATGTGTATTCAATCGTATTGACGCGTTATCCACCCACACATACAAACCATAGTAAGCTCGGCGCCTACTAGAAAATACGCAACCCGCCGCCATTACGGTGCTTCAATATGTGCATTGACAGTATTACGTCCGTTGTTCTTTACACTTTCATGGGGTCAACTACTCGTATGTAGGTCCAACTACGCGAAAGAGGGTAAATCGAGAATCTACGAAGCTTGTGTCTAAGATACCCTAGTCTTTAAAGGCGAAGTTATTTAACCAGTGCATGCTACCTTTGATAACACATACGGTACCTACCTACCGAGACGTGATCTCAATTGTGTGCCTGATAAAGACTTGATTATGATGATATAATTTGCGTGTTTTCTTTTAAACCTAATGTTTCCGCAACATTCGATTTTTTGACACGAGATTTACACCTGGTTTCCAACCAGGATCAAACGTGCATAATTTAAAAAGCCTAAACATTTAAGACGTAACGAGTCCGTCTTCTAGATTTATAACGTTTCGCCGCACTTGCTAAGTGTTGGGCCCCCTGATTACCTAATTTGCAATAGCAAAGCCGAAGCAGCGCGATAGCAAAATTATTGAGATTGCGTGCGCGGGACGAGCGCCGCGAGACGTCCTCCTGCGCCCCACGCGCACACTTTCTCAATTTTCGCTATCGCATTACTTCGGCTCTGCTACTACAGGTAATCAGGGGACGGGTAATTTTAAATCTCTTATAATGTATCTCAATAAAAGTAAAGTGCAAGACGGTTTTAGAATACCTACTTGTGTGGGTTGTTACTATTCGGCGGTAAAGGGTAAGGTAACAAACTTGACAACTCTGGGCTGCCAATATGGTTTCTTTATAATACAGCGAATAAAATGTCTCGTCTCTTATGCTATGCTATTCCTAATAGGTAAGTATGTACCTACCTATTGCACGTGCACCTTCACACGACATGTCACGTGTCAGGAAAAAGCTTCCTAATAATCGTGTGCAAGTACTTACCTACTGCACATGGTTACGGTACGACCATCTCTATGCATATTGCGCTAGTGTCGTTTCAGATATTTGTGTGCAGGATATAGGTACGTACGGCTAAGTCCCCGAAACGGGGTAGCCAGAAATGCAGAATAGGTAATCATAAAAGGAGACCACTGCCATGTTCTGCCTATCGTGGACAGCGTAACGATCAGTGACAAGTTACTAGCATATCGCCTGAGTGAATGCTCAAGTTCCTCAATCTACTCTTACGCCATGAACGGAAGGAGATGCGGCTGATGTAACAAGCGATAGTTAGTTCAGGTAACAGGAGATGCGAGTCGTAGGAATAAAATCTTCATTGAATAACATTTAAAATCAAACATAGTCGTTATGCATACCTATTCTTGATCAGTTGCTGATGGCGGAGTCACTACAATAAAACATCATAATATTTAAAAAGTGCACTTCATTTATTAAATAAGGTGTGTAAATAATAATAAAAAAAAACTAATTCTATTAGTTAGATTGTCGAGTCAAACCAGAGATCGGTGCCGTGCACTTACAGTACCTAAGCACTGTTAGGGAAAATAATCTATGTACATTAAGTAAATACGTACATAAATTAATTATATCTGGAGGCTTAGAAAATGAGGGATTTTCGGACAAGTTAAAACAACTGTCAAAAATAGATGGCGTGAGAGAATGTCCTACCCTGCTCCACCCCTGTACGTCATCAATGACAAAACTGAATTTCGGGACGGAGATTCGATCTCGCCATCTATCCATGTGATTGATACTATTTTTTTTTTCTATTAATAGTTGTCAGAAAATCCCTCATTATATAAATTTCACGAGCGACAGCGGAATTGGCAGTAATCGAAACTTTCCTCCAATAGGAATCCTTTATTAAGCGCCTTCGTTAAATGGTGTGACGTTTATCTAACAGTTATTAGTGGGAATGTTGCGATAACTTGTCGAACTTCTCTGTCGATAGTTAATGTATTACTCTGCCTACTAAGCCCCCTGTGCCAATGATGAATTTTGGATGAAGCAAAGTCAAACCGCATTGCATATAGCGTACAATAGTAATAGTGTAACATGAATCTTGTAATAAGTACAATAGGAATAATATGACTGTTATATCCACACTTTTGTAAATGCCATAAATCGAAATAAAACTTAGTACTAAGCATGATTATAAATATCTTTGGACATTTAATATGTTATTAATGAATTTCACGTGTTGATACAAATTATCAGAGCATCTTAGCACCCAATAACCAAATAGGTACTCAATGGATATTCCTGTCAGGTTTTCCAAATAAACTTGTCTAATTAATTTGTATTAACACGAAAACTTTACAAAAATAGCTAAATAGGTATATACTTTATCCTTTGATCTAGATGTATTTACATATATAAAAATAGTAGCAACCTTTAAGTACTGTTATCACAACCAATGTAAAACACTAAATACAAACATCGCATTGGAAATATTTTGTATTGATCCAAAAGAGCATTAATACTGAATTGACTGGTTTATAAAAGTATGATTAAATTAATTTGTGCTTAAAAATAATAAATAATGCAATTTCCATGTGCATAATAACATCTTCCTTTTCGCTATTTAATTATAAATAAGCAGTGGACAAAAAAGCAATTAACTTTCAACCTATTCTTGGTCCTTCAAGCCGGATAAGCTGTTGCGACGTGGCCAGGCTTTAATTTATTTATTTTGATATTTTGGAATGGGTGTTTCTGTAGGGTTTAATAAGTATAAAATGTTTTATCTTAGTTTGATAGTTAGACATTCAGCGTCATAATATAGGTACATATAAAATATCAAAGCAGTCTTTTAGGAAGTCTTAAGCTAGTTAGTAAAAATTTAAGACAATACAAAAGTATTGTACAATAAAAAGGGTATTATAAAAATGCTTAAATACATAACACGACATAGCTATATTATAATCAGGAATCTGCTTTATAAGCATAACTTTATATTAAAATTTTAGGTATTATAACAAAAAACTGAGAAATTATCTATAAAATACATAATATTTTCAACATTTTCAACTTCCAATTGGGAAATATAATAATTATTTATCTTAATTTACTACACATAACACATATAAATGGATAAAAGTATTGGTCCAAATACATTCAGGTACTTACTAAATAAACAATGAGATTCATTTATCTTCACACAGGAAATATGTTATTATGACGGTAGTTAAACAAGTTGTGAACAGAGAATATAAAAAAAATAATTAAAAGTATATGTATAATAATCTCATTTATTTAAATAAAAAACACGACTGTTTAAAAATTTGAAGTGACCAGTGTCACTCTCACGATTAAGGCTGTTTACCACCAGAGATGTACTATGCTACGTTGCTATGGATGCGTTTGATATCCACCAATCATATTCATTGGTGCTCATAGCTTAGCACTGGTGGAAACGGATTCAACTAAGATAATATGTTTTTATATGGAAGGAGGAGTGCTATGAATGCGTGCTATGGATGCGTGCTATGGATGCATGCTTCCCTACTATCGATACATCGCAGAGATCGAGCTGCGCATCTTCATAGCGCATCTTTCTCGCACAGCTACATAGCTTAGTATTGGTGGAAACGGTCACATATTTTCGTAGCGTAGATTTCACATCTTCGCATCATAGCTGAATAGCATATCTTTGGTGGAAAAGCAGCCTAAGACGAATGTAATAGAACCTCTTAAGCTCAAATGCGACAAGTCGTCCAGAGGGTGCCAAAGATATATACATACAAACATACACTCGAAAAACATAACCCTCCTTCTGGCGCAGTCGGGTAAATATATATATTTAAACAGTTTTATTGCTCTTGTTCACAAACATGTCAGTCAATGTAAGAAAATATAATAAAAACTATCCGCTATGTAGTAGAATTAATGGAGTCCCTCATCTCTCTCCCTTTAGTCTCTATGGGTAGAGCGAGACAGGCGATGGCGGCTAGTAAGGCTGCCATTGAGTACACCCCTGTAGCGATTACTATCGAGTTTTTCAGTAATACCTGAGTGGAAAAAAACACATAATCTGTCGGCATGCTGAGTTTACAACCCGATCGCGTTCGCGTTAAGCTGTTAACCGTTGTACCGTTGTTTACATCACGTCATCGCCCCATAGTGTTATTGGTCGGCTGCTTTACGTTAACACGAACGAGTTCGAATCACGAACTATGCAGCCGAAAGTTAGTCCATTTGATTTGTTACTGGTCGCAAGATTATTGTACTTGTGTTCGAAAAGCGGCGATAAGCTACCGCGTGGTACTTTACAGGCGAACTGTTGAAAAGTGGGCGTGTTATCAGACCTTTTTTGTGGCATAATGGGCGAGACTATGCAGGTGCTTTTTTGTCATCAACGTTTTTGAATACTAGGCATTCTCCTCATCACGAACATTTTTCTCCGTGGAAGCGTACCTTTAAGTTTCTGGTTTCCGAGATATTAAGGTACAAAGTTGAGTTAACAGATTGCATTTTTTTTGCACATAGACATAGACGCGTGTAACAAACATTTGTGACGAAAATAAATAACTAGATGCCATACACTGCGGGCGGTGTATGGCCTAAGTCAATAAAAACAATTGACAAAATAATTAAAATCGTTTCCCAGCAATTTTTTGGCATATACTTACTTTATTCGATGTACAGAGTACGTACCCGTCGTAAACGATGGCAACGAATAAACACCCCGCGAGTATGTATGTAATTTACTATTTTATCATTCATCATCATTTTCAGCCTTGAGAAGTCCACTGCTGAACATAGGCCTCCCCCAACAACCTCCACTCCGACCGGTCGGAAGCAGCCTAAATCCAACCGATACCCGCGACCTTGGCTAGGACGTCCGTCCATCTCGCGGGTGGCCTTCCCACGCTGCGTTTGCCGATACGTGGTATCCACTCTAGAACCTAGAATTCACTATTTATTTAACTTAATTTACCTGGGCAACGTATGGAGTGATCATGGCGCCCAGTCTAGCCACCCCGCTGCAAGCGCCCACCGCTGTTGATCGCAGAGCTGTCGGATACACCTGCAAATGAAGAATGTATAACCAACTGGTCTCTTCGAATCACCTTTAAGTAGGTATGACTAGTCTGTTCTTTTACCTTCGTTCATGTATATTTTTTACAATGTCATGTCATATTCATATCTAATCAAAAGTAAAAATATGTAAGTTAAAGCTTTGAAGAAATATCAGCTTTAAAAAAATATGTGATTCGTATACAAACTTTCATCCCCTATTTCAACCCTTACAGCACTTTTTTACTATCTCTGAACCATTTCTTTTAAATCGCCCAAGCCGAAGCCGGGCGATCGCGATAATTTGGGTGTGAGGCGAGGTGCGGGGCGCGGGAGAACGCCGAGCGCTCGTTACGCGCACGCACACACTCAATAATTAAAGCGATCGCGCGGCTTCGGCTTTGCTATTGCTTTTACGTAATCAGGGGGCGGTTCAGTAGTGTTGGTTTTACTCTACTTAAAAACGTATAATCAAGTATTTTAGCCTGTCAGCGCGACATATTTTTATTCATGGCAAAAATATGTAGATTTTACATAGAAAGTTTTAAGCCTCACCTCAGGTGTATAAACATAAGCTGCTTGGAATAGTCCCGCTATAATCCCACGAGCAAGAAACAAAATGCATGTCAGGAACGTTCGACTGTAAATAAGAAAATAATTTTATTAGCACAATGATATTGATTAACCTTTACAACTTGTGAATGAAATAAAGGATTTGTTATTATTTAAATGTACCTTGCGTACCGTATCATCGGGGTAGGTACTTAGATCGGGGGTAACTTTGGTGCAGAACAAAATAAAAATTAAACTTCCCGCCACGCTAATCGTCAGCAACTATAAATGTATTTCGCGCTTCTTCAGGTATAAATAAAATATTACGGTCTATATATTTTTTTCACGCAGTTATGTCCATATGTGTACATTTTGTAATATACTTTGTTGCGGAATTATAAACTTCCAAACTAGCATTTTACACTCATGTATTTAAAGCACTCAATATATAATTATTTTTAGATGTTTCCTATTTAAAAAATAGAGTATAGTTATACAAACAATAACTTACTTTTCATTGTAGATGAGTACACAAACGCACACAGCAAATATAACAAACTGAGATGCCATTGTTTTCTTTCGTCCAAACCTTTCAATTATAAATATGGTTGCGAATATACCTGAAAATATTAATTACTGTCATAAATAAACCATTATATTGTAGGTTATTAGATAGGTAGGTAGTGCAAGCTATGTGCAATGGAAAAGTTCTTCCTCAAATAGGTAGTACAAGTAGGGAAGACATATATTTTTACAGAAAACGAAATTTTCCATTGAATATCCAAAACACGCAATGTAACACACAAACACTCCTCAGTGCGTACACAAGTGTTGGAAAAGCGCTATACATTGCGGGGTGATTAAAATATAATTGGCAGATATGCCATGCCACTTAAAATAACGATATATTTCTAGAACACTGACTAAGATACATCAGCTGCATATTTTCTTTCCGTGTATGTCGTAAAGAGTCTATTAGTAGACTCCAGAGGCGTACTCACAGGCGATGAGCTAGCAACTTGTCACTGCTATTTAGCCCTGATTGAGAATATCTGGCCCCAGATATAATGCTAAATGTGGTAGAGGATTTCCTTCGTTTTGGGAACGGTGAATGATGATTCCATACCCGGAAACTCGGCAAGTGTGGTCCACAACAGATCCATGTAATCCGTAGTCTGCAGCGGGCGGCAGTCGGCGGCGCACGTCTCGTCGCCGCCGCCCTCCGCCTCGAACAGCTCCGTCGTCATCAGCACGAGGCCGTAGTAGCAGAACGCACACGCCATCCTGATGGTCAACGAGTGACAAATATGTACACTACTATACCGGGTCAAAGCGACAGCCAGGCAAATATTGATATGCCGACTTCAGACCATGATTCTTAGGCTAAAAACACAGAAAGTTTTCGCAGAAAATTCCGACTTTCTAATATGTATTTTTTTCTGGAAAATAATAGTGTATTTCGTTTAAATAGGGCTTAGATGGCTTAAAAACAACATTTTAACCAATAACTATATGAGTTTCAAAAAAAAAGTTGCGCTCAAATAACTGATCAAACCTCATGTAGAGTTTGCACTATGGGTGCGCCCACCACCGGGCCCTACACCCTCCACTGACCCTCGGATCTGATAACTCATAACTGCTAAAACAGGCACTTGCACTAAATACAATCGCCACGAGAAACCAGACCCGAGCACCTAGCATGCAAGACAATACATTGCACTATTCCGAAATCAAAAACTAGATTAATAATCTACATATGTTTCGCCAACAACCGTGGCATCCTCAGGATTATAGAAATTAGTAAATTAGTAAACCACTAATTATTATACTCTAAAACCCAACACATTACCGACACAGAATTAACTACCCTCTACTAAGTATTAAAAAATATATAAATAATTACTCATGTGGGGTCACAAGTGATCCAAAAAACAGCAATGTATCACACAATAACCAATAAGCTCATTTATCTAGTCACAGGATAGCGCCATACAATTGGCGCGGAAAGAGAACTTTACGGATAATCAAATTAAAAATTCATTT
This sequence comes from Carposina sasakii, assembly GCA_014607495.2. NCBI lineage: Eukaryota > Metazoa > Arthropoda > Insecta > Lepidoptera > Carposinidae > Carposina > Carposina sasakii. Next base: position 8,015,807 of record CP053159.1, on the reverse strand, counting down.
CCTGCAATGAATAACACTGTTGTATAACTCAACGCAATGGTAGGTACTTGTTCAGTATTTCCGGAGGTGGACAGTAGCGCCCCCCGTGCTGACAACATAGTCCAAAAATAGTTTTTTTTGCTCTGGTATTTGTACGACAGAATCTACATTTATATAGTAATTGAGAGCTATGGATTTTGTATAACAAATAAAAAAATAAATCACACTGCGGTCACCAACCCGCCTGCCCAGCGTAGTGACTATAGGCAAAACCCCCCTGGGGCAATAGCCTTGTGGTGTGCCCTGCAATAGGCTGAAGACGAAGAAGACGATGTAAACTTACCAAATAAACCACAGCAGCAGACTGGTGTTCCTAAGCTGCGGTATCAGTAGATGCTTGAGGCGCCCTCTCTGGCCGATGCCGACCGAGTCGTCACACACCAGCCGTCCTAGCAGCATCGGCCGACCGTTGTCTACGGCTATCTAAGTATTTAAACATACATACATATAATCACGCCTACGGGTTAGGCAGAGCACCAAGGGCCGATAGAACCACATGGCGCCACTTCTGACCAATTTTGAGGGTATAGTTGAGATGTACAAGTTCGGTTAGTAGTGACAGGTGGTCAGCCCATCGCCTACAAAACACCAAGACCGTCTTGTCCCTCTGCTGACTTGTATAGTATGCCCAGGAAGAGAAGCAGCTGTAGTATTATACTTTTTTTTCACTCCCAGAGCAGCATAGAAGAAAGAAGAATGTATTTAAAAATGACAGATATATCGCAGATATGACGCACATGGTAAAGTCGAACCCCAAGCGCGCACTGGCGGCCAAGCAGCAGCGGCCAGGCCGCGGCGGCTACTGAGTTCACCATTCTATGCATTGTGTATCATCAGTGCGTGCAATTGGGCACTTGACATTTTTCGGTGAACTCGGTGGCCGCCTGACTAGTGCGCACTTTGGGTTAGGACTAGGATTATAAACTTAAAATTTCGCAACGTAAGCCTCTTATACAGGGTGTTTTTTGGTCGTCAACGTTCCCGAATACTACGGAGTCCTGGTTCCCAAGATATTAGGGTCTCAAGTTGAGTAAATAGCCTGCGTTGATTTTTTTTGCATAAATGCACACAGACGCGTGTAACAACATTTTTTCACGAAAAATAATTAAAATCTGGCTATAAGTAACACAAACACTGGATTCTATATTTCGGCCAATCAAGTAATATATTTTTTCAAAAAAATTTACCTCGTTTCTCAGCATTTTTTTTGGCATAAACTTACTTTATTTGATGTATAGAGTACGTACTCTTCGTTAAGGGTGGCAACGAAAAAATATCCTGTATATGACATAGGTATCCTAATCCAAAATTGCAACCTCTAAGTGAGTAACTGGTGGGTTAGGTTTGTTTGTCCACTCTGACGAAGGCGCGTGCAACAGCTAGTCTGATAGGTAATAAGATTAGCTCTGACATAAGGATAGAAGATAACGGGGAAATCACATAAGTTGTATGTATATTATTATCATATCTGTTGATATTTATATCTGCAAATTAAATTATGTACCTGTCAGTTTTGAGCAACAAAGTTCCTTATGTTAGCTCTACTCTAGTGAGCATGTATAACCTAGTTTATATTTATTACACGATAATAGTAAGAAAATTTAAATAAATTACCTGTTCTAGAGTCGCTAATGCTTTATCAGGTTGACCGCTAGCGACGTGATATCGCGCAGACTCGGGCAACCACTGTAACAATACAATTCATTTACAAATAAATCTATGCCAATATTATAATGTAAACTATACAGGGTGTAACAAAAAGGGTATGTTAAGCGAAAAGCTATGTAAATAGCCCACTATAAAGAACCTATCCACAAAATTTGAGATTCGAAATCACATGTTTATTTTTCCCGATAGTATGGAGAATTTTTAAATATCTCAGGAATTTTCATACAATCTTGAAAAATAAAATGTGATTTCGAGTCTCAAATTTTTTGGATAGGTTCTCTACAGTGGGCTAATTACGTAGACTTTCGCTTAACATACCCTTTTTGTTACACCCTGTAGAGTAAATGCCCTTCATTAAGGGTGGCAACGAAAAACACTCTATGTATGCATAGATATAGACTTAACCCTTTAAGTGCCGATTTTTCCAAATGTCAGATAGCCATTCAGGGGAATATAGTATTTCTCTAAAACTTAATTGTAATAGATACAGCATCAACTTTATTCCTCTGATGGGCTATCTGACCTTTGGAAATCAAATTGATTAATAATATAAATAAATAATTGACCCCGTGGCTTAGTGGTTATAGCAGCTGGCACGGTTTGCAGTGGTTGTGGGTTCGATTCCCACTCGGGTGAAGAATTTTTTCCATTTTCTTTATAATAATTTTATAATATATAATATCTTGACTAAGATAAATTTATAAAAACACTTCTCCATTAATATAATCCGTTAGGATATGGTTGATCGTTTCATCTTTAAACATTGTGCTGAGGGATTCAGCTTTGTTTGCCAAGATTTGGCTAGTGTATAGCTATCGGGATGTAGAATAACGTTGCCAATATGTAATTTAGAAAAGAGATGGTAAAATTCGTCATCCGAGTAATTGACCCGGTGGCTTAGTGGTTATAGCGGCTGGCACGGTTTGCAGTGGTCGTAGGTTCGATTCCCACTCGGGTGAAGAATTTTTCCATTTTCTTTATTAATAATTTTATAATCTTATTAATATTGAGAACCTTTTGAAGGAAATATGAACTTACTGGGCAGATAATTGCAAACAACACCAATGGAATGGTGGAGAGTGCTAGAAGCCAGTGCACTCCTAGAGTAGGCATCACCACGAGAGCCAGAGCAACTTCCAAACATGCGCCCAAGGCCCAGAAGCACTGAAAAAATACATTATTATTATTATTTTGTATCTCTTTCAAAATTCACGGGACTACAGGGTCCCGGTCCTTTGAGAGGCGTGCATCGGGCCGTAGCCAAGATGTAGAGGCATCAATCTTTTTAGAGAAGTTTAATATGGTGTGGGATACACATGGCGGATACCATCGCCGACCGCACAATATGATACACCCGGCGGTGGTCCCCGCCATGTGCAAGACTATTGGAGTGCAGATCTATGTCATGCAATGGAAAATAAGGTCATGGGCTATGGGGGTGCTTGTTGGGTGGAGTTAGATAATCGGGCTATTTAAAGGAGACTAACGGACGCCTGCCATTACAACCAAGTCTCAAAATTGCAAAGGTGGCAGGCGGTGACTCGCCGACTCATTTCATGGGTCCCCTGAAACGGCCGCACGCACGGAGCGACAAAGGGGGCAACATTTGGTGAGCGGCTAGGGTGGAGGGGTGCCCCTGGACTTTAAACCGAAGCCAACTCGCCACTTACGGACGGACACGTCCACCCCCGAGCTGTCATAGCTCTCGCGACTCCACTCTACCGGGCCGGCGAAGGCAAGGCAGAGGTGGGGGAACTGTTCCTCGTCAGACCTCACTCCGGTGCCGGAGACGAGGAACAGGGTCTTCCCCCGGGAGTACTTCAGGTGCGTGGGAACGCTACCTCCCAACAGGCTGCAAGCTGCCCTGTGGGCTTATTATTATTATAGACTTTTATTCCGAAATTTAAAATTTCGAAAAAATACATGACACATGGCCCAATAAGATGGGCTAGCTAGATAAATTTATAAATGATTATTAGGTAACATTAACAGTAAATACAGAAAAAAAAATTATCACTTACATCAAGTAGAACAACACATTTAGCCCTTTGTTTAGTAGGCAAGAACTCTGCATATAAAGTTACACTGAAAACATAAACAATTTATATATCGCACCTTCGGTAGAACAAGGGCACAATTGTCTAACATTGCAAAAGCAAATTGTGCCTTTGTTCTACCGAAGCTGCGATATATTTTTTTGCAATATTTGTATTTTAATTACTATTTTGTTTTGTGACTTTTTCATGTAAAAGTAGCAAACAAATGGCATACAATATAATCTTCACAGTCAGTCAAATTAAAATTAATATCATGGTAATAAACACACTTACGACTGTGGTACACATCCAATAGCAAATCCAACCAGCCCTCTAAGGAAGAGCAACCAAAGGAAGTTTGGGGCAATGGAACTTAGCAAGCCATAATAAAACAGGAGCACACCACACATACTCAGGGCCTGAAAAAGTCAACAATTCTAAAATGAAATTGTCTCAAACATTTAAAATATATTAACATAGCAGAAGGTAATTTATTACTCTCTTAATAAAACACAGTATGAAAATTTTTGCTTCTTAAAGCCACATTTAAGATTTGTTAAATTTATTTATTATCTGTACATAGACATGGCTGTGTTCCCGAATTGCCAATTAGTTAATTTTGACTAGACAAGTCAATCAGTTTATGAATGTAGATATCTCTTACAGCCAATTTCAATACAAGAGATCAAAAAGAATCTTGGAATCTTTTAATCCTAATTTGAAATTTTGTATGAAAAGCATTGAAGATTAAATCTGACATATGCAAACAATCTCTTAAGATCAGTTATAGAAATTGGCGGTTAGTTAACCAGCCCACAAGGCCACCTTGAATTTATTTATTGCTGCTGGAAAATATTATAATTAGCCTACTTACAGTTTTTCTTCCATATCTATCACTAATATTGCCCCAAAATGTAGAGCTCAACATCATTCCTAAGAAAACTATTGTTGTAGTTAGAGCTTGCTGGTATCTGAAATAATAGTGAAAACTATGTTACCTGTTCTAGTTAAATTATTTTTATAGTAACCTAATTTGTAAGTTTTTCTTCCATTACCCCTTTGGAAAATATCCTAACCCTCAACCATATTTTACATGGGTCTAAATTGAGAATTAGGTGCCTAAAATTGTAATGATTAGAATGTATTACTTGCTGATATTCCATTCACAATGTAAAGCTGGGGAAAGGATGCTCAAAATTGTCATCTCCATAGAATCTGCCATCCAGCACAGTCCAGTGCAAAGGGACAACTTAACTTGAAACCAGCCGAAACCTAGAGCATTCACGGCCTGTGTAACTGTAAAAGTATCTGCAACAGAATTCAATAGCAATTTACGTTAAGAATGCTAAGTTTTAAAGGTATAGTTAAGTTATATAGGTTAAGTTTTAAATTTAACAACCGTACAAATAGACCAATAGAAAGCTTACCATCAGGCACCACAGTAACCGATGCCATTTCAATTTCTTGCGGAGGCGGCATCGGTGCCTGTTGATGTACCACTTCAGCATTGTCATCCAAATCTTGATATCCTTTAGATCGACGCATTTTTAATATATTATGTGCAGTTTATGCAAAAATATTTCATTGACGTGGTATCCCGCTCCGCTTATAACGGGAGAATTTTGGTAATTTTTATATTACGTGTAAATACCAATGGCGCAGCAAGTACATTAAAAATATATACAGTCTGTAACAAATTATTCTGTTTAGGTTTATTTCTTTACTAAAAAACGTAATCAAAACTTGTATGCAAAGCAAAACACTTCAATAAATATTTTTTTTTTTTTTTTTAGTTTATCCCGAAGGAAAGGCAAGGGGAACTAAGCCCATACAGCCTAATCATTGTCTAGTAAAATTCTTAATTTATGATGGATGATAATGATGATTATGAATGGAAACGTCGGGAAAAGCCTCAAGAACAAGTGTAAAGTAAGTCAAAATAAAAAATAATTGCAGAAACAACTTACATGGGCCCATGAAGAGATCGTATTCCGGCTAAAGTTTTACTCAGCTTACCTGCGTATAAAACCATGCACACGCACTAGATTCACATCACAAGTAATCAAAATATAACTCATCTACCAGAAAACATCACTTTACGGACACATGCAAACCATTTACAAATAATTTTTGATTTTCACAAGAAAATTACACCTGCACCCTTCCAGCTTTTCCCGCCGAATCCCTTCAATAAATAACTTTCTTTTCGTTTGTTGTTTGTTTAGTTTATCCCGAAGGAAAGGCAAGGGGAACTAAGCCCATACAGCCATTTTCTTTAGTAAATGATTTCTGAATTTATGATGGATGATAATGATGATGATGAATGGAAACGTCGGGAAAATCCTCAAGAACAAGTGTAAAGTTAGTCAAAATTAAAAATAATTGCAGAAACAACTTACATGGGCCCATGAAGAGATCGTATTCCGGCTAAAGTTTTACTCAGCTTACCTGCGTATAAAACCATGCACACGCACTAGATTCACATCACAAGTAATCAAAATACAACTTATCCACCAGAAAACATTACTTTACGGACACATGCAAGCCATTTACAAATACTTTTGATTTTTACAAGACAATTATACACCCGATCCCTTCCAGCTTTTCCCGCCGAATCTCAACTTTCTTTTCTTTTTTTTTTTTTTTTAGTTTATCCCGAAGGAAAGGCAAGGGGAACTAAGCCCATACAGCCATTGTCTTTAGTAAATGATTTCTGAATTTATGATGGATGATAATGATGATGATGAATGGAAACGTCGGGAAAATCCTCAAGAATAAGTGTAAAGTTAGTCAAAAGGAAAAATTATTGCAGAAACAACTTACATGCGCCCATGAAGAGATCGTAATCCGGTTAAAGTTTTACTCGGCTTACCTGCGTATAAAACCATGCACACGCACTAGATTCACATAACAACAACTTTCTTTTCGGGGAATGGTTTTTTTTTTTTAGTTTATCCCGAAGGAAAGGCAAGGGGAACTAAGCCCATACAGCCTAATCATTGTTTAGTAAAATGTATTCTGAATTTATGATGAATGACAATGATGATGAATGGAAACGTCGGGAAAATCCTCAAGAACAAGTGTAAAGTTAGTCAAAATGAAAAATTATTGCAGAAACAACTTACATGCGCCCATGAAGAGATCGTAATCCGGCTAAAGTTTTACTCGGCTTACCTGCGTATAAAACCATGCACACGCACTAGATTCACACCACAAGTAATCAAAATGTAACTTATCTACCAGAAAACATCACCTTACGGACACATGCAAGCCATTTACAAATAATTTTTAATTTTCACAAGAAAATAACACCTGCACCCTTCCAGCTTTTCCCGCCGAATCTCGGGTATGAATGAAATGATTATTATTTTTTTATGTTTAGTTTATCCCGATGGAAAGGCAAGGGGAACTAAGCCCATACAGCCATTGTCTTTAGTAAATGATTTCTGAATTTATGATAGATGACAATGATGATGATGAATGGAAACGTCGGGAAAATCCTCAAGAACAAGTGTAAAGTTAGTCAAAATGAAAAATAATTCCAGAAACAACTTACATGGGCCCATGAAGAGATCGTATTCTGGCTAAAGTTTTACTCAGCTTACCTGCGTATAAAACCATGCACACGCACTAGATTCACATCACAAGTAATCAAACTATAACTTATCTACCAGAAAACATTACTTTACGGACACATGCAAGCCATTTACAAATAATTTTTGATTTTCACAAGAAAATTACACCTGCTCCCTTCCAGCTTTTCCCGCCGAACCTGAATGAAGTTAAGGAAACGAAACCATAGACACATTTTATCGTTTAAAATATAGGGGAGGGAAACTAGAAATGATTAATTTCAGCCATGTTTGTGTTAATTAATAGGAATAAAATAGGTAAGTAAGAATAATAAGATATGTTTCAGTTTGAATTCTAAGATATGGCAATGTAAAAACAAAATCACAGATGGATTCAATGTATAAAAAATCTGTGGTATTCAGTTTCCAGTCATCAACTATTGTCGTTTCTGGGTGTATGAATAGATACCGATGATTTAGTATATATTTTTTTTAATAGAAAGTAAAATATTGTTTATGTCTTATCTGATTCCCTCATTCGATTCCGATAGAAATATGGAGATTTCGGCGGGAAAAGCTGAAAGGGAGCGGGTGTTATTTTCTTGTGAAAATCAAAATGGGTTGTATGTGTCCGTAAAGCGATTTTTTCTGGTAGATAAGTTTTATTTTGTTTACTTGTGATGTGAATCTAGTGCGTGTGCACAGTTTTATATGCAGGTAAGCTAAGTAAAACTTTAATCGGAATACGATCTCTTTATGGGCTCATGTAAGTTGTTTCTGCAATTCTTTTTGATCTTTACTAATTTTAAAGGATGATGGAAGAAGAGAGTGAGTGATTGGTGAGCTAAAACTATTAAAAAGAAATATACATGCAAACAGGTTTGTCCAGAACATCCTGTAAATAGAACCTTTTACATAGGATCCGGCAGACTGCGCTGCAGTCGTTGTGTCAAATATTCAAAAGTATACTTTAGTTTCAGTTACGCCCGGTATATGGTTGTTATATCTCGAAAATGTCTAGATTCACAATTTGGTCAACTAGATAATGTTTTAATAACGGTCCAGATTGTTACAGCTTATTTTGTTTGCATTTGTATTTAAGGCGTGGTACAGGACAACGTCTGTCGGGTCCGCTAGTAATCATATAATATATTATTTTAGATATGTTGATGACATCATCTTATGTTGGACAGGCACAGTTAAGCAGTTTCATCTTTTTGTTAACGTCCTTAACACAAAACATCCTAAGATTAAATTTAAAATAGAATAAGAAATAAACAATAGTATAAATTTTTTTGATGTAACTATTACTATATTGGGAGACTATCATGATTTTGCAGTTTACCGGAAACCAACACACATGGATGTAACTATTCCAATTGATTCTTTCTATCCATGGCAACATAAACTAGCGGCATACAAATCAATGATACACAGGTTAGTAACATTACCGCTTAATAACTTTAATTATGTTAAAGAAATTAACACTATTATACAAATAGCCAGATCAAATGGATATAGTTCACAACTAATTTATAACCTAATTGATAATAAAAAAAAAAACATTTTAGTTAAACAAATGTTGTATCCAAAAATAGAGGATAATAAAAATAGAAAATAGATGATTACAAATATTTATACTGGTAGTTTACCATATTTTGGCTATATCTCAGAGATGATTGCAAAATCATTGACAAAACAAAACATCTTGGTGACTTTTAAGACTTTTAATTCTTTAAATAGATTAATTAACACAAAACAAATATTACCAGTTGATAAAAAATCAGGAGTTTATAGTTTGCACTGTCCGGACTGTGATTCTGTTTATATAGGTCAAACGGGTCGTAACTTCAAGATTAGATACCAAGAATATCTGGCAGCTTACAGGAACAATTTCCCTGAAAAATCACATTTTGCCAGTTTGTTAGTTTCAAATCATAAAATTCCAGATGACCACAGTTTTGTTAGTCTATATACGTGTGAAAAGGGCATTCGTCTATCTATTTTGGAACAGTTGGAGATTTTGAAGGCCAAATATTCTGGTGTAAACCTTTTAAATGAACAAGTTGAGTTTGCTTCGCCACTTTTAAATTTAATTGCAAGAGGTAGTGTTTGATAAATATTTAGTATGTAATGGCTTGTCAATGTCAATAACAATTTTTGTTTTTGTTGGCAATTTGTGGCAATGTGTCCGTGAAGTGATGTTTTCTGGTAGATTAGGTTAAGTTATATTTTGTTTACTTGTGATGTGAATCTAGTGTGTGTGCATGGTTTTATATGCGGGTAAGCTAAGTAAAACTTTACGATCTCTTCATGGGCTCATGTAAGTTGTTTCTGCAATTCTGTTTGATCTTTACTAATTTTCTTTCTACGCTAATTTTACACCCATTCTTGAGAATCTTCCCGACGTTTTCATTCATCATCATCAATATCATACATCATAAATTCAGAAATCATTTACTAAAAACAATAGCTGTATGGGCTTATTTCCCCTTGCCTTTCATCAAAAAAAAAAAAGTTAGAAATATGATATGAAACTTTTTTATTTTCAATCTCTATCTTTTTCACACTTTAAGATTAACAATTTTCTATCGCATGTAGCTAGGTTTTTTTTATTCATTAATCTATTTAGCTACAATCTACCTCTAAGTAGTCCTGTGATGGAAGGAAACATACTTCTGCGAAATCAGAGATATACGCAGTGCATTGTTTCTATTTTTGTTGAAATTTTTAAATAAAATGGTGTAAATTGCAGTTAAATACCTATTATTTCGATTATTTTATATTTTTATTCGTTCCTTGTGGCCATGTCTTCAAGTTCTGTAGAAGATATACCAGACCAGTGTAAGGTATGTGGGGTATGTTGTGATTTTGTTAGGCACCTATTCTTTGTTTTGTAGTAAGTATAGTTTGTGTTATGACCTTGTATCAATTATCCCTTTATATCATTGTACGTAAACAAGTCTAGTATTCGTATTTACCAATTTTCATAAGTTGCTTCGTATTTTTTAAAATGATTTCGTACTCACACATTAAAAGTTACCTAAATCTATTAAACTTAGGTAAGTACCCTTATTGAAAGGAAGTTAGTTTGGTGAAAACAGAACACTACAACTCTGCCCTCGTATCGAAGAACACAGTAATCTTTAAAACGTGGTTCCGAGTAAATCGCGAAAAACGAATTTTTGAAAATCTTTGATACTTATCGTGGATAAACATTTAAAACTTTTTTACTAGAAAATTATAAAGTAAATCAAGGTACAAATGTGCATATTTATTTCATGTAAAAGTCAAATATAAATGTAAAAAAGTCGATTGCTGTTTTTACTTACAAATTAAAGGGCCCTAACTCTGAAATACTAAGAAGAAATGCAGTATTTATTTGTTTTTTCTTATTATGATATATTTTTAACTAGGATATTGTCATTTTTTTGCTCGCTAGATACATAAGATTCAAAGTAAATGATGTTATAAATCTTGAAAAATACACTGTTGAAAAATACAATTTTTACTAATCATATTCAGCCAATTATTCAGTTTTGGCACCAAATATCTGTTCAAACTTTTGTATTTTCTCGGCGACACTGCAAGGTAAGACTACATAATTTCTATGTAGCTCGTTTCAAATTGAATTGAGGAAGGAACTTGGAACTGTGTACGTAATGAGTTTGTCTTTCTCATTCAGAACTGAAATCTCTCCTCGAGGACTCAAGTGCTAGTAGAGTATTATCAGATTTACACAGACTGGTTTACCATAGAAAAGGGTGTTATAGAGGAATATGCAGCATTATCGTGCTTATTCAATCTTTTCTGGACAGTTGTTTGCAAGATTTGGTATGCATTGTCAAATGCCTTCTCCATGCCGATTATCTGGTTTACCTTGTGTCTTCGGAAGAGGAGTTGCAAGAGATGGTAAAAATAAAAATGGTAAACGCATGAACTATTTGAAAGGGATGAAGATAAATGTAAGTAAGCTGAAAGTGATAAAAGGAATGTGTTAATGGTGAATTGCAAAATAATGACTGGCGGAGAAAGTGATTGGAGTGAGTCAAAGTTTATGTATCTGTCGACTTTGCTTACAAGGGATGAAAAGCATGATAAAGATATTGTGAGGAGAGTGAATACTGGGAGGAGAGTGAATGAGGTACTAAATTCTTTTATGAGTTACCAGAAAGTGTCGCAATAGCCAACGATCATATTGGTGAAATCTTAGAGAATTTCTAGGTCAGGTCAAGAGTACCTACCCTAAACCGACGAGCTTGCTTTAAGAATATTATGAAAACATATTAAGGGAAAGAGGTGTATCGGGACCATAGAAAGTGGACATTCGTGATCTCTGCCTACCCTTACTGGAAAGAGATGTGATTTTATGCGTGTGAAAGAGTGTGTAATTTGTGCTAATATCGTGGATATTACACATTGAAGCAATTTCGACAGTCGTCCTTATTTTATTGGTGACTGAGGATCATTTGGTACTGACTGTTCAGGAATCATTATTTTCTAAACACAAGACCATCTTCACAATAATATTACAAACATAATGAAAAGACATTTTTAACTTTAAAAATTAAGAAGCTAAATGGACCTCAAACTACTTGTGGTCCAAAGAAATTATGTTTTAATAAAAGAATTTTTAATTAAAGTTAGAACAACAAAAAAAGTTTAGCGTGAAGCTTTGCTGGAGGGGTAGGCAGAGACCACGGATTTCTACTTGCTACAGTTCTGTTCTATAGGTATATGTAATGAAAATAGACGAAAAGAAAGGGGTGTGTTTCTTTTCGTCTATTTTCATAAGATATATAGGATATATTTCTCTTGTTTGTCTCTAAAATTTCTCCAATTTGATCGATGAGAATCCGGCGAGGGCTTCCCCTTCCAACCCTTTCGTCCACTTTGCCGTTGTACACTTTCTTTGTCGGTCAACTTTCATCCATTCTCTTCACATGCCCAAACCACCTCAACATACTGTAGGCGTGTTGGGAATAATGTACAAGCTTGATGGTCGGATGATATATTTACAGGAGAAATATTTACAATGAATATAAAACACAACCTACACTATGAAACAAGAAATATGGCGGATGGCCAAAGGCGAGCGGACGTGCGTTCGCTGTAAGAACCTGCGATCGAATGCGTCAGTAGGGCGCCGGCGCGTGGCTCGCTCTTCGGCGAGACTATAGTAACGCACGCGGCTTTTCTCACTATATACAATATATTTCGCGGTGTCGGGTTGTCCGCCACAATACATACATACTATTCTCAATCTTCGTCATAACATCCTCATTTATACAACACTAATTGCTTTCTGATCACTTCATTCCTTATTAATTCTTTCAAAGTTACTCCACATATACTTTTCAATGCTCTCATTACTACTGCATTCACTTGATTATGGTGTTTTGTTTTCTGCCATACCCAATTTTCACTATACATAAGAGTCGGTACCAAAATACATCTATGAACATGCCATTTGCCAATCATTATTTTGCAATCTGTCATTACCACATCCTTTTTAAAACCCGTTACTTCCGTCCAACTTACGTTCATCCTCATCTCATATACCTGCTGACTTTAGGCCAGAACATGTTCGGCTATGCATCGTAAGGAAAAAACTTGATCCATACAAAATCCCGCCTGACCCTCCCACACCTTTGTATGGTGTGACCTTTCGAGATATAATGAGACAATTCAGAAATACCTTATCATAAGATAAATGTAACAAAGATATAATATAATGGCAGGCAGAGACGGCTGCTGACATTTTTAGAAGGGTGTTCACTCCTCTATCGAATGGGATGGTGCAAGTTCAACCGTACACTTATAAAAATTTAGATGACCTAATGAAACACATTAAAGACAACCATATCGTGTTCTAACTCGGACTAAGCGACCTCTAGTGGCGGCATACGCAAATTAAAGTGAGCGGCGCTCCAGATAAGGCAAATTTTTCATACGAATTCTTCTGTTTCACGCGTCGGCCGATGTCGGTATGTCCTTTTGCACTCATTGAATACAGTACTAGGAATCTTATCAAATTTCGTTTCATTGGAGCGCGATCGCTAGAGCTCCATTCGATACATAAGATTACAACTTACTTGAGACGAACGCGTAGACACTATTGTATAAACATAGTAGGTAGAATTGAAAGATAATTATAAATATAGATTGCCTATGTAATCTTCGTGGGTGGGAGTGCACCGCACCACCGCTCCTTAGGACGAGCCGCCAGTGATGGCAGGAATTGATGGCAATGCTGGTCGACCGTGGACAGACCAAATTAGATGATTCGGCGCCAATACCGAATAAATTTGGCCGAACACGAACAGTGAAAAAGATGCTGAATACCGAATACGATTTGAATGTTCGGCGCATCTCTAGTAAAATCTCACCGGATCCGACGCAGTGCAACGCACGGATACGTAATGCCGATTGAATTGTGACGAACAACGTAATATCTCTTACTGTTGCTCTCAACTGGTGACTCGCATTTAGATTTAAATTTTCTCAACGCAAAATACTAAGAAAAAATGCAGAATTGGTTATTACTGCGTTCTTACTTAGTATTTTAAGATAAAAACACATTGTCGTTTGTTAAATTAAATTCAGTAGTAAATAATACTGTGTTTTTAGTTGGCAAAACAGCAAATATTACTGCATTTATATCAAGTAAATCCTTAATACTGTGTTATCTCTTAGGATTAGAAGGATTTTCGTGATATTACTGCATATTTTCTTACTGAAATTTCAGGTTTCTGAAGGTCTACCGGCCACCATTTTTTCACATGTAGAACTGCACCTGAATAGCTCATTTTTGCATCCAGAGTAAAAACGCAGTAATAGCTATTACTGTGTTTCTCGTAACGAGGGCAGAACCTGTTGCTAAATATCGCTACGCTTTAAAATGCTCGCAATAATTTGATCATAACGTGGATCTATCTAACTCAATAGGTAAACTTATCAATAAAACAATGCTCCTTTGTTTACATAATTGGGGCATTACTATACTTGAATAAATTTGTATATACATATTCAAAGGAAATTCAGTAAAGGACAGCACTGTTAAATTTCCTACCCTGTCTGTATTCCATATTTTATAACTGTACCTACGTAATTATTATTTAGCAAATGTGGATAAATTACCAGCTCTAGTAGCATGACCTGCGAAACACGATATGATAAACCGATTTATCGTTGATGTTTCCATTCATCATTATCATCCATCATAAATTCAGAAATCATTTACTAAAGACAATGGCTGTATGGGCTTAGTTCCTCTTGCCTTTCCTTCGGGATAAATAAACGAAATAATTTTTTTTTAAAGATATCGAACGATGCGTGGTCATGCTAGGAGGGCTGGTATATGTGCCTATTTATGTTATACTTAGTCACAAATTGCAAAGTAATATCATGCTTGTCCAAATTGTCTGTCTTGCTATCTCCCTTACTTTTTAAGAGTCATTCTTTGGTAGCATAAATCTTTCATATTGTAAAAATTCTCTTTAAGGACCTCTTCACACAAGATGGAGTTCTTCTCAAAGCATGCATTGGTCGTCCGATCACAGACCTCAATTCAATTGGAATGTTGTGCATTGTTCAAAATGGAGAAAGTGACAAATGCATTGAATGGAGGCCCAATGATCTGATCACCATTGACTCTGACACCCAGGATCATGAATGGGCTGTTGTCAACACTGTTGGTAGGTTCTGTAGTGTATATAGTACAGCAGCTAAAACTATCTACATTAAATGTAATGTATTATAAAAAATAAAAATGAAATACCAATTACTGATTTATTAAAAATCTCAGAAATTATCACCTACAACCTTGAAATTTGGCAAGTAGGTTCCTTATAGGGTGTAGACATCTGCAAAATTTTACGAAACTCCACCCCTCAAAGGGTAAAGTGGGCGTTGAAAGTTTGTATGAAAGACCTATGTTCTTGAATTTCTGAAATTCCCACAGGAAGATGGGTGTCTGCTAGTGATATAATATTGAGTTTGATATAACTGTAATAAAAGACATAGGTAATTTCTACTTTTCCTAAGGGGTGATATGAGATATGGTTGGGAGCAACCTTTTTATATCACTAATAAAATAACAACTAGACAGAGTGTATGTACCTACTTGGCATGTAAAATGGGAGTGCAAAGCACTTTATTTAGTGCAATGTCGTGTCAGTTAATGAAATTGTCGCCCATGTCATGCTACCCCTACAGGACATGCCACTCTGTTCACCCATTATTCTTGTGTCTAAAGCAGTGGTTCCCAAAGTGGTCCAGGTGGACCCCCAGGGGTCCACAGAAGACTTGATGAGGGTCTACGTTGGCGTAAAAAATTGGGGTTCGCAATAAATTTGTATGTGGCGTAGGCCTGTAGAAGGGTCCACCAGAATCAGTTAACTTTTGAAAGGGGTCTATGAGAAAAAAGTTTGGGAACCCCTGGTCTAAAGTAAGTGTTATCACAATATCTTCAAGTTTAGGATTGACAGAATTTGTGTTACTATAGTTTTAATAGGTTCATTATACAGGTCGCCGCCAGCGCACTCTCAGTGGCAACATGACATCGGATTACGCCACGGCTAAAGCGCGTATCATTAAAATCCCTCTTGACGAATTGAAAACTTTTCGATTATCACGAAATAACCAGCAAATGCAGTTTTCCTCTAAAGCCGGCGGCGCATGGCAGACAACGTTCTATTTTCAACACGGGAACGCTGAAATTTTTGTTGCCAATCTTAAAAATCATATAAAAACGGCTAAAACAAGACATGATAGAAATACGTATATGGTGGTTGAGCCAAATGTGGAATCTCAAGTGCTGAATCGTTCATTTGCCGAATTGGACATATTCACCGAGAACACAACAGATGTGGTGTGGAATTTGGTATCTAACTTCAAAGAGAGGCCTTATGAGACTACATTGGAAGCATTTTCTAAACTAACTGACATCGGTAAGTTTATACTAACTTCAACATATTTAGTGCCAATGTTTATTAATACCAACATTCAGAGATTTTTTTGTACACAGTGTATTATGGAAACGAAGGGACAAATGGCAAGAGGGACGTATCAGAAGAGGTAGCTGATTTGCTGACTAAAAGTATGAGTGCTATAGAAGAGTCAACAACTCTTACGAAAACCGACGAATACGAAGTTATAAGTGTAAAGCCAACATTGCCACCCAGACCATCAATTCCAAGGTATTATTTAAGCAGGTTCTGATGAATATATTTTCTCTTAAGTTATCGCCTTACGAGCATTTCTTTTTTTTAGAGGAAACCCTTTGTCTGCCGAAAAATGGGATGGTCTGCAAGACCCACATGGTAGAATCATGGAGGTAGATGGAGTTAGACAGCTAATATTCCGAGGGGTAAGGCCAAGATGAATAGAATTTAGTTTATGTACCTATTTTGAATAGTGGATACACATGCCTGTATTTCAATAATATCATTTAATTACAAGCATCCTGTAGTGTACAAGAATTCAATACAATTTTCAAAATTTTTGACTTTATATTTTTAACGTAGTTATCTGCTTTTTTACAGGGAGTAGCACATTCTATAAGAAGTTCAGTTTGGAAATACTTACTGGACTATCATCCGTGGAACATGACACATTCCGAAATTCGCGTGCTGCAAAAGAAAAAAACCGAGGAGTACTTCGCAATGAAACTGCAATGGCGGTCGATGACTGAGGGCCAGGAGACAAGGTTTTCAGAATACAGAGACAGGAAAAGCCTAGTAGAAAAAGACGTCGCGCGAACAGATAGAACACATCCTTTCTATGCGGGCGATAACAACGCGAATCTAATAATATTGCAGGATATTCTTATGACGTACGTTATGTACAATTTTGACCTTGGATATGTGCAGGGCATGAGCGACGTTCTGGCTCCTCTACTATTGTTATTGGGCAGTGAGGTTGACAGCTTTTGGTGCTTTGTCGGCTTTATGGAGAAAATTGTAAGTAATAAATTTTTCTACAAGTATTAATCAATGGCCAACACCTATTCATTTATCAAGTTAATTACTTTTATGTAATTAAAGGCATCAAATTTCGACATGGACCAAGCTGGTATGAAGCTACAATTGTTGCAACTACAACAGTTGCTAACGTTCGCGAGCCCGGAGTTGGCGCATCATCTATCTCAAAAGGACTCTGGAAACATGTACTTCTGCTTCCGATGGCTGCTGGTCTGGTTCAAACGGGAATTTACTCATATGGATATTATGAAGTAAATATATTTAAAAGGATGATGCAAAATCTTGGTACCCACCACCAATAGCTTAGTGTAGTACGTCATTGGATAGCTCTTTGTGAGCCTAACAATAATTATTATGGCCACTAGTTCCAAATCTTAGTCCGTTCAGAAATAACAGGTACTATAACATGCCAGTTGTAGCAAGAATAGAATAACGTTTTTATTATTATTTCATAATTCACTACCCTTTTGTACATCAATAGGAGTTATGAATCATTTCCTTACCTGCCCGGGAAGGCGGGCAGGGTACCAGCGGCGGGGGACGGGGGGAAGACCGAGCGCACGCGCAAGTGTCGACCGACGCAACGGATAGCTTCAGTCGTTCGTTTGTATTGTGTGTGTGACTGCGCTTCCCCGTCTTCCCGTACTATTCAGCGACTATTTACGACCATAGCATTGTTTTTGGACTCCGATAACCGTTTCTTTACGTTGACCCCGGCTTTCTCTTGGACTTTGGTGATACTTCTAACGAACTGTGAAGTGCTTTTCGAACTACTGTGAAAAAAATGGAACCTGCTCGCAACTGTGTGATGTGTCGTAGAGGGTTCTACCGCGGAAGATATCAGCGTCATCTTCTGACTGATGATCTCCCAAGACTACAACCAGAATTAGCAGCTTATATTCAAGACAATTTTTGGATTTTAATGCCAGAGGTGCGTTATCCGATGAAGAGATGCATTTTTGGACCGGACGAAATAACGAACAATTCGATTCCATATTAGAGCAAACACCCTCACTAATCCAAGGATGCAGAAATCCTAGAACTGCACTGGGTATATATCTGACAAAACTGCGAACCGGTGATTCCAATCAAAGGCTTGCAAGTTTATTTAATATGACAAGACAAAACCTAGAGCGGCTAATAAAAAAAGCACGAGATTGTCTTACCGAGGAATATGTAGTTCTTCATCTAGGAATGGACCACGTTACAAGAAATAACATCAAAGAAAGGAACCTTACTATACCAAGAGCAATATATGGAGACGATGAAAACTCGAAGGCAATTATAATATGCGACGGAACATACATTTATATTCATAAAAGTGCCAACTTCCTGTTTCAGCGACAGTCATATAGCTTACACAAGTTTCAAAATCTGTTAAAGCCTTTCTTGATAGTATGCACAGATGGATACATCATTGATGTAAAGGGACCATACGCAGCCACGAAGACAGATGCTAACATTATGAGCAGCATTATGAACAACAATGAAAATCCGATTCATATTTTGTTGGAACCTAACGATGTATTTATATTGGATCGCGGATTTAGAGATAGCCTTGGTAACATAGAAGCTTGTGGCTATGAATACCATGTTCCACCATCAAAGGACAGAGCAGAATCTCAACTGACTACCGAACAAGCTAACGAATCTCGAATGGTTACCATGTGCCGGTGGGTAGTGGAAGTGGTTAACGGCAGATTCAAGCGAGATTTCAAACTGTTACGCCAAAAATATTTCAATAAGGCATTGCGAAGTATGTTCAATGATTTTAAAATAGCTGCCGCTATTTTGAACCATTTCCATCAACCAATCCGCCCAATATGATTATAGAACAAATAAGATTGAAGTTAGATACGCCTAATATTTTATATAATTATGTCGAAAGGAAAAGATTAAATCAAAGAAGAGCTGATTTTGTGAGGTTAGAAGCTAATGATGTAGAATTCCCAAGATACACTGAAGAGGAAGTTATTTTATTGGCGTTAGGGACATATCAAATAAAGCTTGCGAGATCTTACTGCAGTGAGCATCTACAGAATGGAATATACACAATAGAGATTTATAGACAAAATGCACTTGAAGATTTGCCTGACTATGGTATAAATGAAAATTCTTCGCTCATGCGCGGTCGTATCCAATCTCGACATATTCGAGCAAGAATATATTATTGTTACATTTTAATCAACAATAATAACAATACCATCTCTGAATACTACTGTACATGCCTGACTGGGCGACGTACTGTAGGTACCTGTGCTCACATCGTGTCCATCGTGTGGTACCTAGGATACGCCAGGCACGAGGGATTTGTAGCCCCTGCCTTATTCCTTAATGATGTCTTACTAGATGAGGATCTGTAATATTTTATTTCATTTTGTTATCATTAATTATTTCGTTTTCATTTGTTTTGTTTCATATTGAAAGCATTTTATTTCATTTGTAATCATTGCATATTGTAAACTTACTTATTAAGCTTCGTTGCGGCTGTTGCTTCTTTTGTACATAATCAATGGTAAAAAGGAAACGTACAAAGGAAATCATAATCGTATTTTATTTCATTTTCTTAAGGTTTATTTTCATTTTTTATTAAAGGAAAATCCATATTACCCTGATATTATATTAGGCTGGCAATCAGATCTGACTATAAATCAAGACAGGCGCCATACTTATTCATATTCTATAAGATAATACCTTTTCAATGATATATCACACATCACTATTGGAGCGGGTACCAGATTTCATACAATCTCTTGCATCATCCTTTCTCAAATGTTTTTATCTAATCTATTGATGTAGGTAGTTTTATCTTAAATCTTGCGATTCTTTTCAGACTATGGGAGGTGCTGTGGACGGGTTTGCCATGTGCAAATTTCCACTTATTAATTTGTGTTGCCATACTTGACACTGAAAAGAATGTACTTATCAGTAGAGATTATGGATTTACAGAAATCTTAAAGGTATACATTAATCTATTTGTGGTTATTTTTAAATATGAATAGAGTTAACAGGTAGATTTATGTGCAAAATTACTGTTTTCAGCACGTCAACGACCTATCCATGGGTTTGGACGTCGACAAAATTTTAAGTACCGCTGAAGGCATATATCACCAAATAGTATCTGCTCCACATTTGACAGATCAGATTCGGATAATTCTCGGTCTACCCACATTGAACGCGTCCACTTCGAGTCAGTCTGATAGCGACCGCGAGAGCGCAAGCAACGGAACAACCAACGGTACGAGAGAGAACCCCTTCTTACGCCCAGATGTGGAGGAAGTTATGTATCAAATAGGATTAGATATGAATTTTTGAAGCACGGTGGTGTGTTTGTTGTAAGTAGTAACGGGTAAATACACCTTTGCCAAATCAGTATCGGCCACAATTGAAAAAATAAATCACTAAAATATGGCTGATAGGTATATTTACTAACATTCCACAGTTGCTCTGTAGATGTGATAGATGCAATAGGTACACGTAATAAATGATTCGTAGCGTTCTGCTGCGAGTAGCGTATGTTATAATTGAACATTTTTATATGCCTAGTTAATTAGATTTATGAAGAAAAGATTTGTACAACTAGTTTTTAAAGATTAATCATTAATTTCTTTACTATCTAGAGCACAGCATCTGCGGTGGTGTTTAGATTGGTTGTGTTAACCTGTGAGAGTTGTGACTAACTTTATTATAATATAATTTTCTCGATTTACATTTTAAAGAGCTATGAATGTGATTAAAGCAAAAATGGTTTAGTATATTAAAAGCATGAACATTCGATATTATACAGGGTGTTTGTGAAGGCCAGGCAAATATTGATACCATGACTTCAGACCATGATTCTGAAAACACTGAAAATTTTCCTGACATGTTTTTTTATATATTTCAGGAAAAAATAGTTCTTTTAATTAGGCCTTAGATAATAATTTAAAAATAGTTTTTTAACCAAAAGATGATTTAAAAAAACACTTGCCCTCAAAAAAGTTTAAATACTGATCAGTATACTAATCCTAATATGGAGAGTCACATGTCAACCATGTCACATCTGCCTACCCTGTAAGGGATAAAGGCGTGATTATATGTATTTATGTATGTACCTACATATCTTATAAAATTATTAATACCTACATATAATCCAAAAAACAGCAATGTGTCACACAATAACCAATAAGCCCATTTAATTAGTCACAGGATCGCTTGATACAATTGGCGCGGAGAGCAAAGATAAATGATAAAGCACTGATAATCAAATCAAAAATACATTTCCTGTGCGTAATAACACTGTCGTATAACTCAATATCAACACAGTGGTACTTAGCATTCCAGTATTTGCCTGGCTGTCACCCACACCCAGTATGTATCGATCTTACATAACAACAAATAACAAATAGGCCCTTTATTGAATGACTTGCACAACTTGTACGTAGTACATCGTCATCTGTCCTATTTTGTAATATGTAGCTAAATAGATAGGTGGATAATATCTAAATCTACAAACATCTCCAATGTCGCAGGTAGATTGTAAAATCCACCACATAACATTTCGGCTACCTATTCTAAATCAGATGCAATGCGTCTCACCTAATTATTACTGATGAAATTGATTATACAAAACAACTAGCCGTAATGTTATCCGGCGACATATACATTACCATTATAAAAGTGTTAAATACCTCTTTTTTTCTTTCAGGATACAATAGAACATAATGGATTACAAATATCCATAGTGACGAAAACAGTTTGTGTTTTACTTGCATAAAAATGTATAAAGTTCATACCTTGAAAGGTTTTCGTAGGTATTTCGGAGACTGTAATAGTTGAAATTTTTATATTTTTATACATGAAGAACTATTCACAAAATCGTAATTTACATTTTTTCGTAAATTATAGTTTTCTGAATTGTAATGTCTTCAATTCGTGCAAGATACCTATAATGCTTCATATTATTTTATGAATTATTGCTGGTTGGCAACAAATTCAATAAAGTTTTCAAAATTTCCTACTACTAAGTTACAACTTGCAAGTAATAATTCGTGGTGCTTACCAACAGTTTTGTACATACAGGATGTTTCTGGATTAACCCTGAAACCTGAAATTAATTACTACTTAGCTCAAAGTCGATTTGGTATGGTTCAATGAAATATATGATATAGGTCAAAGAGCCAAGTTGATATAGGTACAAAACTCTAGTACGATACGATCGTAACATAGATATATGTTTCAGTTTTTGGGTTGATTCTTCCAGAAACACCTGGAATTTCTATTTTGTCTAGATTATATTTGTAAAGTAGAATAAATTGTTCTACATTCTACTGATAGCATTTTTAAAATATCTACATTAACTGAAAAGGGAATCCCTTCCGCAAATTCGCTTGTGTTTATTCCCTAAGGATACATACCTACATACATAACGCACACAGCTGTGTTCACGAAACGGGGTAGCTAGAACTGCAGGATCATAAATGATATCCCACAGGCTTCGATCAAATATAATGGTAGATGCACAGTCTCATACTAAATCAAGCATAAACGATGGCGCCGCATCAACACTTTATACGTACTTATACAGATCTAAACTGTTGGAGTTGCTTATAATTAGAAAGACTTAAGTTGGGTCATAAGTATGTTAAGTTAAACCTTATATCTTAGTAATAAAGTTGTAACACATTTGCACCTGATTCTGACATATAGCCATTTGCGTTAAAGCAATAAACCAATCACACAGTTCAGTTTATTACCAAACACAACTAAAAATATTTATCAAGAAAAATAACTCTAATGCTATTTAAATAAAGTATAAAATTGTAAGAATTAATACTCGACTTGTTACTTTTGTTTCGCGCATACCTTATCGCTGCCGCTAGGAACATAGGAACAATGGAGTCGCAATCGCATGTAAATATTTTTTATACACCGTGAAATTTTATTCCCATGTTTAGACCAGGAAATTTGTGGAATGAGCCTAGGTTAAAATATACGAAATAACACAAAATTCTTAGGTTTAAAAAATAAATATATATACTTATGCATAAAAATATTAAGCTTTTTACAAACTTTTATTTAGTCTGACATTTCCCGTTGTCTGTAATCAAATCGTGCAAGTTAAATTTGATCCAGTTCCTGGCTTCCGATTGAGCTGAAATTATGCATGCATGTACCTACTATAAATCGGATGTCAAAACAATGACGTCTCCACATTTTTCCATACCAACCTTGTTCTATCTATAAGTTCGGTGTCGTTTTCACTTACACAAAGCGCACCGGGGTGTGCGAAAGGGATAGTTGCGAAGTAAGAAGTATTTGTAATTGATATAAAATATTCAGTAATCAGGAAAAAGACATGTTTCCATGAACAAATTATTATCAATATTGATTACAAAACAGTACTTACTGAAAATATAACATCCATCTTTTTTTTTAATATAGTTATTCACGGCATACTTTGGCATCGCGAGACGTTTGAACGCTAGCGAGGCTTATTGTGACTGACGCTAAAAGAGTGCCAACTTTTGATTTATGCCTTCTTTTGGCGGTGCCACATTTCGTGCGTATATTGTGTATCTACCATATATTTGATCGAAGCCCACAGGCAAGTTTAGCATAGCAGATGTTAATGATCAGTGAAAAGTTGCTAGCTTATCTGCCTGGGAGAACGCCCGAGTTCCTTAATGTTAAAACTTGAAATTTGTAAAAATAACTTGTAATGTTGATTACAAGTTATCTTGGAGACAATTTATAAGTGATAGACTTATGGAAACATTGAATGAAGTAAAGAAAAAAGTGGTAATGATTATTATGGTATATTCCCAGTCGTTCCCACTGGGTACGAGTGAGAAAAGTTTCGTTCGTCCCCAGTGGTAGGCACACGTAAAAAAAGAACGAGTGGGAAATAAAAAGTTCCAATCGTCACACGAACGAAACTTTTTTACCCCACTCGTACCCAGCGGGGACGACTGGGAATAAACCATCTTTATTAATAATTCAGATTATTATATGGCATACATTTTTTTAAGTTTATACCTACTATTTTATTATGATCTAGCTAGTACATTATAAAAGAAAAAAGCGGGTGGGGCTGTGTCGGGGCACACGGCCGTTGGTTTTAACGTGAAACGTCTATGTTAGCGAATCGCTTTTAAAGTAAAAGATTGAAATGAAAACAAGATGGACGCTGTTTTAAGTATTTTAATAAAAAAAGAACAGGTACGTAATAGAAACATAAAATACATAGCAAATGTTTATATATTTATTGTCACTTTCTGGTTATTTTAATAGCAGCCGCCCACGACTTCGTCCGCGTGAGGGGGCGTTGTACCCGTGCGAAGCCGGGCAGGTTGTTGTATAGACTGTAGCCTTCCTTGGTAAATGGGCTATCTAACACTGAAAGAATTTTTCAAATCAGACCAGTAGTTCCTGAGATTAGCGCGTACAAACAAACAAACAAACAAACTCTTCAGCTTTATAATATTAGTATAGATATAAATACTGTCCAAATTACACTTATTTTTGTATAAATCAATCGGTTCAAATAAACTTGACAAACACACGAAAGAATCACCACGCTATAAAGTCGGAGTCACGAGTTACACTGAATAGAAACAAGCGTGAGCGCCGGTTTCGCACAGTTATCGCAGTATCCCTCCCCCGCCGCCCCGCTTGACCCCGACACGAACTCAATGTCATAACAGCGAGCTGACTATATAAGTGAAATATTTACACCACATTTTTGTTTCTAAGACCAATAGTTTTTTAATTATTAAGGTACGATGATATAGACCTTTTCGTTACGGTCCAGTTTTTAAACCTGGTACCCGTATGTGTCGGCGCGATTTTAAAGACGTTTCACGTCAAAAATGTCAAATAGCCTAACTAATGAATCCAAGATCTATCCATATTAATTCAAAGAGTGGGTGCTGTAAAAGAAGTAAAGACTGAATCAGTCCTACATTGCATGTCAATGACACTGTTGTAGATTTCAGAGATTTATGAAACATAATTATCGTTATATGGCCTGTTACTTTCAAGATTAACAAATTATCCCCCTAGCGCCTACCCTTGAGCTCCCACCTTACCTATATTATTATTTCCAACTGTGTCATTTCCTATCTATAGTAGTCTAATTATTTCCCGATTTATAGGGGTAGGTAAACAAATTCACATATTTGTTAAGCTACACAATATATTATGCCTTTTAAACATAAATTTGAAGTAAGTATGTACATACCTAAATTAAGATATTTTGAATACCTTTTGTATGTTAAGTCCATACTTACATAGTTTTGTTGCATTAAAATAGTTTTTCAAAAGGAAAGTTTTTTGTTTACAACTGTGATCAGCACATAACACTATACAGGTGTTTTTTGGGGACACCACTAACGATGGGTACATACTCTATACATCAAATAAAGTAAGTTTATGCCAAAAAAAAAATGCTGGGATTTTTTTTTTGTATTATTTTTATAGATATTAATTATTTCTCGTGAAAAAAATCTTGCTACGCGCGTCTATGTGCATTTATGCAGAAAAACGCAGTCTATTTACTCAACTTTGGACCCAAATATTTTGGAAACCAGACACTTCCCAGGTGTGCTTCCATGGAGAAAAATGATCGTGATGATGAGGAGATTCCGTAGTTTTCGGGAACGTTGACGACCAAAAATCACCTGTATGGTGATCAGACCTTTTAAAATTTGGTTTATCCAGAAAGAAAGGCAAGGGAAATTATGTCCATACATGTCTTTGATAGCATGATTTATGATGTACTAGTGGACGCCGGCGAACATCGCCCGCGTGGACTGCAGAATAAACAAAATGTCTAAATTTTCCCGGGATAAAAAGTAGCCTGTGTTAATCCAGGGTGTCAGCTAACTCCATATCAAATTTTATTAAAATCGCTCCAGCCGTTTTTACGTGAAAGAGTAACAAACATCCATCCATGCATACTCGCAAACTTTCGCGTTTATAATATTAGTAGGAGGATGATAAGACCATAGAAAAATAACTCGAGGGATAAAACACTGGGGGATACTTGTTATTTTCACAGTATGTTTCTTTAAGATATTAAAAATATTACTTTAGAATGTCACTATTATTATTATATTCAATAAGCAAGAATTTATACAGGTGTTATAAATTCGTGCTTATTACCTTAAATCAAGAGACCTAACTTAGCTTGTTAATTTTTATTAGGTTTAGGTAGGCCTGATAGGTAGATGGAGGTTAATAAATAGATAGATAACCAACCAACAATAGTAAACAGATAAACATGTAGGTAGGTAAGTATAAAATAATATTATTTTTAGTACATAAATAAATTACCTACATGGTAATATTTCTGCATTGATTTTATATTTAGCAGATTTAAGTTACATAAATATTACATACAATATGTACAACACTATGAATAAAAGATTATATTGTAAGTAGATCACTATAAATAGACTTTAATTTGCTTATAAATCTTGGACTTTATCCAAAACACTTTAAAATTCCAATTCACATAAGCACAAAGATGGTAAATAAATCTGAATTGGGGACCATTTTAATTTGATTATGCCTTATATTACAAAAAAAAATACATTTACATAATAATCATTGGTGTAGTTTGACACAGGTGGGAGTGAGATTTTAAGTGTACATTTAAACCATATCTTGTTTGATAGGATTTCTCACACAAGTGACAGTGAAAATTCTTTAATCCCGAATGAGTAAGTGAATGCCTTTGCAGTTCAGACTTTGAGAAGAATCTTTTGCCACAACTCTCGCATGCATATTTCTTTTCTTTTAAATGATTCTTACGAATATGTGAACTCTTGGAACTAGATGAAATAAATGTTGCATTACACACTTCACATTTGTGGTTCCTAGTTCTCTTATGGTTCCATAATATGTGGGAGTTTAGGCCTGCTGGCACTTTAAATTTTTTGGGGCAGAATGGGCAACTGTAAGCACGGTTAGAACTATGTGTTAACATGTGTATTCTGATATACCCTGGAGGATATGATTTGCCACATTGGTCACATTGTTTGAGTGTTTTCTCAGCATTTTGTTTTTCCTTCTTACCCAGATTAGGTTGGCAAATATGGGAGTTCAGATCAGGTTCATTGAAAAATCCTTCCCAGCATGTTTCACAAAGATATGGTTTAAGATGTCGCTTCCTATGAGACACCAACATTCGAAAATCTTCAAATTTCTCATTACAATAGTCACAATCCCTTCCTGTTGTAGATTTAACAGGATGATTGGCTGTGCAGTGGTCATTTAGTCCTTTCAATGTTGCAAATTGAGCTTTGCATTCTACACAAAACAGAGTTGGTTTCTTCTTAATAATTTTTGGTTTAGTTCGTTTTTGCTGTACAATTTTTTTTGGTTTAATAATATTTTTTTTCATGTCATCTGACTCATAATCACATCCATAATCATTATCTAGACATGAATCAACCATTTTTTGATTTTCTTTTAGTGTTTTAGCTGAAGATTCCATGAGAACTTTGAATGAGTATGTCATAGTAAGTTGATGAACACAGGTCAGGCAAATATTTTGAGGAAAATCATCAGGCATAGTATTTTCTTGAACAATCTGAAAAAAAAATCTAATTGAGAGTTCAATCTTTTGCGAGCACAAATTCACAAGATGTTGAATATAGCCTAAAGAAAAGGAGACTGTAGGCCGTGCTTATTTTGCTTGACTTGGAGGATGCCCCTACATTATTGTCAAATAAATAAATCAAAGATAAATGAACAAGTGTTTGGCAATTTTTGGAGTAGGTAGGTACCTACTATTCATTGGAATGTGTAAAAACTTACATTTTATTAATAATAAAGCATCGCATTACGAATTTAGAGTTGTATATAAATGTGGTATATAATATACTTACTGAATAATTATAGAAGTGTTTTAATATATCAAGTATTTGGACATCTTCTCCGGTAATTTTAATAATGTTGTTTAAGTGCCGCATATCTTTTCCATGTGACAAACACGTTAGGCAATTATTCTTATAACTCATTGTGTCTAGTTTGATACAGATATTTTCACTCAAGCAATATTTTAACTACTTTGAGCTTTTCATTTGATTTTATTAGGTTTTCGGTTTTGAAAATCGAAAAGTTTTCTTTTTTTTTGTTTAGTTTATCCCGAAGGAAAGGCAAGGGGAACTAAGCCCATACAGCCATTGTCTTTAGTAAATGATTTCTGAACATATGATGGATGATAATGATGATGATGAATGGAAACGTCGGGAAAATCCTCAAGAACAAGTGTAAAGTTAGTCAAAATGAAAAATTATTGCAGAAACAACTTACATGCGCCCATGAAGAGATCGTAATCCGGCTAAAGTTTTATTCGGCTTACCTGCGTATAAAACCATGCACACGCACTAGATTCACATCACAAGTAATCAAAATATAACTTATCTACCAGAAAACATCACTACGGACACATGCAAGCCATTTACAAATAATTTTTGATTTTCACAAGAAAATTACACCTGCACCCTTCCAGCTTTTCCCGCCGAATCCGAAAAGTTTTCGCTGAGGGTCGTTTTCTTTTTTTTTTTTGTTTAGTTTATCCCGAAGGAAAGGCAAGGGGAACTAAGCCCATACAGTCATTGTCTTTAGTAAATGATTTCTGAATTTATGATGGATGATATTGATGATGATGAATGGAAACCTTGGGAAAATCCTCAAGTATGGATGTAAAATAAGTAAAGATCAAAAAGAATTGCAGAAACAACTTACATGAGCCCATGAAGAGATCGTATTCCGGCTAAAGTTTTACTCAGCTTACCTGCATATAAAACCATGCACAAGCACTAGATTCACATCACAAGTAAACAAAATAAGGAAGGACACATGCAAGCCATCTATACAGGATGATTTTTGGTCGTCAACGTTCCCGAAAACTTACTTTATTTCATGTATAGAGTACGTACCCTTCGTTAAAGGTGGCTACAAAAAAACATCCTGTATAATGAAATTGTAACGGGTCGATGTTTGTGCACGCTAATCTCAGAAACGGCTGGACCGATTTCGATGCAGTTTTCAGGAATATATCGTGACAGGTCCCACTTAACATATAGGCAATTTTATCTCGGGAAAATATTTTTATCCCGGTTAATTTCGACATTTTGTTTCTTCTGTAGTCTACGCGGACGGAGTCGCGGGCATCCACTAGTTTACAAATAAATTTTGATTTTCACAAGAAAATTACACCCACTCCCTTCCAGCTTTTCCCGCTGAATCCTCATTTCTTTTATTTAAATATTTTTATTTCTTTAAATTGTCAACCTACAAAGGAAGGTAAGGGAATCTATGCCCATACAGCCTTTAGTATTATTTCTGAATTTTTGATGGATGTTAATTATCAATAAATTCATTATAATGAATGTAAGCATTTAAACATCGTCGGGAAAATGCAACTCATACACAGTTAGGCGTTTTAAAAAATCACTCCCCTATGTCTGGCGCCGGCATTACCGGCTATGCCCCCACCACAACACTCTATAATATATATATCTCACGGGTGACTTTCCACTCCAGAACCTTTCGGCTCCATCTGCCATCGAGCTATATGCCCTGGCCATTGCCACTTTAGCTTGCCTACCTCGAACAAAATCTTGTTTGTTTACAGGCGCTGCATACATATAAAACCATGCACACTAGAATCACATTACACATCTATAAGCTTTTCCCGCCGATTCTTTTCCTTTACTCCGCTCGAACAAAGGAAAGTCAAAAGTAAGTTATGATGAATTTATGTTCATGCAGCCATTGTCATGGGCTAAATGAAAAACGATGAGTCTTCTAGTCTTTATTAGCAATGGTGTGATAGCCTATCTGAAGTATAAAGTTGATGCTATCTCATTTTGGTCAGATTTTCCAAACGTTATTAGGATATCTGAAGAATAAGGGCCGAATTTTTCAAACGTCAGATTACCTATCAGAAGAATAAAGTTGATGCTGTCTCTCTCAAACTTGATCATGGTACAGACAGCATTAACTTTATCTTTCAGATAGGCTATCTGAGCATTGTAAATCGACCCTAAATAAATAAAACACCTACCAGGAATTAACTAAGCAGTTTTATTCTTAATCATTCTCAACCTTTGGTACAACTTCTTCCTTATTTTCAACATTTTCATCAGCTTCTACTAAACTATCTAATAGGCTATAGTCCTTTAATGCTGACTTTGTAGAATTAATAAGTCCAGTGTCATCGGCGTGAGGTAGAATATCGCAAATAAGTGGTGATTCAACGCCAAGGATATAATGACATGTTCTCGGCTCTAACAGGTATAGGGAGACTTGTGCTGGGCTGGATACGTTTTCTAGGCATTTTAATTTCACCTCGGTCTGTCTTGGTTTTCCAGTTTTGTCGCAGGTATCGCCGTTGGAATAGAAATGTGAGATCGATGTTCTTTGGCCTGTAAATAAAAAAGTGTATGGTCTACATCACAGACAATGATAGAGTAAAGGCTAGATTAACTTTATTTGCATGTCTAAAATTATAAATATGCGTGACTAGACACGCTGAGAGATTGGAAGTGATGATAGCTCAATTTTTTAGACTAGGGGTGGTGATTAAGTATAATCTAAAAATTGTCTCTTAGCTCTTGGGTGTACCAAGGAAGGTAGGCGTCAGGTAGATAACCGGCCGTAAAATAAATGCCGAATATGAGTTTCTAACATTGCACCGAAGTCCGCGTAAATAGAATATGAACAAGCAAGATGTTGGAGTTATAAAAAACCACTTAATAAAGTTTACACAGATTAAAATCTGCCATAACCTTGTTAGTATTTTTTTATACAATCTACTGACCAACAGGTTTAGGAGCTTTCCCTTTGTTCTCTTTGATCCAGTCCAAATGCGTCTGCTCGTCAAACTTGCCGAGAAGAAGCGTCGACTTTTCACCGTCGCGATCTATGTGGTACTGCGTCACGTGCTTTCCGTAACAGAACTCGTACTTCCACCATCCTGTACCCTGAAATGTTTCAAGATAGAATAAGTTTTATAAGAATAATAGATCAACAAATCAATATTTTTTTATGCAGGGTGTAATTCTGTCATCTTAAGCAAAATGCTATGAAAATAGCTCACTGTAAAGAACCTATGATGATGATCTCTGACCGTATTTCGGCCAAGGCGACCAATCTCTACGGAGATTGGCCAGATAGATACGCAGGAGATATTATAGTGCACGAGTGTATGCGCAAACACAGATGCACTCTCTATTCCCTCACTCTCATAGTCCTATAGCACCTATACCCAAAATTTAAGACTTGTGAACTTTTCCAGATTTTATGAAGGGTTTCTAATATCTGAGTAATGATCACACAAACCTAATGTTACACCCTGCTTTAAAAGTAGTCAATAAAGTCCCATTCACATGATATATAATATTGTACTTAGTACCTACATTTATTGACACACCATTAGTTACTAAGATTTTATTCCCACCCGGGTGAGGAATTTTTTCCATTTCTTTATTAATAATTTTATAAGATTTCATTATTAAATTATTATAACTTGCAAAAATGGTAGTTTAGTTAGACCATGCCAGTCATTTTTTGCTTCAATAAAATTGCATGCAGAAGGAAATAAAATACATACATACATATAATCACGCCCTTATCCCTTACGGGGTAGGCAGAGCGCCAATGGCCGATATAACCACATGGTGCCACTTCTGACCAATTTTGATGCAAGAAAATAGTATCATGAAAATGAGAATTAAAGACAATACTTACCCCATTTAGGCAGTTTTCCCCATTTAAGAAGGCCCTGACAGGAGAGTCGTCTGTTATCACAGGGTGCTTCTTTTCTATGAGCTGACTGATTTCCTTTAGATTATCAGGTTTGATGTCTTCGTCTTCATTGAGAGGATGAAGTTCGAACTTCAAATGCGTTTCTCCATCCTGCAAAATCAAACATTATACAATATTAGGGTTTACATTAAGAACTGAACATTATTAAGCCTAGGTACACATGAGAGAGAGTGGGCTGGCAAACGACTAAACATCATGGCAGACTATATCAGCACCAAGACGGTATGGTTCCAACCAGTATTAAATCGAATCAATATGAAAGTCAATAGTGGGCTGCCAGCGAGTTTGTCGCTATCATCCAGCTTGACTCGCAATTCGCGCGCTTCAAGTTCAAACTACGTAACAGTTACGTTATCTTTTAGGGAATTAAAATTATCACGAATGGTTGTATACTACCCACCTATAGAAACTTTGACAGCTATGTTTAAAAAACTATACTAATTTGGCTTCACTCAAGTGAGGTTTTTACCTCAGTGGCGCCAACTAGTGAGCGAAAAAATTGTGGCTTCTTTTAGCCGACTTG
Organism: Carposina sasakii; assembly: GCA_014607495.2. Taxonomy (NCBI): domain Eukaryota; kingdom Metazoa; phylum Arthropoda; class Insecta; order Lepidoptera; family Carposinidae; genus Carposina; species Carposina sasakii. Next base: position 7,983,163 of record CP053159.1, on the reverse strand, counting down.
ATTTTGGCTTCGTGACCTATGCACAGCACGCTTGCTTGCTTCGGTCTAGACACGTCCACTGTTTGGCCTATCTTTCCCCATGTTGGTATGGAAGCTAATTGATAAAAATCTAATCATTTTGGCTATTAGTGTCACAATAAATCTAAACTAATTCTAAGTGGGTGTGCAAAATATTTACCTTTTCTATCTTCTCAACTTTCAGTACAGCTAGTATGTCCTTAGGATCCATGTCCTATGAACAACATGCCAACATAAAAGTTAATGAAGCACAACTACTGGTGTAGCTAATACTACAAAATAATACACAGAACAAAAATTACTAGTATAAATATAAAAATTAAAAAGTATAGTATACAATGTTTGAAAGATAAACAAATAGGCTAAGTTTTGTTACATGTGCTGAAAAAGACATGAGCTTCAGTACCTAGTTAATGTGTAGGTACAATATAAAATATGTTAATTTAATTTGATATACAGTTACCAAAAACTCTTTTTCATTATGTTATCTACAAGTAAAGTGAGACGAAAATATCAAAATAATTACATAACTAAAAACTTGCAACAAAATATAATCTAACTAGATAAAAACTAAAAAGCAATGAGACATAAACAAATATACAATATGGTCGATTCTGACTGTCACACTAAACCTAATTTAACTTGACCTAAACATAAAATTTGTCCTACCTGTCCCTTTCTCTCTCAGCCATTAAGAATAGAGAATAGAGACGGACAGACTATGGACTAAGGTTAAGTTTATGTTTAAGTGGGACGGTCAGAATCAACCATAATGTATACTTACACTGGCCCTCATTTTGATGGTTTGATGTTGGAACCTCAGGCTGTCCACTTCCATCTGCAACAGCTTACTCGGCTTCTTTGGAGCCCCATCAATAGGAATACATTCTATTGTATTCTCACTGATTTCCTGTGGCTTAAACTCTGGATGTTCACAAAGCAATGGTGATAGTATGATAATCTCGTATTCACAAGTAGATGTCTCTTTGAATGAGAATACTTCATGCTTTCCATGACTGTAGCATACATACTTCACTCTAGTTAATCTAGGTTTTTCATTTAGATCACACATTGTACCTGTGAATGTTGTGTACAGAATTAGCATTTGCAGATATCAACTTCAAAGACTATGGTGTTTTTAATATAGATGGCTGTTTTCCCCAACTGGGGTAGCCACAATTTCACAATCATAAAGGAGATTCCATAGCCATATTTAGCAAGGAGACAGATGTATTTACATCTGCCTCCTCTGTGACAAGTTGCTAGCTCATCATGTGGGTGAATGTCTGAATGCCTTAGTAAAATTTTACAACAGACGGAAATACAGCTGATGTATTCTAGTCAAGTCTCACATTAATACAGGAAGATCATTTTAAATATAGGAAATTAATTTACCATCTTCTAACACCATCTCAACATAAGGTAAAGCCTGTCCTTCAACTTTAGTTGTCTTGTAAGGTGAAACTTCCTTTTCAGCAGTCACAGGGTCATCCTCTTCAAACTTCTGCTGTTTTTCTGCATTCCAGTACCCAAGATAGTATTCTTGAGTTTTAACTTGCTTTCCTACAAAACAATTATAAGCAGGTAGGTCAATATTTGATAAAGATTTTTCATATATTATATATTCTATGACAGCATCCTCATAAGGTGGTATAGAAGGATGATGATTAGATGATAGCTACTTCTAAGATTAAACATATTACAGTAAAATAACACAGTTTATTGTTACAGCTGCAAAAAATTTCATCCTTCAAAATAGTTTAACCCATTAGCGCCCTCTGTACTAAATAAACGACACCATTTCAAATCTCTAATAAAAGTTTGTTGTCTATTATTTAGACTAATTAATACTTTAAATAAATGATAGATGGCGTCAGCTTCTATGAGAGCATAAAAAAGTTAAGAAAGTAATCGGTTACCCGCCATTTTTTGACATGTTCGTGCGCGAATATTTGAGTTGCTCAGGTAAGTCAATTATTTTATCTTTTTAAATAGGTTAACGTATGTTTTTTAGTGTAATTATGCATTTGATTTTTAAATTATGATAGTAAGTTACTGTATTAGATAAAATATCTAGAATTTATCACGTATCTTGTGAGTTGGATTACGATATACCTTGATGTCGTTTTTTTAGTACAGTGGGCTTTAGTGTTATATTGTATTTGCAGAAAAAAATGAAGCGATTCAGTGCTGCAAATCATTATCGCGGGCTTGAGGAAGCTGTAAACGCCATTGAGGAGGATGAGAGTGATAACGAGTATGACCTTATTATTTTACCGCCTGGACCTGATGTATTGACGGACGAAGAAGAAGAAGAAGAGGACTTACAAACGTCAACACTACCGAAAGATATTCCTGGAACAATCGAGGTAACACGTCGACGACGTCATTCATCTGAAACGTCCGAATGGGAAGATAGTGACGATGAACCTTTGTCGAACAAAAGAAGGCGTCCCAATGCAAGTGATGTTTTACCGACGTGGAGGAAATGTTCACCATCTTATTCATCTTTTTCCCAACCATATGAAAATAGTACACGTTCATCACAAAAAACTCAACTAATCGAACAGCTAAAAATCTTTCACCAGTAGAAGTCTTTGATAGAGTATTTGATGCCGAAGTTTATGATTTGATCCTAAGTAACACACAGCTTTATGCAGGACAAAATAACAGACAAGGATTTGTGTTAGATAGAGAAGATTTGCGCAGATTTCTGGGAATTCTTATTTTATCAGGATATCACAGATTGCCCAGAGAGCGTCAGTATTGGAGTTATGATGAAGATCTTGGAGTACCTCTTGTTGCCCGGTCCATGTCTCGAAACAGATTCCTTGATATAAAAAGAAATTTGCATTTAGTAGACAATAGTTTAGCATCTACTTCAAATGACAAGATGTTCAAAGTGAGGCCCTTGGTCGAAACTCTAAATCAAAAATTTTGTCAAAATGGTGTTCTCCATGAAGACATATCGATAGACGAATCGATGATAAAGTATTACGGTCACCATCCATCAAAACAATACATCAGGGGTAAACCGATCAGATTCGGTTATAAAAACTGGGTGGCCGCTAGTGCTGATGGTTACTGCTATGTATTTGATTTATACTGTGGCAAATCTATTGAAGCTACGAACAGACCGCTCGGGACTCGAGTGGTTACCTCATTGTTAGATAAAATGCCACTAGTACCTGCTGAGCATAACATTTATTTTGACAACTTCTTTTCTAGTTATGACTTGTTTATCAAACTAAAAGAGAGTGGGTTCAGAGCAACGGAACAATAAGAGACAATCGGACAAAAAAATGCCCTCTTACTTCCGTGAAGGACATGAAAAAATCTGAAAGAGCTCATTTTGATTACCGGTTTGATACAAATAACGAGGTTTTGCTTGTCAGATGGAAGGACAACAGTGTATGCACTATTGGTACGAATTTTGACACAGTTGAACCTGTGGGAAAAGTCAAACGGTGGTGTTCACAAAGCAGACAGAAGGTTGATGTGAATATTCCACATCTATTTCAAACCTATAACAAGTGCATGGGCGGTGTCGATGTTATGGATGCATCTATTTCAATGTATCGAGTGAGTATACGTGGAAAAAAGTGGTGGTGGTCTATTTTCACCTACTTGCTTGATATGTGTGTATCTAACGCTTGGCGTCTGCACAGCATGAGCAGCGAAGAACGGTTTGACCAGCTAGATTTTCGGCGACACGTAGCGAGACATTATCTACAGCGTAACAACATTATCAAAAGCCGTCCATCCGGTACTGAAATAGCAGGACCTTTCCCAAAAAACAACGGACATAACCCTAAGAAGCTGCCCAAACAACTGAGATGTATTTTGTGTCACACGCGTATAAAATGGCAGTGTAGCCAGTGCCAGAAGACATTGTGTATTGATAAAGATTGTTTCGCCAAGTATCATGCATAAGCGCCCGCTGTACTATAAAAAGTACGGCTCCAAATATATATATATATTTATGTCATTTTCTTTTTAACATTTCAATACGTCTTTATAGTGCCTAAGTACCCTATTTAATAAAGCTATATTAATAAAAACATTACTCGTTTTAATTTGGGCGTTAATGGGTTAAAATCAATTTAGGTTAATCTAGAGACTGTCATAGAAATCATTAAAAAGTGGAGAGGTCTGTTTGAAAGAATTATATTAATAGCAATTACCATCTCTTTCTTCATGATATTGTCTCACATATCTGCCATGACACACCTCATAACTCCAGTAGCTCTCAATTCGGTACGAACAAATCTTTTGAGAGAATAAAGGCTTAAGTAAATTAAGAGGAGATGGTCCACTGTACTCCTCTGTTTTGGTAGATTCAACTTTTTTTGCTTCTGGTATATGGCACACATACTTTTCATTATCAGATGATACAACTTCAACTTGTTCCCATTTCTGTAACATTCACGAGAAAAGAAAACATTTACTTGCCTGTTTGAAGTATCAGAAAAAATATACCTACAGCTACCTCAATTCAATATTTATTTATGGCACCCATTTACAGATACTTTATAAACTTAGCTATTCGAGCTGCATAGAATAACGATCAAAGTGTAACAATCCATGTAATCTTTTATTACCTTATGTTTATGTTCTTCCGAATCAAGAAGCTGTTTTATGTGATCATCTGTACCGGGCCAATTAATTCCAAACAATATATTATCGTCAAAACCTCTGAAATCGTGTTCAATGTGTTCGAAACATAAAGCTTTGGTGGCGATATACACTATAAACCAAACACACTTCATCATGTCCAAATTATTTTCATAGCTAAACTGAACCGCGCTATTTCTTTATTTAGCGAAACCAGTATCAATAATATAATGTTTCAGATTGAAACAAGACTGAAAAACTGAGAAAAGCTAAATAAAAACAACTCTGACACATGCATCCATCAGCTGCAAAGATATCAGCTGTAAGAATGTTGATAAGTTAAAAAGCCTTTTGTTAAGACGTTAACCTTCTAGTACGACTGTATTTTTAATTTTGACGGGTTTTTATTGAGGTGGGCATCTGTCATTTGCTGTCGTGTCGTTTTTTTTTTTATATTTTTTATTGTTTATCCCGATGGAAAGGCAAGGGGAACTAAGCCCATTCAGCCATTGTCTATAGTAAATGATTTCTGAACATAATGATGGATGATAATGATGATGAATGGAAACGTCAGGAAAATCCTCAAAAACAAGTGTAAAGATAGTCAAAATGAAAAATAATTGCAGAAACAACTTACATGGGCCCATGAAGAGATCGTATTCCGGCAAAACTTTTACTCAGCTTACCTGCATATAAAACCATGCATGCACACGCACTAGATTCACATCACAAGTAATCAAAATATAACTTATCTACCAGAAAACATCACTTTACATGTCCACATGCAAGCCATTTACAAATAATTTTTGATTTTCACAAGAAAATTACACCCGCTCCCTTCCAGCTTTTCCCGCTGAATCTACCTTCATATAAAAGCATGCACACGCACTAGATTCACATCACAAGTAAAGGTAGGGCCAGACTGAGCCCGCGTACGCAACGTATGCTACACATTATGACATCTAGACTACGAAATTGATATGCTTGGAAACACACTTATCATACGCAACGTTGCGTACGACAAGTGTGTTTCTAAGTCATATATTTTCATATAAAATTCGTAGTCTAGATGTCATAATGCGTTGTATACGTTGCGTATGTGGGCTCAGTTTGTCCCTACCTTAAAGAATATATTATAACATTTCTACCAGAAAACATCACTTAACGGACACATGCAAGTCATTTACAAATAAATTTAGATTTTCCCAAGAAAATAACACCCGCTCCAGTTTTTCCCCGTCCGTGTCGTTTTAGGATTTTTAACATTCATCTGGAAGAAAAAGACAAGGAAGAAACTACATATATCCATACAGCCAATGTCTTAAATTCAGAGGTATTATTTTACTAAATGTTAAAATGAAAATTGATTATTTTGTTAATAAATTAGGTATTTTAGTATCATATAGTTTTTCCGAGTATGTACAGAGTTAATAACTGCAAGATTTTTAAATTTCCTGATCTGTCCCTCTCCGTTCTTAACATAATTGGCTGAGAGAGAAAGGGACAGGAAGGACAAATTTAAAATTTTACTGTAAATATTAATAAGAAAATGAAAATAATTTTCACCCGAGTGAGATTTGAGATTGAAACTTTTACGTTTAGGTTTAAGCGTGACATTCGGACAGAATCGTCAATAATGGCTGTATGGGCATAGTTCCTCTTGCCTATCTTTATGCATGATGGAATAAACTTAAAAAATCATATAATTTGTCAAAATGGCGTTTAGTTTCCCTGCGTTTTCTTATATTATAGCTTTAATTGTAGATGCATTCCTTATATTTTTTTCAATATTTCACGTAATAGCCTTCGATGAACTAAAAACTGATTATAAAAATCCTATAGATCAATGCAATAGTCTTAACCCTGTAAGTAACATAACCTCCTTTGGACTTGGTTTATTTTTGTCTAAATATTTTGTTACTTATCACTCAATAATACTGTTGTTTATCGACAGAATGATTAATATTTTTTTTTGTTACAGTTGGTTTTACCAGAATATCTGCTGCACCTTTTAATAAACTTACTATTTCTGTTATCAGGAGAATGGTTTTCTTTACTAATGAATATACCCCTTATAATTTATCACATACACAGGTAAGTAAATAATATTTAAAAGCTTAATATTTATATATTTAAACATTCAATTTATAAAATCCTTTTATAATTTCAGATACAGAAATAGGCCAGTTATGTCTGGGCCGGGTCTTTATGATCCAACAAGTATAATGAATGCTGATGTATTAACAATATGTCAAAGAGAAGGTTGGATAAAGTTGGCATTTTATCTACTATCATTCTTCTTATACTTATATGGGTCAGTATGTCTTTTTAAAAAAACACATACATATAACTAACTTGTACTGTTTAATACTAAACTATAATAGGAACGTAATTAGTAGGTACAGTAAATTCTTATAGGAAAATTTACATTTCATGACTTATTATGTTTACATTTGCTATGATATATTACTAAATTTAATTGAATACAATGGTACATTATGTGGTGGTTATTATATGTATATTGTTTTTTTTTCAGAATGATTGTGGTGCTGATAGCAGCATGAGTATATTAAAGAAAGTATTTCCATTAAGTCATAACTTATTTATTGTTGAATAGTCCCATGAAGTCAGATGTTTAATGAACAAAATGATTGTTATGTAATAGTGGAGTAGGATTTGTGATTTTAAGTATTTTGGTACATAATAAAGAAAACACTTTGATTATTCTAATGACTAAATCTATCTATTCCTTTGTACCAGTACATGCTAAGTGAACAATTATTAATGTCTTATTTATCAATATTATATTTAATGTTCATGTAGTCATCTGCTGGTCTTTAAAAACCACAAGAAATGTATGCTAAACTAAACTGCCAGAAAACAAGGCAAGGTAGGTATAATATGGTAAGGTGGTGCTTTGCTTATCCCACTTTACCCCTGATATGATAATATGATGTATGGATCAACTAAGTTCTGGTTCTCTGCTGCGTATATACTGTGTTGTTCTTATTCTTTATTGTACACAAAACATTACAATAAATACAGAGTTAAAATACATTTAACCCAGCTTTGTTAAAAGTGGCCTGTGAACGTAGCTGTGGGATATCCTTTGCGATCTTGTAGTTCTGGCTAACCTATTTCGGGAATACCGCTGTGTAAGTATTCCTCATTCTAGCAGGTAGTACTTTGTCCTTGACATAATGGTTTAGTTAGGAAGTCCGAATAAATGTAAAGCTGGCTATTGACGTTCCTTTTTGCGCGTCAGTCTTTATACACGGTGGGTGCGTCTCGGTTGCACAATGTAAAAGAGATGTTTTAGTATTTACATAGTACTTACCCTTCTGGTATACTTACAACGCATGATGAGAAATGAGAGGTAATATGCTGAATAGACCTACAAAAGATTGACCATCTACACAGAACCATGAATTGCACTCTTGCACACGCAATTGTTACCGTACTCAGAGTACGATATGCTGCCAGTGCAATTCACGGTACCCTAAATCTGATGTTAGTTTGACCACGTAGCAATCGAGTATGCCCGCGCATCCTCCGCGCAGGCTCTGCACCGCCCGCGCCCAGCCGATGGGCGGAATACAGTTAGCCACTGGGATTTGACAGCAGACGGCATCGTCAGTCGCGCATTGCCTGCTGAAACTACTGCACTCATCGATCCGAAACTTAACTAAATATTTGTACAACGAACTTCAATTTTGTACCTGAGTTTATTGTGTCTGTGCGTGTGTAACGGTAACAGCTGCTATGTCTTTCGACAAAGACGAGCTCCGCGATGAGTAAGTACATAACTGTGAATTTTTTGCCAACGAGACTGATTGAACGGTCATTAGAGCTCATTTCGTGTAATCACTGTTTGTGTCTTTGGCTTAGACACGATGTAGTAGGTACCTACTTTATTTAGTCGACATCGTCTAATTTGAAAGGGTTTTTCTTTATCGATGTTTCTGCTTACACACCACATTGAACATTTACATAGAAATGTTGTGTGCATATAAGTACTAAGTAAGTATGTATATCTACCTAGTTCGACTCGTGACTCGGCTCTACAAAATTCTGTGGCTTTCCCATGGTTTTCTGTACGAAATACATACTTAATTCTAGGTACCTACGCACACAGACGTTGTAAAGATTGAAGGAAAAGTTTATGAGAAGTTTAATTGGAAATGAGACCGTATCGAAGAGTTTCAAGTAATGGGGTAGGTAGTTCGGCGCGGGGTAGTTTGAAAGACATTGTTGCTGCTGTAAACAAAGATATGGCCCGCTGAAGGGAAGTAGGTGAACTTGGCTGACCTATTTTGTTTGTTAACCTAAATAATTTCACAATTGAAATAAGTTTAAAGTGTTTTTCCATATTTAGGTAGGTAGGTATATTGGTAATAAGCAGGAACACTCACTAGATAATATCACACTGTCAGATACTTATCAAAGTCAGTATACGTTACGTACCTAAAATACTTTACATACACAGTCGAATTTATAGATTCATACATAATAGCACACGACTGTATTCCCAAAATTGGATAGCCAAAACTGCAGGTTCATAAAAGAGAACCAAAAGTCACATTTAGCAAAGCGAGGACAGGAAGAGATTGCAGCTGATGTACTTAGGTACCTATTCTAGTGAAGGAAGACCCGCATGAGCACAGGACTCATATTTAGTTATTTCGATTAGAATAAGTAATATCAAAGACAATTATAATTGTCTTTGGTAATATCTAGGTAGTAGGTACCGCACTGTATCCCGAACTCTGGAGTCTTTCGTCCACCTTTCGTCGACAGCTCAGATGAACAGAGGAGATACCAAATCCCTGGATGAACACGAGCCGATGACACCGCGGTGTCAACTGCACAAGGACCTTATTTGAATTGCGCGATGGACACCGTGATGTTATAATAATACTTACTTATAGTCTGTGGTGGTGTCAATCGACCAATAAGTCTTTTGGAGCGAAGACCTATAATTAATCTAAGCTTTTGGAATTGATCGTTTGATACCGTGGCCCTAAAGTAAGTAAAGATTTATCTAACTAAGACCACTACAAAGAAAAAAAATAAGAAATGTTTTTTGTAAGTAAGTAGGTATACTCTCATTTTTGTAATAATTATTACTTGGATCCTAATGAAACATTTTGTTTATTCCAACTTTTTCAATAAACCTTTTAAAATTTTCTACTGACCAGTACAGAAATAACATTTCTTATTTTTATTCTAGGTAGTGGTTTGTCATAAAAAATCTTTACGACGAAGTTCAAAAGACTTATTGGTTGATTGACACCACGGCGTCCATCGCGCTATTCAAAAAAGGGCCTGTTATCGGCTCGTGGTGTCACCAACGAAAGACCCCAACTCTGTGGTGTACATAGATAGATATCTAACTGTAGGTACCTACCTACCTAACGACGATCATCAGGTTTATGACGCGTGGGTAAGCTCTACCTAGGCACATTGGTACATGGTACTTATACTTACGTCACACGGCCGGCCGTGTTCCCGAAATGGGGTAGCAAAATCTGCAGAATCTTAAAGGAGATCCCATAGCCAAGTTTTGGATAGCTGGTACAGCTGTAAATGACCAGTGACAGTTGCCAGCTGTCGACTCTTACGACATGCACGTAAGTAATGAGATTTTAGGTCTGCATCAGCACATGTCATGATCTACCTAGGAACATAGAGAAATAGAGATAGTAAAACGTTTCATAAGTTTATGTACATATAGGTACATATGTATTTACATTGTCTAATTTCAATAGTAGGTAGTAGTAGTAGTAAGTATTACGACGCGAGTGGACGCGACCGGGACACGCGTCATACATGAAGCATTAATTTATTTAACGCTATACTTACATAGTCATTAAATAATTTACATATAAAGTAAGTATTTTAAACAGTGCAAGATGCGGCTATAACCCGGCATGTACGTTAGTTAAGCCAAATCTTTAAGTACTTATAGCGATTATATCTAACTACCTTTTTTTAACAAAAGGGTTTAATTTGAAACAAAAAAATTCTGATGAAAAACTGAAAAAAGTTAAAAACTTCCTCCTTAATTAAAACAAATTAATCGACAGATTACGCAGACGTCCGTCGTTTGCGATGATTTATAGAGAGGGCGTCCATTGATGGCATCGCTCTGAATTTATCGTTAAAACTTCGTACATTGTGTTCAAGGGAAATTCAGTTTGGAATGTATTCATTGGCGGAGATACGCGGTCATGAATGGAGCATACTTTTGATAGACAGCGAGCCAGTCAGGCTTAGTGATTGTCCATAAGCGCAAAGCTATTTTGTTGCCGCGTTTATCAGTAAAGTGCGCATGAATTTAGTGTATTCTGAGGAAACATAACGTAAGTTTTAATAAATATTTAATGCAGTTTCGTTTGAAATTATTCAAAATGTTTTGTTATTTTGAAATTAGAGCTTTTTCAAAATAATAGTAACCCTATTCGTAGATAGGTATGTACCTCTTTTCTAAACAATTTATTATGTAAATATGCAGTTTGTTTTTATCCAATAATCAAGTACTTAAATAGCTAGTTATTTTTAATTGAACAAAATTAAGTACTTATTTATTTAAGTAGATAAAGCATTTCTAAATTATTAATAACACATTCTTCTATGTAGGTAATATATTCCTCCTAGATATATTCAAGGCCATCGCAGAGTCGCAGAGAATTAAAGGCCTGATTTATTTAAAAAATAACATGCCTTTCATTTCTGCAGTCAAGGATATTCGCTCAGATATATATGTTTATGGATGTAGCTCGCCCAGGACCACGTGTAGCCTTAATTATATAGGATTTAATTTAAAAATGGCTTTGAGTCTAATCTAATTTAATACGTACGGTTTGCTGGAAGAAATCTCTTGAAGAAATCTAAGTACGCCATTGTACATTTTTCCTGTTATTCTTACTGATTACAATAAAGAATTTAAAAATTTGTGTACAATAAATAATAAGAATGTACCCTACCCTACCCTATGGTAGGTACCTACGTAGAGAATTAACGCGTTTCACAATTTGATTTTGACGCACTATTAAAACAATGAGAAAATAATAATAAGTAATTTAATAAATAAATTCCCGAGTAATCTATTTATAATTTTTCTTATGTACCTACACCTACTTAATACCTTACCTACTGCTAATCTGCCAACCTACTACATTATTTTTCACCTGTAGGTACATTACCACACTTTTAACAGAAAGCTAATACTTAGGAGCAACAAAATGTTAATAATAATATAAAGAAAGCCAGGTGTGACTCGTACTCAAGCACTGACAACGAGTTTTTTCCCCAAAATAACAAGGCAGGGGTAAGGCGAAGGGTGACAAACAAAGCCCTCCACATGCCTACATCGTAAGCTGCCAAACCAAGAATAAGCAGAAGTAGCAAACAATCAGGGTTTTTGCCTATTTGCTTTACAGTAGGTTCTGAAAAAATGACGTTGCCACAATCCTCCTCGGTCTCCCCTACTTACCTATAGTTACTTGTCCTAACTACAATTTTATAAGCAACGCTATGCGAGTCCAAGCTTAGTCTAGTCGTATAAGAAGTTTTTGCGGTCGGTGTGGAGTCGAATTCAATATCGTTCTTAATAAAATCTTAGTCTGAACATACTCCGACTTTAAACTAGGTGTTAGTCATACAAAATTTCACCATACCTACACCTCGGAGGGAGTTAACGTCATGTTATGACGTCGACTCTACTTCACATGAACTGATGAATTTATTATTTGTTATGAATATTAGGGTAATAAAGATAGAACAGCTAATTTGTCGTGGTGGTTGCTATTGCTTTTATAACCACTTTAAAAGGCCAATTTCCGCTTGATGGGTTGCCTTTACAAAAAAATACTTCCCCATAGAATTATTTAAGTACGGCCATGAACGTAATACGTTCATGAGTACGGCTATAGCTTTAAGATTTTTATACTCTACCTACTAGAGCCACAAGAGCCGCAAGGTCTTACTGTGGGCTATTAAAGAAGGTACCTCGGTACCTACCTAGGTAAAAATATTATAGGTAGACCTATAACTTCCGTATCTAGTAGACAAATGAGTTAACTAGGTAGTACCAACTTGAGCTACGCATCATCGCATCGCATCGTGACAAATTAACCTTCATTGATCTCTGTTTATGCGCAAAATAAGATTTTATCGAGTACACACCTCGGCTATCAACTATAGATAGATTGATCTAAATTCTAGATTTATACAAAAACAAAATTAAAAAATTATAGTAGGGTAGTTACCCTGACTCTTTAGGCCCAAAGCTGTAGTACCTATGGGTAGCTCGCTAAATAATTAATATCTGTCTATAAAAAAACTAACATAAACACTAGACACTATAAATTTCGCACGATCAAGGGAATTAAATTTTTTTTTCAAAAATAAAAATATTTTTTCCCAGCATTTTTTTTGGCATAAACTTACTTTATTTCATGTATAGAATACGTACCCTTCGTTAAAGGTGGCCACAAAAAAACACCCTGTATATTGTGGTAGAATATATTGGTGTAGAATTTAGAAGCGTATAATATATCTCATCTAAAAACAATTAAAATCTAGATATGCTTACCTTGATAACTAGCTACCTAACTAAGTAGATGGAGGTGGAGGACTTGCAAGGAGTCTTCTATTTGTAAATTTTATTTTATTTTGTAGCTCTAGTTTTTTTTTTACGTAGGTTTAGTTATTATTTAATTATAGATAAATAAATGATCCTATTCAGTAAAAAAAAAATCTAGCATAAATACTGGACACTATATATCGCCCGATTTATTAAAAAAAAATTACATTCTTTCCCAGCATTTTTTTTGGCATAAACTTACTTTGTTTGATGTATAGAGTACGTACCCTTCGTTAAGGGTGGCAACGAAAAAACACCATGTACAGTAGGGTGTCCCGAATTATTTTTTTTTCGATTTTCGTTACTCAAGGCCCCTCAAAAGTTGCGCTATTAGTTGTAGATTACCGTAAAAATAATTTATAAAATATAAAAACATATCTTGAGGGTTCTACCGGCCCGTTTATTTAAAAAAAAATCATTTAAATTACTCTCCAGTCAATGTCATCTATTCTATTTTATGTACAATATTCCCATTTTATTTTTCTATTTCATTGATAGTGGAACCCTAAGTTATGATTTGCAGGCAACGACAAGATGTTTTCGGTGAGGTATTGGTTTTGATTGAACTCGCAAAATTCATGTTTTGACAGGGATTTGACTTGTTTTTCTTAAATTCTGTACTTTTACTGCGAGGTAGTTCGTTTCATTTCTATAGCGGTTTTATTGCTGTAAGGTGTCGCTCCGCACTTCCTTGTGATAAAATACGTGTTTTTGTGACAAACATACTGTAATGGGTTCAAGGCGAAGTGAGACTACATGTCCTATTTTGGGATCATATAAAGAACTTGACGATCGCCAGTTACCAGTGATAAGTCACCATATCAAATTCATCCTCTTTACTAAAAATGAACTCAAACTACAGAAGAATGAGAAAAATCCTTCTAACACGGAAGTTTTTTCAATCGTTTCGGAAAAACTTGATACCATTTGGACCAAAGCTTCGATTCCCATCGTTTCCGACGTAAGAGTTACCCAATTGCTGAAATTATATTTCGACAAATACCTGTCATTAATAAGATACCCCAAAAATAAAAGAAATGATAGCTACGAAAGCAAAGTGAAGTGCTTTTTGGAATTGTCGAACAAGCTCTTTGATATTGCTGCTTGTAAGTGCACTTCGTTTGACATTTGTTCCTGCATAAAACCTAAGAAAGTTTCTATTTCTGAAAGAGATTTTTTACTGGACCAAAGGGGTGATAGAAAAATGGCAATAAGCGGTATAGATACAAAAGAAACGGCAAGACTTTTAAAGAAACATCAGAGACAGGAAAATTTGAAGCGGATAGAGCGCGCAAGTATATCACAAGAAATCAATCCTGTTCCGGTGCGCAAATTGCCGCCGCGACCGCAGTCGCCTGCAACAGAGCTTTCTCCAAATAGTGACGTGATTGTAAATGAGACTCCATCTACTTCATTGAATCGGAACTTTCTGGCGCTGCCAACAGTAGCTAAGGTATGTGATCGGTATGGACTATCAACGAGATCTGCGGCTGCAGTTACTTCGACAGTCTTAGCTGACGTAGGATTGGTATCTGCCGAAGATCTAAGTCTTGTTATTGATAAGAATAAAATTCATAGAGCTGTTTCAAAAGCACGGACCAAGGCCAGCAAAGATATTGATGCAATTGTAGTAAATAGTATCTACTTTTATGGACGAAAGGACAAAACACTCATAAACGATAAAATAGGCGATCAGCACCACCGCAGAGAAGTTTTGCAAGAGCACATTTCAGTTCTCACAAAGCCGGGTTCTATTTATTTGGGACATACGACGCCAATTCGTGGTACTGCCAAAGGGATCGTCACTTCTATCATATCTTTATTAGAAAATCAAGGGTTGAACTTAGAAGAGGTGATCTGTGTGGGGTGCGATGGTACTGCTACAAATACAGGTTGGAAGGGAGGTGTCATTCAATACCTGGAAAACTATTTGAAGAGACCGTTGCAATGGTGCGTTTGCATGCTTCACGCGAATGAATTACCGCTTCGCCATTTGTTCATGTCTTTGGATGGTAGCACATCTGGGCCAAAAGAATATGCAGGACCTATTGGAAAACAGCTAGCTGTTTGTGAAAGTAAACCTCTAGTGTCTTTTTGTGCAGTGGCTGGAAATTTGCTCGAATTACCTGATAATATTGTGAAGGAACTAAGTTGGTTCCTGTTCCCCTGAGCTACCGAGCCGCCAACCTGGAAAAATGGCGCATTCGAGATGGCTCACTACTGCCAATCGCATACTCAGACTTCACGTAAGTACTGTTTCGCCGTCAGATAATTTGCAGTTGCTTGTGAACTACGTGGTCAAAGTTTACGCTCCTGTTTGGTTTCATCAAGCAAAACTCATCATTTAAGGATGGAGCTAAGCATATTTTTCAAATGGTTATGTACTCTCGATTTTTGCCTGAGAGTCAAAGATCTATTGTAAATTCAATGATCGAAAGAAACGCGTTTTTTGCGCACCCAGAAAACTTGCTTATTGCCATGTTATTCGACGATAGAGAACATATTCGACAGCTTGCATCTCGCAAAATAGTAAAGGCTAGAGAAGCAGAAAAGAGCAACTCTCGCAGGGTATTTAAAGCACCAAAGCTTAACTTCAATGCGCGAGATTATATTGATTTAATATTTTGGCAAGAGTGTGAGATATCAACTCCACCAATTTTGCGACACATATCCAAAGATGAACTAATAATTAAGGCTAAAGAACACAGCCTCGACATTGTTGACTTTCCCTGTCACACACAGTCAGTGGAAAGATGTGTGAAACTAGTGACGGAGGCTTCTCAAAGCGTCACGGACGCTACAGCTCGGGATGGTTTCATTAGGAACAGATTAAGATCTCGCGCGGAAATGCCTAATTTTGGACACAAAAACCAGTTCCGTTTTTAAAAGAGCCATTGTTTTTATTTATTTAAACCATTTTAAACCTTGCTTTGTTTCATTGTTGTGCCCTTAAATTTCATAAAAACCATTTAATGTTATTTTTGTATGATTTATAGTATGTTAGGATGGGATATTTGGAAAACTTCAAGTACCGGTAGAGGCCTTAAGATGACAGATATCTAATTAAATTTTATAATAATCGTAATCTATGTGTCAAAACGCAACTTTTGATACCCATTGCGTAGCCGTAGCTCAAAAAAAATAATTTCCCATACATGGGACGGGACACCCTAATGTACAGGGTACCTTTTATCCCGGATAATTTCCACATTTTGTTTTTTCTGTAGTCCACGCGAACGGAGTCGCGGGCGGCCACTAGTACTTACTATGTTTCAATGTTGATGCAGAGGCATACTTACCTACACTTACTAAAAAAGTTAAGGACGTAAGTATATTTTCTTATCTTTAAAATCCGTAGAATAAATTTTAATTTCAGTGAGTAACTTAATTTCCCGCGGATGTAGAGCTATTCCTCAGTATGAAAGAAATCGATCTCTGTGAGTGATTTGTCAATGGACTGTTTGATTTTCTACAATTTTAAAGGCGTCTTGACATTTTTCGAGAAATCACGGAGATCAGCTAGAAAATTCATTTTTCGTATATTTTTGCTACGAAAGGACTACCCGACTGCGCGACGCAAAGGAGTGGTTATTGTGTTTAACAGCTTATGTATTGTATATTCCTTTGAAGCACTACACAGACCAAACGCCTCGGCCGATTTTTATGATTCATACGTCAATCAATTCCTCTTAGTCCGGCGAGTGTCACTAAAGACATGACGTTAGTGAAAATTCAATATGGCGACTACTGGACGCCGTTTTGTGAAAATGAAAAAATTTAAGTCGACAAACTATATCGAGTGGGATATCGTTGAATAGGTATTTAAAAATCATTTTTAAGGTTTCTCTCAACATTTTTCGATTCGACCAACCGTTTAGGATCTATATCGATTGAAAGTTGCATAACAACCATTCTCACATACATATATGTTTTTAAACAGCAGCAAGACGAAAACTTTTTGCTGCCGAACATGTTGAGCATGTTTCTTGAAGCGTACCTATTAGTAGCTTGCTACTCATAACAAAAAAGTATAAAATAAAAATAACATAATTTAAAAAATCCTAAAAACCCGACTGCTTAAAAAAGAACCAAATAATGTACATAATAAAAAAACTGAAAAGAAGTTGTTATGTTACGATCATTAGAAAATATTTTATGTTCTTCAATAGTATTCATTCCATAATAATATTATAGAATTCTAGACCACCGAACATCTAAGTACTTGTTTTTCAGGTAGAGGTAGGTATCTCTTTTTTTAAGGTGATGATTTTGAATATGAAGGTAATCTTCTTATAACTTACCATGTTGCAATCTAGAGCGAGTTTTTATATCAAGCATGAGGCAATTTAAGTTAGAGATGAGATTTTTTACTGGGTTCATGAGTTCAGTTACCTATCTACTTTCTAAAGGAGGTGGCGATTGATGGTGCGGTAAGAAGTATCCGATCGCAAAGGCTAAATGAGTCCCGTTTTGTTGGAATCTTATTTGTACTTATTTGTTTTGAGGCTTCTAGTGCAATCGAAGACATGTAAATTATTAACCATCGTGGTACCTATATCCTGACCTTATATTAGGGTTACCAACCGTCCTGTTTTCCCAGGACATGTCCTGCTTTTTAGGGTGTCCTGGGCTGTCCTGGATAGTTTTCGAGCATCGTCCTGGGTTTCAAAGTCCTGACACATTCGCTGTAGACACATTTTCTAAGGGTGCCGACATCGGGTCAACGCCTAGTGCCATGATGCAAATAAGCGGCAGCGGCACCTCTAGAAAGTCTAAAAGACGCAAATACGAAGTCGCTGGCACTGAATGTGTTAAAAACCTTTAAGTATTGTCACTGAGCTCGCACATGTATACTCCTGGCTTTAAATCGAAATGTCCTGGTATTTCCTCTTCAAATCCTGGTTTTCAAAGTTTTAAGACGGCAACCCTACCTTATATCAGAAGGCCGGCCCATGTAAAACTCTCATAAATAATTCAAGAGTACGTAGGTACCTATTCCAATAAAAATACAAATTGACATGTTAAATGTTTTTCAAATAATACACGTGCTTATCGGTCTCTATTTATCAGTAATATGAATAATTATAATAATATAATTATCAGATCATAAAACAAAAAGTTATTTTGTGTACAACAAACACAAGCAGATAGTGACCTTGTTTGGTTCTTGCAGATTACGTTTTAATTTACATGATTAATCGTAAATAAGATGTTTTGGTAATCTGGTATCATAATAAGTATCAAACTAACTTACTTTAGTCTTACCCACCGAAAGTTGGTATAATCAGAATAGAGCAGGCATTCGAGAAAGAGATAAAATACAATATTAGGTGTTTTTATTTATTTAAGTTAATTTTAAATTGAGGCACCGGGAAAAAATCTTTTTATATCCTTTATTATACACACAAATATTCAACCTATTTTGATAATTTAAAAGATTTCGAATGACCTACTTACTTTAGTCTCGTTCTAAAAGGAAGTTACTTACCTACTCACAAAATTTAAAATCATCTTAAAAATCAAGCCTTTGATGTAGAGCAGTCGAGATAGGGATTTATTTTCTAATATTATTTTTCATTATTTTAATTTAATTACTTTTAGTTCAATTTGACAATGCCGTGCAACTGTAAAGTGGTGGTCCAGAACGGGCAGTCGGAAATAGAGCACCACAAGCACTGCGCCAAGGTTATCCTTGCGAATGGGAATGGTCACAACGCTCATCCTGTCCCCATGAGCGACGTCACTCACGTGCCTCACATTCCTCATCACCCGCACAGGAGGACATTTGACGAAGATGATGAAGTTTTGCCGCCAACTCAGATCATAGACGACTTTGTCGACGATTGGGATAGCGTTAGGTGGTTTGTTTTTTATTTTATATTTTTACTTTTAGTTATGCGCTAGGTGATAATTGTTTTCTATGATTTTGTTGGGTTATTTAAAAAATGTCACGAGCTTTTTTAACCCTCGGGTTAGCCCTGGACGTCCTCAAAGATTACAAATTGAAATATATTTTTTTAGATTTGCTCGTAGCATTCAACTGAAACTAAGGTACGAAAGTTCGAAAAACTACATATTTTAATGAGGTAGGTAGGTATGTCATTTTTATTTCTTATTTTACGACCGTGCATATGCGTAATATTGCAAATTACAGAAATACGAGTATCTGCAACGATCTTATCCTAACAAACAAGATCGAGAAAAAATGCTGTCGCATTTTCAGCAAACTTTATTTTTTAGCGGGGATGTATTAAGATTCTTAAATATTTCGTTCAATCTTGTTCAACTGTCTGTGTCAAAGTAGGTAAGTACCTAGGTACACCAGGGACCTAGGTAACCGACTGGTTGGGAACCATATAATTCAAAATAGTGAGCTGATTCACCTCTCGAATCTTCTGAGATTTCTAATACATACACCATGTATCTTTAATACACCATTATCTTTATAATTAAATCCTATTCTTGCAGATATCCTGATGGCACAGTTCGCCTCCGTAACCCTAACATCGAGCTGATGGATCAAGATATCCTCTACCATCTTGCTTTGGGCAGTGGCTCTCACGACCTCGTCGAAATGTTCGGCGATGTTAAAGTAAGTCTGTAGATAATAAGTAGGTATTTTAATTTATAATTTCACTTCGAATAAGTTAAGTCGAATAAGCTCCTCATTTTCAAGCTTCACCTTCATTTTCAGCTCAACCTTTATAAATTTTGTAAATAGAGTAATCTTCATTAGCCTAAGATGATTTAAGTAGGTATAAGTGATTGGGTTTTTTATACAATTCTTTCACAATAAATAACCCTATATAATTTAGGGTTCTTCGCGAGAGGTAAAATAAACAAAGCATGTACCTACCTAAGTAGGCACCCATAGGTACCTGTAAGATGTATGTAGTTATGACAAAGCTATACAGGTATAAGGCGAAAAGCTATGAAAATAGTCCACTATAAAGACACAAAACATTTTAGTCTCAAAATTACGTAAATAGGTACATGTCCTATTTTTCAAGATTGTAGGACTTAGGTATGTATCTTATGGAATTGAGTTGTTTTGAAATTTCTCTACTTTGCTTGGTAAAGTAAACATGAGTCTCAATAGCTTTTCCTATTTATTTTTCTTTTGTTACAACCTGTATGCCTTGTAGGGAGGCGAGGGGCAATAAGACCGCAGGTGCAATCGATTCTATATCTAGCTAAATATCCATATATTTATATCATCAGATATAATAAAAACGATTGGCCGTCCACGCTGTAGGTACACCGAATAATTTATCATACTCTTGACACTTCGAATTATTGATTTCTGTGAAGAGTGAGAACTTACGCGGGTTTAAATAATAAAGTTTTATACATAAAGCACTTGGTGTTTTGTGGGTCAGATGATTCCCGCTGGGTAAACGTATCGTACCTAACTAGAATTTACTTGAGATGCCATACATGGAGTATGGTCTGATCATTGTTTTTCCAGTTCGTGTGCATGGGAGGCACTCCGAAGCGTATGGAGCAGTTCGCATTCACCATAATGGCGGAGATCGGGCACAAGCTGCCATGCGGGACCACCTTGCAGGACATCAGCCAGTTCTCTTACCGATACTCCATGTACAAAGTTGGACCGGTGCTGTGTATTAGTGTGAGTATTTTACTACTAGTGAACGCCCGCGACTTCATCCGCGTGGACTGCAAAAAAAAGTCGAAATTATCCAGGGTGTCAGCTAACTCCATACCAAATTTTATTAAAATCGCTCCAGCCGTTTTTACGTGAAAGAGTAACAAACATCCATCCATCCATGGTCACAAACTTTCGCGTTTATAATATTAGTAAGATACATAACATACAACATACGCGTTCCCTAAATGGGTTAGCCAGCACTGCAGGATCACGAAGAAAATCCCACATTTAGCATAGCGAGGTTACATGTAAAAGATCAGTAGTTGCTAGCTTATCACCCGAGAGAACCTAATGAGTTCCTTGGTCGACTCTTGTAGCATGCACAGAATGCGGATGATCTCATCACCATCATCATCATCATCATCAGCCTATTGCAGTCCTACTGCTGGACGTAGGCCTCCCCCAGGGCACGCCACAAGACTGCTATGGGGGGTATTTGCCCATAGTCACCACGCTGGGCAGGCGGGTTGGTGACCGCAGTTTGTATTTTTGTAGACTATGTTGTCAACACGGAAGGCGCTGCTGCACACCGCCCGGAAACCCTTAATCGCCTCGTACGATACCCACGGGCAGACATGGGGTAGTACGAATTTTACTCTGCCGGCACCACGCGGCCTATAGATGATATAATATGTACTTATTATATTTTAGTGAAGCCCTGTACTGTACTGTATAGGCTTTACAGCACAGGACCATAAAATTTGGTTAAATGAGTATGTATTCCGATGGGACGGAAAGTCGACACGACCCTCCGGAGATCAGGCGCAGAACTAACTATTTTAAATTACGTGCTTTCATCTGAATTTATTTCATATACCTACCTACGGATTTTAATATGCCATTAAAATTGACAATTTGCTCGTGCCTCGGAATCAGTCCATTATACCTTAGCTGAGTGAGATAGATACTTAACTTCGTAGGTCGGTTAAAATATCCAACGAATGAAATAAACACGTCATGTAAAAAACTGTATGACAATGGATAACTGATATTTAATGATCATGCTTTGGTCGACAGAACACGGTGTAGTTCGGTTTACTCAACTGTGTTGGGTTACAAAGTGCAGTACGTGCCTACCTTAACCTATAGGTAACCTAATATACTAACTAACCCTAATAGACTAGATACAAAATATTACCAACATATGAATTATGTTATGCGTTTATTGCATTTAAATATCTTAAAATTACATTAAAAGTGGTCTATCATAAATTGGTTTTGCACACGTTAATTGCCGGAAAAAACCCATTTAAAATTTATAATGTGTGTCAAACACAAAACAATGAAAAGGCATTACATCTGCCATTGATCGGTTTGCTGCTAGAAATGTTTACATAAATGAAATAGCTTTAGCTTAGCAGGAATTTGTTGTAAGATCAATCGTAACATAGGTGTTCTACTAAGCCTTTGGAATGTAAGGTATATTCCATACGGAGACGAGTGGCTATGTGGGAACTATCCATGTATCAGTAATCCAAAATAATCTAACCAATCTATATGTATAATAATCTAATATACTGGCTCACTCTATAACGGCACACTTAGGTACATAGGATTTTTTGAAATACTTGTACTAGTATTAATACAATAAATCACATGAATAGAATATCTATAGACTCTGTTCAAAACGAATAAGTTTCAAATTTCAAAATTCAAAATTCAACATGACGGCGGCTATAATACAATCTAAATAAATAAATAAATAAAAATAAAATAATACTACTAGATATTAATGATCTCTAGTACTGAAATTAGCCGTATTAAGTCTTTACCTATCTGAAGTTCTCTTTTTTGTGAAGACTGACTTATTATACTACCTATTGTCTACAAGAAAATCTGAGGTCACAATCCAGATAATCCTGCTCGCAGGTCTATTATTATTATTAACGTTAAAACTAGAAAAATCTCAGATATAAATAAGTAGGTATCACATATTTTTTATATCTTCTGAATATTATTTTCCGTGACGTAGCCTTGTTTACCAACCAGTATAACGTTATTCTATTGTTAGAGTTTCGGAACAGTCAGGTAAGTATCTTGATTGATCACTTTAACCGTTTATACTGTCGAACGAAAGTTCTATTTACCTATAGACAGACAACCACAGCTGCCCTCCTAGCATGACCACGCATCGTGGATATCGTATCTTATGATATCGTATCGTACGATATCGTATCGTCTCTATACAAAATTCAACATGACGGCGGCTATAATACAATCTAAATAATTAAATAAATAAAAATAAATATATTTATCGTATTTTACAGGCTATATTTCGATAAATCGGTTTATCATATCGTGTTTCGAAGGTCATGCTACTTGGGCTGGAGTTCTAAGTAGACATAATCATATTTGCTGGATTTATTTCTTATGGTGTCTAGATTGCCGTTATAGTTATTATCGTCCGCCTATTATTAACAATTTAGAACAGAAAGTGGCAAAGACTTTAGCAAAATTATACCATACTAGTGGACTCCTGCGACTTCGTCCGCGTATACTGCAGAAAAAACAATATATCGAAATTATCCGGGATTAAAAATATTTTCCCGGGATAAAATGTAGCCTATGTGTCAATCCAGGTTGTCACCTAACTCCATACCAAATTTCATTAAAACCGCTCCGGCCGTTTTTACGTGAAAATGTAACAAACGTCTATCCATCCATACTCACTAACTTTCGAGTTTATAATATCAGTAAGATCCTTTATCCTGTTCCAGCATGGAATGGGAATCCCATCCGTTGGAATCCTTCTGCACGAAGTGATAAAGCTGATGTACCACGCGAAGGTGCGGGATCCCGTGTTCTTCAGGATCGGCACATGCGGCGGGATCGGCTACGAGGGAGGCACCGTCGTTATCTCTGAAGAGGCGACCGACGGCGCTCTCAAGAACGCTCTCGAATTGGTGAGTAGCTCAAGAGGACTTGTGTATCGGTAATATTGTGATGGATAATGTTAAGGGAATTATAGCTGCGGAGAAAATGGAAGGGAATTCCATGAGTATGAATATGTAAAGGTCTGTGTTCGTGTCTTTCATAGAGGAACCTTATATGTAAAATCTTTTAGGTCCCGCAGAGTTAAATTGTTTTTATTCTTGTTCTACTATTATTCTCTGTTCAAATGTTCCTATACTTTACTTCCAGACAGTTTTGGGGAACACCATCCAGCGTCCGGCCAAGTTGGACAAGCGTCTATCCCGTGAGCTGAAGGCTCTGGCTGACCCCGAAGATCCTTACGAGACCGTCACCGGCAAAACTATGTGCACATACGATTTCTATGAAGGTACTTTTTTACTAAGTACAAAAGTTTAAGTACAGTCCCAATGTGTACTTCAGCGAAGTTTAAATATAATTGTTACTTAAATATATGCCTATTATATATCAGTTTCACTTCTGGGGAATTTTTCGAGCATAGTTACTCTATAAATATAACATTCTTACTATACAGGGTGTAAAAATACAACCTCGTATTCTTTGTAAGGTAACGATATTTTTTTTCTATGGAATTAACCCTGGGAAATTAAAAAAAAAAAATATATATGTTATTTTATTGCAAGCAATATACCTATATTTGTTTGATGCGCAAAGTACAAATGTACCTACAAAACCAACATTTTAATTTAACATTATGACATGGTATCTTTGAAAAAAAATTTTTTTTTTAATAACCGATTCCAGATGGATTTATGTAAAAAAAATGCTAATATGTATTAATGTAACTTTGGACCTCAACATCTTGGAAACCCAGGAGTGCTTTCATTGAAAACAAATATCGTGATGTTACGAAGAATACGAGGTATTAAAAGAACAACGTTGTCTTTTTACGCCCAGTATAATGTGAAGGTAGGTAGGTACCTACTAGAAAAATAACAATATATACCTACCAACCATATAAGGACATAAGCGAGAGTGCTTGCTTTTTCTAAGAATAAATTTCTTCTACATCTTGTACGAGTAAGTCGATCCCTCTAATCTCCAGGCCAGGGTCGCCTTGACGGGGCGTTCTGCGATTTCACCGAGAACGACAAGATGGAGTACCTCCAGAGCATCCACAAGGCAGGCGTCGTGAACATTGAGATGGAGTCGCTGGCGTTCGCTGCGCTGACGCACCACGCGGGCATAAAGGCGGGAGTCATTTGCGTCACTCTGCTCGACCGGTTGAAAGGAGATCAGGTATAGCTGATGGCTTTTGTATTGATCATTAGGCTTATATAGACAAATTTTTGGTTATAATAGCGAGAAAGTTAATCGAGTAAAGTGTTTGTAGGGCGCCAAACACAAAAACAGGTATCTTGACATTTTTCTCGGCCACATGAGGGTTGCTCAATCTACTGAATCAGCCTTGCTGACGATGGTTACCATAGGATCACCAGCACATCTATACATGTAATAAAAATGTATCGGATCGCTGTCTGTACATGAAAGATATATGAGAAAAAATATTATAGGAGACCTTTATCAACGCAATAGTACCCAATAGAATGATTGTTTGGATTTTTTGTCTGTTTGTCGGTTTGTTTGTTTGTTTGTTTGTGAGTTTGTGCACGCTAATCTCAGAAACGGCTGAACCGATTTCGATGCAGTTTTCAGGAATATATTGTGACAGGTCCCACTTAACATATAGGCTACTTTTTACATACATACATACATACATATAATCACGCCTTTATCCCTTACGGGGTAGGCAGAGCACCAAGGACCGATAGAACCACATGGTGCCAGTTCTGACCAATTTTGAGGGTATAGTTGAGATGTACAAGTTCGGTTAGTAGTGACAGGTGGTCAGCCCATCGCCTACAAAACACCAAGACCCTCTTGTCCCTCTACTGACTTGTACAGTATGCCCGGGAAGAGAAGCAGCTGTAGTATTATACGTTTTTTTTTCACTCCCAGAGCAGCATAGAAGGCTACTTTTTATCCCGGAAAAATGTTTTTCTCCCGGATAATTTCGACATTTTGTTATTCCTGTAGTCCACTAGTACATACATACATACATATAGACACATTCTTATTACATTTATTTTATTTCTACTTACATTTCATTCTTGAGTTGTAGAATCAAAAGGAGTACCCCCAGCCACGTTTAGCTTAAGTGGGGATAGATGGTCAGTGACAAGTTGCTAAGCCCGAGTTCCATAGTCGACTGTTACGACATGCATGGAAAGTGATGCAGCTAATGTATTCTAGTGATTCTTAACCAAAATTATTACATGGACAGCTAATTTAGAACAGAATAAGAAAGAACACCACGCGTTTACTTTTATATAAGTACATAGGTGTAGAAAAAACTAAAAGTCTGTAAACTCTATTTCCAGGTTTTAGCTCCTAAAGAAGTTCTAGATGAGTGGCAACAGCGGCCAACAAAGCTGGTCTGTCGCTACATCAAAAGGTGTGATTTCATATGTAAATAAGTAGACTCTAGTTATTTAGGTTATAGAACCTCAATGGTTTAAGTGGTATTCCTGTTACTTACACCTATGTAATGATTGATTGTAAAATAATAAATAAATAAAAAAATAAATTTGATAGTTTTTAGTAGCTACTTAACTCCTTAAAATCCTGCTCATCGATATTAAAAAGGTTTGGTAGAGGTTAAGCAATTTAGGTACTTTACTTGTAGCCTGTTACTATACCTAACTACTCCTTATCTAGGAAACTCATCCATAGCCTTCTATATTTTTGCAAGGTATATAATAAATAGGTACCTGATCGGGTGGTATTTATCTTTCAATTTGCAGATATCTTCAAATGAAGGGTCGGTTATCTCTGGACGGGCACGGGTCGGTGGCAGTGAAGAGTCCCCGACGGTTCAAGCTGGTGCAGCAAGAGTCCGAGAATTACGACTAAATGACGTCACAAGTCTTACTAAGCTTTTGCTACGGCACCTATAGTTGTATAGGAGCGTTGAAACGTTTCCAGTGCCCTATTCCAAATCCTACCCAGTTTGAGTGGCGTAGCCATTTTGTAGCAAAACTACGAAAAACGCTACGAATTTACACAACGAAATTCCACAATTTCTAAACTTTACGTGAAGGCATACGTGTGGCTTAGCGTGAAATGAATACGAGTATTTTTCAACTATCACAGACTTGCAAAAAATATTTTAGGGTAAAAATGTTCATTTCATTATTAATTCGCATGGATTCGGCATAGGGAAACTGCAGCAGTTACATTTAGACAGGAGATAAACTTATCCGCTTGTGTATTTATTATCTTTATTTTTCAACTATCACAGACTTGCAAAAAATATTTTAGGGTAAAAAATGTTCATTTCATTATTAATTCGCATGGATTCGGCATAGGGAAACTGCAGCAGTTACATTTAGACAGGAGATAAACTTATCCGCTTGTGTATTTATTATCTTATTTTTATATAAGTACCTATTTAAATCGCGAGAAGCGTTACTTAAACTTTAAAGCGATAAAGTCGTATCACGAGCGTGATTTGCCACAAATCTTATGTTTTTAGTTAAGTATTTGTAGGTAGTCTTATACTTAATAGTATTCATTTGCAGTTTACTTAATTACCTATAGGTATGTAAAACTGATTTGATTATAATAACACTTACAACAAAATGTGTCAAAAACAGACAAACAATTTGAACGTATACAGTGTTAATACAACACCGTGTCTATAAGTATAAAGGTATAAAGTAAGTCACACTGAATAAAAATGACATGACATTTGACATAAAATGCTTGGAATATTTATCAAATTAGGAAATATTTAGCTTAAACAATGTTTAAATCATATATTAATAATAATAATAGGCACGAAATGGATGAATTTGCAAAAAAAAAACTAGCAAAAGGTAGGGGTCAGTATACAGGGCCGTGATCAGACGTTAAGGATCACGTAAATGTAGTGTCCCGTTCGTAAACTGACACTGACACCAAGTGTAACACTCACTGCCAATGTTTCTACACATCTCTTAGTGAAAAACAATGAGAAAGTTGTAAGTTTTGACTACTTAGTGTAAATCAATCCATTTAGCATCGTGTGATTTAATTTTTAATAAATTAAACACCACGGAACAGTTGCTAAATATTTGGGACTTATTAGTTATTACCATCGATGTCATAAGTAATTTTGTTTATACCTACTACAAAAGCTGCATATCTATAAATTAATATCAAGAGAATGTTGTATAAGTACATCAAATATAATAAACATATCGGAATTGGAATATCAAGGAATTTGAATTTCTTACATATTTTGATCAAATATAATATTTAATTATGACTAGATCTTTTTCACCTTTCTCGCAAACGATTTTTCTGGCCTATGTAAAAGAATTTGATATAATATTGTAATAACAGTCGCAAAAATAATAAAATATTTTCAGAATTAAGTATTAACTAAAATTGTGTATTCATGGTGTTCATAAAATATATTCAAATATTTGCAAATATTATATTTGTTACAAATATTTTGTTGTAGCTTATAGCTGACTAAAGATGTTAATAAATTATTAGGTAGAGTATATACCCATACTTAAGTATTTAGTATTTATTTAAAGTTTTACTATGTATTTCCATATATTTCAGTCTAGGTAATATAATATTACCTGCTTAGGTACTATTTAATTTTCATCA
Source organism: Carposina sasakii (assembly GCA_014607495.2). Lineage (NCBI taxonomy): Eukaryota > Metazoa > Arthropoda > Insecta > Lepidoptera > Carposinidae > Carposina > Carposina sasakii. The sequence continues at coordinate 7,954,622 of CP053159.1, read as the reverse complement.
GCTTTGTTAAAAACAATTCATTCAACAAGTAGGTATTCCCATCCGTGAGGCTAAAAAACATAGACTTCAATACTTAGGTACTTTATAAGTTTTGCAGAAATAATGGTAACTCCAATGGTAGTGGCATGCTATGCGGTGATGTCATTTATATAGCAGCCCAAGTAGCATGACCTGCATAACACGATATGATAAACCGATTTATCGACGTTTAGCCTGTCAAAATACGATAAATATAGCCGTTATGTTTAATTTTGTATAGAGAAGATACGATATCCACGATTCGTGGTCATGCTAGGGGGCAGATCTGCTGCACTTAGGTAAACTTATCACTACCATATATACCAAGTTGACTTGGCTCGGTTTATAAAATCTTAAAGTTGCAGCGCCACTATCATGTACAACATTTTTTCTTTTAGTTTTTTATTTTACATTATTTATATTCAAAATTTGTGGGTAGAGTTAAGCACTGGACGGTACTATGGAAAACTTGTATTTTTTAATTATACATAATCACCAATCGTTAAAGTTGAAATTATCTTCGTCATTTGTATTGTTGTAATGTGCTTCCACGTTTGACTAGAATAACACTTATGTAACCATATATGATTGTGGCTTAAAGTTAGATATACAGGGTGTTTTTTCGTGGCCAACATTAACGAAGGGTACGGTATCTCCTCATACATCAAATTTTTCTATGGAAGCATACCTAAGTTTATGCCAAAATATGCTGGGAAACAAGTTGTAAATTTTTGCATATGCACATAGACGCGCGTAGCAGAATTTCTTGATCGGACGAAATTTAATATCCAGTGTTTATGCTAGTTTTATCATAGACAGATATCAATTATTTTTCGTCAAGGAAAAAATCTTGATACGCGCGTCTATGTGCATTTAAAAAAACGCAGTGTATTTACTCAACTTTGGACCCTACCATATCTTGGGAACCAGACACTTCCCAGGTATGCTTCTATGGAGAAAAATGATCGTGATGATGAGGAGATTCCGTAGTTTTCGGGAACGTTGACGACCAAAAATCACCCTGTATAGGTATGCCACAAATGTTTTTATATAAGTATAATTAATAATATTTTCACAAATTAGAAAAACTGCAGGTAGGTGTGAACCTCATGGTTCGTTGTTGAAACCTCTGTCTGAGGGACCTTATAATACGATGTTAATGTTTTGCATCCACATGCACCACGTATCTTAAACTTGCTAGAGTAAGGGCGATTTTTACTTCTGTATTTGCTAAAACCGGCGGCAGCCCTAAATATCCGGTTACTGCAGTCATTTCCATTTAAAAAAACATTAAAATGACCACTTATCGGAGCATTGCTATACTGACAAAAGGGTCCTAGAGGCCCTTATAATGTAAGTTTAAAACATTATTATAATCCTGCACCATTATGATGAATTTGGTGTTAGAGTGAGATGTCTCACTTTTAAACGTCAAATCCAACAGAGCTGAGTAATAACTGGACAAGGTAGGTGTTTTTACTTGGTGTGTAAAAAGGGATTGCAAACCACTTCTATCAGCCCTAATTCCTTCAGTCCTGGCTCGAGAACGAGTGACTATTCTAATTCTTAAGTCTATTTATTACATGCAAAGTACACTTAGTTTATCTAGTTATTAATAGCTCTATGAATTTGACGTTTCAAAGGTGAGACATCTCGCTCTCACCAAATTCATCATACGGGTGCTGGTAAAAATATCGGCGAAGTTATTCAGTCACTAAATGTGTAAGCCAGTGTAAGGGCACTAACTTGTTGGCCTGCGTTAAATTTTGGTGTGTTGTTTGTTATATTAATTAATTATTGTACCAAGAGAATACCTAATAATGACAAAGAATCGAAAAAAACTACCTACCTACTTATATAATTATTGAGTATACTACTGTAATAAGCTAATTAAAATAAGTACCTACCAAGTAAGATGTATTTGTTTTACGAAAAATACTTGTAGCACCAATTAGCGATTTGATTAAAGGAAAAATTGTTTATGAATGTTATTTAAATTACCTACTTACAATTATACAATATTGTTGTTTATAACGTTGGTCGCCTATGATTTTTGTGTGTATCAGTGATAGGTACGTACTACGTTTGTTAGGCCGTGTTGATCAAACTGACTACCATCGCCGAGAGTGTCTCGCGAGTGTTGTATTTCCATCTATGCGCAGTTTCTTGTATTTCCATACATATTCCCTTTTTTATTACATACTAGTGGATGCCCGCGACTCCGTCCGCGTGGACTGCAGAAAAAAACTAAATGTCGAAATTATCCGAGATAAAAACATTTTCCGGGATAAAAAGTAGCCTATATGTGAAGTGGGTCCTGTCACAATATATTCTTGAAAACTGCATCGAAATCGGTTTAGCCGTTTCTGAGGTTAGTGTGCATAAACGCACAGACAAACAGACAAAAATTCAAAAAAATCATTCTTTAGCGTTGATAAAGGTCTCCTATAATATTTTTCTCATTATATTTTCCATGTACAGACAGCGATCCGTAACATTTTTATTACATGTACTTATAGAATATAAAGATGTAATTATTGAATTTATTATTTAGGTACATACAGGGTTTGGGTGACAGCCAGGCAAATTCTGAAATGCCGAACAAGTACCATTGTGTTGAGTTATACGACAGTGTTATTACTGGCCGAAAATGTATTTTCGATGATATCAGTAGGTAATCAATCTTTGCTCTCCGCGTCAATTGTATGGAGCGATCCTGTGAAAAATTAAATGGGCTTATTGGTTAATTGTGTGTCGTACTTATTGCTGTTTTTTGGATCACTTGTTGACTCTATTAGGGTTGATCAGTTATTTGAACTTTTTTGAGGACAACATTTTTTGAAAATCATATGTATTTTGGTTTAAATTTTATTTTTAAGTCATTATCTAAGGCATATATAATTAAAAGAACTAAAATATTTTTCTCTGAAAATATTAAAATAATGACGGAAGATTTTGGAATTTTTTCTGCGAAAACTTTCTGTGTTTTCCATCTCAGAATCATGGTCTGAAGTCATGGTATCAATATTTGTCTGGTTGTCACAACACCATATATGTATATGCATTTGAAGCTTGGCAATATATTATTATCAACCGTAAGCGTACCTTCACTCGTCATCACAGAACACTCTATATGTATACGCTATATGTATGCTCTACTCATCATACTTCACATTATTTTCAATTCAACACAAAATTATAGAGAAAGGAAATAAAATATCTCAAAGAGTAGATAGATAACAGAGGGCGAATATAGCATTACCTAGCTATTTAGTAAAATAATTTTGTTTTTATATTACGTATCTACTTCAGTAAGTATGGCTTTTTAGGTAATGCTCAGTATTTGCGATTGTTATGTTAACTGTTAACTTAAATTATCTAATTATTATACAATAATACATACAAATAAAATTATTACCTATCGCGTTAAGTAATTAACTTGAATTTAACATTAGGGCCTTATCACAAAACGAAGTTTAAGGTAAGTAATTCGCTATTTTTAATTTTCGCAGTAAAATCTGTGAATTAACTGTAAATTTTCAACGACCTTAGCCTAAACTACTTTTTGTCGTAAGGCCAGTAGAGTCACAGGGTAGGTTATTTATTAACAAAGTTATTATGTAGGTACCTACTTGTTTTTGTTTAAATTAGTAACCTACACTATTATCTACTGGTTATTGTTACAAAAATAGGTACCTACTTAACTACTCTACTCGTAATTACTGTCAGTTTTGAAGATTTTGAAGTTGACTCTTCAAAATATTTATGATAGTTTTTGCAAACATTGCGCTGGTTAAGAGGACTGTAGTACCTAGTGAATGATAGTAGCAAATAATGAATTCAAGTCAAAAACACCGTTGGGTTCATTGATATTTCTTAAAAATAGAAATTATGCAGATATCTAAACATCATATGATGCGAATGTTGTATAGTTGATAGTTCATTCGTAATACTTAAGTACATACCTACCTATTAATATCGATGTTTTTGGTTCAGCCTTAAATGAGCAGTTAGAAAGTACGCAATTTTTGGTAGGTACCCCATATTAATGGGGCTACGCGCCTTACGTGTTTGTTGACGTTACTTACGTTAATATAAATAGGTTCATTACTCATGTCTTTAGCCTCTCTGTGACTCTGTTGGTAGGTTCCAAAGGTACCCATACTTATAAAATAAATTCTGATGTTGATTATTGACATGTTTTATTTTCTTAGGCCACATTCATTCGCCAAATATTATTTATTAAGGGCCGATTTTTCCAAACGTCAGATAGCCTATCAGAGGAATAAACTTGATGCTGTCTTTCTCTAAAACTTAATCATAATAGAGATAGCATCAACTTTATTCCTCTGATAGGCTATCTGATATTCTGGAAAAATATCTAATTCCCTAATTGTACTATTAATATAATAATAGTGGCTAAGAAGCGCGCCTTTCAGTCAAAGGCGTGGGTTCGATCCCAGTCATGGGCCGTACCACTGAATTTTATTTCATGTACGGATTTCCTAAAAATTGTCACTTAGCTATATATACCCGAGAAGGACTGGCGTCAAGGCAGGCACCCGACCGTAAAAGAAATGCCAAATCTTTATTTTTGGGTTAGGGTTAGGTTACATTTTGTTCCAGTCTTAAACTGGGCCCAGGGACGAGTTTGCCCTTTTCTTTGGAAATGTGAGTTTTGAAAGAAATCATATTGCTCCGACCGGCGACCCTATATACAGGTGTGGGTGACAGCTAGACAAATACTGAAATGCTGAATAAGTACCATTGTGTTGAGTTATACGACAGTGTTACATATAGTGTATACGACTCGCAGAAAATGTATTTTTGATTTGATTTTCAGTGATCTTTGCTCTCCGCGCGAGTTGTATCGGGCGATCCTGTCATAGGGGGTCATGACCCCCCCTGAGCTGGTTCCAGGACTTAGGTGGAGGACTTTGAACATAATGATTTTATTTATATATTCTGTCACCATACAGATTTTATGTAACTACATACCTTTAATATTTAATTAATTTAATATATGTAGTATAATAACTTTGTATGATAGCAAACATTTGGGAACAAGCATATCGAAAATTTGTTTAAATTTTACCGCGCCACACTTGCGTCGGCTACGTAACGTCTAGCACAGGGCTGCCAGATCGTATAATTGAATACAAAATATGTATAATCAGACTGTATTGTATAGGTATCCTTGATCATTTCGTATAATACGATACAAACGCATACGCTATGAAATGGAACGTGAGTTCGTCTCTTGCTTTTCTCGAAGTTGTTCGCTCACTCTAGTAGGATAAACTTAGATAAAAGTGACGCCCGCAGAAGGCTGCCAGTTGTTTCTAAAACCCGGACACTTTTTATGTAGGGGAAATCTGATTAACTTGATAGAAGGATATGCAAATTTTGCAATTACGCCATTTTATAGTAAATTACATTGGTGGACCAAATGTAGAGAGAACCATAAATCGAATGCAAAATCCTAGAACGCGATATCGAAGTTTCGGGATACTAAATGTTTGGAATATATACGGAGTGGTACCTCTGCGCCAAACAACGACTAGTGGCCCTGAGGTGGGGCCGGAAATTACTGAGCGCTTCCCTTTTCACCAACCCCAGAATATTGGTGAACTTCCCATCATCGCAGCACTCCGCAGCAAAGGTATCACACAACAACATCACTCTTCTTCCACGACAGCAGCAGCAGCATGCCAGTAGCCAGCAGATTCATAAGAAGTGGCCCGGCCGCCACCTTTGTTTCTTGACAGCTTCCTGGACCTGTCTCTTCCTTAGCAACGCACGCACGCATCGAAAGCATCACGGAACAACATGTTCCCATTCCACGCGCAGACCAGAACACAATATATCTATAGCCGCATTACGTTCCCAAGGTTTTTGAGTCGTTGTTATACCTCAAAGACCAGAACGCATCGCCGCAACACGTTCCCAGTCGACTCACCGACCAGAACGCATCTCGCCTGCACGCTCGTCGCAACACTTTCCGGTTCGACAGTATATCACTGACCCTTTGAATGCATACTTGTGCTTAGAAAATGGAACATGGCATTGGGTGCTGCCGAAGACATATCGACCTCCGGGTCTGGAGAGGGGAGTAATGTAGCGGAGCCAAATCTATCGGATAGGTGTTCCGCAGGCTCTCATTTGGGTCCCCTGAAAACCACAAGTCTAATGCAAAATCCTAAAACGCGATATCCCCGGCCGAAGTTTCTTACAATTATTGGAATATATACATGGGCCAAACACGACTAGTGGCCCGGCTGGGGCCGGAAGCGCTGCCCTTTTCACCACCCCCACACTCCGCAGCATCGTCTGCTCTATGTATTAGGGACTTGGCTGCGCCGCATCAGCCGTACCTACCTCACAATAATACGGGGCCTCTGGCCTGAGCTGCACAAAATTCTTGTGTCGGAATAACAAAATATAATAGTAAAAACGCTATTTTTAGCGTAAAGAAATAATCGAAGCTTTAATAGTAGAAAATGGCTAATAATTTGTCGTTCGCTTCACCTACGCGGCATCGCAGCATTACCATGATGCATTAGCGATCGTCACAAATTCTCGATAGAGCCTGCATTTTCGAGATTTCCCACATAAATGACGGGCAACAGTGTACAAAAAAAAACCCTAAAATTTTCAAGCGATTCTCTGCTGCGCTACACGCGCTACAGAATAATATTTTCTTTGCACATTTTTTACACATTGACTAAGGTATTTAGTATAGTACTTGCCGGCGACTACTATTCGAGAATTACGAATATAATAATGACTAGTATTGGGGAGGTGGATATATGGAGACTACACTACAAAATTTTGGAAGTAGTAGCGAAAATTTTTGATTGATATGTTTGTTTCTTAATTCTTCACGTTTACAAACGGATGGAGCGATTTAGAACAAGAAATAATAAAATTTTGTATAGAGTTAGCTGACACCCTGGATTAACACATAGGCAATTGTTTTTTCTGCAGTTAAGCTTTTTTCAAGTGTACAATATTTAGAATAAATACTTTTTGAGTACAGTACTTACGTACATTAATAAAATACATGTTTTCTACATATTTTTTACTTGAAATGAAAAAACAAAACATCTTGGTGGCTTTTCTATTGTTATCAAAATTAAATTATAAGTTTGCTTGACTTGACCACGATTATTGACCCCCTCCTGGCGCCAAATAATGTTTTTAAAAGCTGAACAATTTCCCTGATCCGCCCTTGTATCGGGCAAGATCCTGTACAACTAAATAAATAAATTAAAAAAAAAAAAAAAAAAAATAGGCTATTGTGTGACACATTGGTGTTTTTTTTGGATCACTTATGACTCTCCATTAGAATTGATCAGTTATTTGAAATTTTTTTAAAGGGCAATTTTTTTAAAATCATATTTTGATTAAAATTTTATTTTTTATCTCATTATCTAAGGCCTATTTAAACCCATAATTTTTTTTTTTGCAAATATAAAAAAAATGTCGGAAAATTTTCAGTGTTTTCCGCATCAGAATCATGGTCTGAACTCATGGTATCAATATTTGCCTGGCTGTCACAAACACCCTGTATACTGGGATAAGGGCAGGAAGATGTTAATAATACAGAATGATTTTTGGTTGTCAACGTTCCCGAAAACTACAGAATCTCGTCATCATTACGATAATTTTTGCTCCATGGGAGCATACCTGGGAAGTGGGAAGATATTAGGGTCCAAAGTTGAGTAAATGACTGCTTTTATTCATAAATGCCAAGACGTGCGTAGCAAGATTTTTTAGAAATAATTAATATCTGTCTATGAAAAAAAACTAGCATAAAACTGGACACTATAAATTTCATCAGATCAAGTAATTAAATTTTTTTTTCAAAAACATTGACTTCTTTTCCCTGCATTTTTTTTTGGCATAAACTTACTTTATTTGATGTATAGAGCTAAGGGTAGCAACGAAAAAACATCCTGTATACTCACCCCCCCGTATGCTTTTTTATACTTAGTTGTTTGTTGATCTGAGTTGATATCGTCCTAGGTATAATGTCCTACCCCTAATACCCCTAATAGAAAACGTGTGAGATAGAGTGACCTGCGATCTGCGAATTTGATCTCAATTCCTGGTAAGAATTGTTATTAAAAGACGTTAAAAATAAAATAAACTCCAAATATTTTCTTATTTAATCAATTACTATAATAATGAGCAATTAATTACTATCTAATTACTTACATTAAATGACAGCGAGTACCTATGTAACGAAGTACTAAATCGCTCACTACTTCATGGCACTACACTCTTCATCACAGATACTTTATATCCAAAATAATATACTTACTTACACAAAATTCAAGAACCTACTTAATCTTTTTGTTATTTATAAATTAAACTATACGATACGACACCTAGTAAAATACAAACTATCATTGGAAAATATTCACAACTAATATGACTAATATATTATTAAGTACATAAAAATAAGAGAAGGCCTATTAAACTATCTAGCTAGTCTATATGGATTTGAGAAAAATTAACTAGTAATTAAGTCGATCGTGCACCGCCAATGAAATTAAGTTATGTTAGCATCACGCATAGTTGAGCCAGTTTTTAATTTATCTACTTATTGTATTATATTCATAGATTGTAAATGCACGTACATTTATGAAAAACTGGCTTAACTTCGGTGTGTGAGCTAAGCTACGCTACGAGTGAACTACTTAATTTATTTAGCATGTGCATCGGCTTAATAAGGAACAGGTAAATTTTTTACCACCCAAATTAAATATTTAGGTTACAAATTTTATCTTGAGCAAATGAGTATCGACTTTCCAAATCATCAACTCCCTACTTCTATTTGAGCTGCAGGAACTTCATAAGCGCGTCGTAGATGAGGCGCGGGCTGGCTTCGCTGTCCGCGGTATACCGGACCCCCCTCAGAGCACCGTCCTCGTTGTTCACCACTCCATATTCACCTACAATAAACCCATCTGACGTCCTCTCTTCTACTCTATACTTCTTGTAATCTCGACCCTCGACAACGTAGCCAACTTTGCAGTTATCGTCTCTACATTTCTCTGTTGTCGTCTCTTGTACTCCGTGACTTCTACCATCAGTAAGAACGCTGACTTTCTCGTCAACTTCATAATTCTTTTCTCTTTGATGACCTTCATGGTGCTGTTTCGGTGCCTGAAGTGGTATTGTCGTGACAGGAGTTGTGTTTTCAATAGTTGAACTAAGTCCTTGGTTCTGTGTTTCGTGTGACCTGGTAGGTTGATTCGATATGCCATCAAGATGCAATGAAGCTGGCTGGCTGTAAAATCTAGCAGGTTCGCTATATATTTTTGCTGGCTCGCTGTAGATTTTGGAAGGCTCACTATAGATTTTCGCAGGTTCGCTATATATTTTAGCAGGTTCACTGTAAAATTTTGCAGGTTCACTATATATTTTCGCCGGTTCGCTGTATACTTTAGCAGGTTCGTTATAAACTTTCGGGAAAGCTGGTGCTGAAGCACTAGGGTTCAGGAATGAGTTCGAATTTCCATTATAATGATTTATTGGTTCAGGAGTATCATGTACCACATTAAAGCTAACAGTCGTTAAAGTGGGATTGTTTCTCCTTTCGTTCGGCAATCGATGTGTTTCTTGGATATTGTTCTTGAATGTCGGCGATAATGACGCAGATCGAGCTAGAGGAATATCGTCATAGAATTCATCAATATCATCGTTAGTTGTTTCTGATACAGATTTTATAGATGGTTCTGCTATAGAATCGTCAGATTCATTGAAATGTTGGTTATTAACATTCAATTGGTATGGATGAATTTGCTCAAAATGAACGCCTTTTGCTTCTTTCTTGGCTTTTAATTGTTTAATATACTCTAAATTTGCTCCTGCTAAGGTTTCGGGTGGGTTAGTTGATATTTTTTCTGTACCTTCGTTAGTTTTTGTATCAAACAGCTGTTCCTTTACTTCATATGCTGTATGTTCGATAGGGTATGATTCAAGATGATCGGAAGATATTTTGACTGTGTTTCCATGACCGCGGTCAACAGCTACGGAAGAAGTTATTCTTACAGATATTACTTTTTCTTCTTGAGCTTCTAAAGGATTTTCGTGCTTTGGTAAATGTAGAGCCTTATTGGATTGATCTTCTAAGCTTCTTCCTTTTTCGCCAGGAATATCCACTGGTAGCGATGTTACAAGGCACGGTAAAACCTGGAAAAGAGATAAATTGCATTGAAAGCTCTGTACAGGTCCTAATAGAAACACCTATTGATAGGAAAGAATCTGAATTTTGCTTTTTGTGTAGGTACATAACTCCAAGTATCTTGTAAAGTACTTAGAAACAAGTGACTTTTTTGTAATTAAGTAAGTACGAAAGTTTTCTGTAACTTTGAAACTAAAATTTGCCATTATTTATATGATCATTCCTCAGTTGTTTAGGAGTTCTAATGAAATTGATGAACTTTTGGGGATAGTTTCTCTACAGTAGGCTATATTCAAGCATTTCGCTTAAGGTCACCTTCTGTTACATCCTGTATAGTTATTCTAAGTAGGTACCTTACATGTAATGCTTGCAATGGTCCGATGTCACGGAAGTACCTACCTACAGTATATGACCTAGGTACATAAATTATTTGTTATCATTTAAAAAAGTTGATAGCTAGAATAATTCCACGATATTTCTACAATAACATATTTATTTATACGTGCAACTACAAACAAAAGCTTTGCATTGCTCTGAAGGCAGTAATTATCTCAGATCGACAAAGATAAGTAATATATCTTTTCGCTTTGTTTCTGAATGCGACAGGTAAGAAATACGGATATGTGAGTGTACATAGTGTTCGGGGTTCCAGTAATACATTTAACCGTCAATATAAAAACGTTAATGGGCGTCAAGTTGACCTGCCAAGTATGTAGTACCTGTTGCCGAGCTGAACAGGACATGAAGAGTAATGTAATCAGGGCAGATAAGTGTAAGTGAATGTAACTTGTAATTATGATCGCTTGAACTTTATCTTGCCTAGATATTTGTATTATCATCCCAGCTTTTACCGACACGACATCGACATAAGGATAATCTTCTATCTTCTTTTATACATCTATCTTCTATATCTATATTTATAACAAAAATGTAACGGATCGCTGTCTGTACATGGAAGATATATGAGAAAAAATATTATAGGAGACCTTTATCAACGTAATAGTACCCAAAATAATGATTTTTGGAATTTTTGTCTGTTTGTCTGCGCGTTTGTGCACGCTAATCTCAGACACCGCTGAACCGATTTCGATGCAGTTTTCAGGAATATGTAAATTGTGACAGGTCCCACTTAACATATAGGCTTTCTATCGTTGTCTATTTTCTATCTATCTGTTTTTATCCCGGATAATTTCGACATTTTGTTTTTTCTGTAGTCCATGCGGACGGAGTCGCGGGCGTGTGCGCGTGCCTACCTACTTGTATATTGACGTAGGTAGTAATCTATCATGAACCTATTTATCATACTTAACTCCGTTAGAAAATGACACCAACGATTTAGCTATATTTCATAATAACTAGTGGACGCCCGCGACTCCGTCCGGGTGGACTACAGAAAAAACAAAATGTCGAAATTATCCGGGATAAAAACATTTTCCCGGGCTAAAAAGTAGCCTATATGTTAAGTGGGACCTGTCACAATATATTCCTGAAAACTGCATCGAAATCGGTTCAGCCGTTTCTGAGATTAGCGTGCACAAACTCACAAACAAACCGACAGACAAAAAATCCAAAAATCATTCTATTGGGTACTATTGCGTTGATAAAGGTCTCCTATAATATTTTTTCTCATATATCTACCATGTACAGACTGCGACCCGTTACATTTTTATTATATGTATAGATCTATATGTAGTTATTTAGTTTCTAATAGCTTAATTATTAATAAAGTAGTACCTACATTTTCATAATGGACTTCACACTTAACATTTTTTGTGAGCTAATAAACATGTCTGACAACTCACAACTGGCGTGCATTGGTGCTATTCTGGTGGTTATCAATTTTGTAACACTGGGCTATAACGTGACGGCTGTTTATAAGTTCCGATAACTTTAAAAAACGTAACCCTTCTTCTGGCGCAGCCGGGAAAAGTTGTAGAGACACGATATAAAGTAGAACTTTAAACTCCTGGACTAACTTCCCGAAAATCAGAAAGGGGAGACTTTCTTTCTTTAGGATCCTAATTTAACTCGATGATTTATTGGTATTGTCCAAATTACTTACGAATTTGAATTTATTAGGGATGCACATTGCATATCGAAAATTATGACTATCGTTCGGTAAATCGTTTTTAGAGTTCCGTAAAAAAATGTAAAAACGAAACCCTTATACCTACTTACTCTTAGGTTAGGTTAGGTTAGTGATCCTGCCACCCCCTGCGCGCGGATAAACACCCACCGCGCGGGGGAGCCGGGTTGGGTGATACCGGAACGTGGCGCGTCCCCTGGTGGCAGATAGGGGGCCACCGGCTTCGGCCTCTGCGAACAGAGGGGCTTTGGACGGCCCTAATGCGGGCCAGCAATGGCTCGCGAAACGGAGACTCCCCAAAGAGGGGAGTTCGTGGTTTCTGTCGTGGCTCGGCATCTACTGGATCGAGGCTCTGCATCATGGATTAACCCGCTCTGCACCCTTGGGCGGCTCGGGAATGCAGAGCTGCATCGCACTTCGTATTGCCACCAGCTCTGCATCCCAGCCGGGTCATTGTTCTGCACCCTGCATGCTCTGTAACCTCTCCAGTAAGCTCTGCGGTATGCCACGATGGGAACATGAGGTGGCAGGCCTCTCTGTTCCGACTGAACGCGCAGGTCCAGTCGATGCGGAGAGGCCTGGGTGTTCAGTAGGTCCACATGAGGTGGGAGGCTGGAACGTGGGGTCCTGGTCGAACCCTACTAGTACGCCTCAGGAGGTCGAGCTCCCCAGGAGGGGGAGGACGAGGGGATCCCGTGCCGTATCATGCTCTGTATATTCTGGCAACATGCTCTGCGGCATGGGACTACCGGGGGTGCATACCCCCGGGAGGTGGGGTCCCGCGCCGTGTCATGCTCTGTGTGTCGTTGCAAATTGCTCTGCAGCGCGGGCCAGCGAGTTGTCTCCCTTTGGCTAAGGGAGACGGTGGTGGGCTCTCCGGGCTGCGCACCGGAGTGCCCACGGTGAGAGCTCGGGTGGCAGTTGCGGGGCAGGCTGTCACCCATTGCACAGGTCCTCAAGTCGAACGGCGCGTGCTTGGTGGGGCGGACAGGCCGCAGCACGGGGTCTGAGGTAGAATGCTTCGATAGTCTCACGATCAAGCAAGGCGGCGAAGAGGACACCGTGGGGGTTTAGTGGGTATTCCCCGGCCATTTTCCATCTTTTTCGGTCGGAGGTGAGTCCCACATAACCAGCTGGCAGCCCCAGCGCCCTTCTCAGGGCATGCCACGGGTATCCGAAAAGGGATTCCCCCACGAAAAAAAAGGTTAGTGATCCTGAGACACAAACACACAGATGTTTATAATACATATTTTGAAAGTGAGGGTGGAAACACACTTTTTGGTGAGAAATTAGGATCTTTAAAAAAGTTTTTCAAGTCGTTGTTACATGTTAAATAGTACAAATATTCGTTATGGCTCTCAAATATATATTTGTTATAATAGTAAAAAAATAGTTTAGATTTTACTCAAGGAAGAAGACTAAAATTGACAATTCCCCCCTAATCTGCGAACCTACTAAAAATACAACATATAGTTCATTACTTCTAGATTACAGGAAAACCTATAAGATGGGTAATGTACGGAACCCTCTTTACACCTTTACATAATTTTAAATCGCACTAGGCCGATTTTTTTATTTTATTGGATTCAATAATCATCTTGAGGATTATCAGTTCCAATACCCCCGGTAAGGTATCTAATTCACAATCGTGGATAAACGTATTTAGTTTGTTGCAAGTGGTTGACAACGACAAGGTCGCGCTGGCGCGGTCACTGACAGTACTCGAATGTCGCGCACCTATAAAGTGTAACCAGAAATAAGTAGGTACGATTTCCGCTCTGTTTCTCTACTCTCGATAATAAAATACGAGCAAATACTCTACCCACACGATACACCTACTAATGTAATACTAGGTATGCAGGAAATGTGAAGAAAGGACCGCTTTAAAATATAAAACATTTTGTTATACTAACGTTACGTTAGGTAGGGCGTGTCTGTTATAAGTTACTTATAAGTTAGTTAATGTTAGGTAAGGACAAAAAGTTATTAGGACACTAGTCTGAGGCTGAATTTCAAAATTTTGTAGGTAAGTTATACGTATTATCACATCTGTGGTTATACCAAACTTATAAAGCTGAAGGTACGGTCAGACAAAAAAAAAACAAAATCCTAGGGAGATTTATTGCAGAGGTAACGTGTAAATGGGCCCTGTAAAAGTTCCAAGAGTACCAAGGAGACTGACCATTTGTCATCTTGCTTATGAGAAATGTTATAAGTATAGTTACGTGTATGTTATGCCAAATTCCTGACAAATATTACTAATGTTGTCATGCTAAGTATCAGCAGGTGGTGGAGCCATGGCATTTGACGTGGCAAAAAATATTAATCAAGGGTACCTATACAGGGTGTGGGTAACAGCCAGGCAAATACTGAAATGCTGAACAAGTACCATTGCGTTGAGTTTTACGATAGTGTTATTACTCGCAGGATATGTATTTTTGATTTGATTATCAGTAATCTTTGCTCTCCGCGCCAATTGCATCGGGCGATCCTGTGTGTATCCCGAAGGAAAGGCAAGGGGAACTAAGCCCATACTCATTGTCGCATGATTATGAATGGAAACGTCGGGAAAATCCTATTTTTGAAAAATTTGCAGAAACAACTTACATTGAAGAGATCGTATCCGGTAATCTTTGCGTATAAAACCATGCACACGCACTAGATTCACATCACAAGTAATCAAAATATAACTTATCTACCAGAAAACATCACTTTACGGACACATGGCGATCCTGTGAATCCTCTAAATCCTGTGACAAATTAAATGACAATTAAAACATTTTTTTTTGTTTAGTTTATCCCGAAGGAAAGGCAAGGGGAACTAAGCCCATACAGCCATTGTCTTTAGTAAATGATTTCTGAATTTATGATGGATGATATTGATGATGATGAATGGAAACGTCGGGAAAATCCTCAAGAACAAGTGTTAAGTTAGTAAAAATGAAAAATCATTGCAGAAACAACTTACATGCGCCCATGAAGAGATCGTATTCCGGCTAAAGTTTTACTCAGCTTACCTGCGTATAAAACCATGCACTCGCACTAGATTCACATCACAAGTAAACAAAATATAACTTATCTACCAGAAAACATCACTTTACGGACACATGCAAGCCATTTACAAATAAATTTTGATTTTCACAAAAAATTACACCCGAACCGTTCCAGCTTTTCCCGCCCACCGACAATTAAAACAGTGTTATTGGTCATTGTGTGACATATTGCTGTTTTTTTGGTTCACTTGTGACTCTCCATTAGGTTTGATCAGTTATTTGAACTTTTTTGAGGGCAATTTTTTTTTGAAAATATTTTTTTGGTTAGAATTATTAGAATTATTTTATAAAATTATTAATAAAGAAAATGGAAAAAATTCTTCACCCGAGTGGGAATCGAACCCACGACCACTGCAAACTGTGCCAGCCGCTATAACCACTAAGCCACCGGGTCAATTATTATTAAGAATTATTTTAGTAATCGTAATTAAACAAACTAAACTTTTCAGTTGCTAAAATTATCAGTGTTTTTGACTCAGAATCATGCAAACCAAGTACCTACCTACGGGATTAGATAATAGTTAGTCGTGGGTGTAGTTTGTTATACATTGCAGACGGATACCGCACTGACCTAGTCGACTACACTGGCGCGGAAGCAGACGAAATTCCACTGTGGAATATGACCTTAAGTGTGTGTGACTGTTAAAAAATAAAACGTTTAATAAACCTTACGTTATGAATTTATGTTCAAAATGGGTGCGCCGTTTTGACGCCATGTGCTCTGCTCGTGCGCCCTGGCAGTGAAATCTGAAGGTATGGCCTTCAGGCGCCAATATCAAATCGTTTTTTTTTTCTCAGGACATAAATGCTGGAGTTTAAGGCTCTCTAGTCAACTCGCCCTACTCGGAACTCGGACCATGGGATCAGTAAACCAAACGAAATTATTTTAATAATTTTCTTTAGTTAAGTGACTCTTTATTTGGGTAAAAATCTATTGTTTATTTCAAGTCGGTGTACAGACGTGTTCAAAACTGTTAAGATAAGTATAAATGAAACTACAGAGAGAGAAGTGTTTTTTTAATTTTTAATAATTTAATAATGATTTGTGAAACTTATATCCTCGATTAAGTCACAATTATTGCAATATTACAGATAATTTTAGCGTAGGAAGAAGGCGGTTATCGCTAACGATTAATTTACGATGTGGTCTATAACATCTCGATTTATTATGAAATATAATCACGACATACATTTGTTGTTTAGTGAAATATAAAAAGTAAATTCCCTTACAGAGAGTTTAAAACCAATGCAGTTATAACCAAATATTTTTGAATCATATTTATGTTAAATATAATAACATTGTAACGGATCGATGTTTGTGCACGCTAATCTCAGAAACGGCTGGACCGATTTCGATGCAGTTTTCAGGAATATATTGTGACAGGTCCTACTTAACATATATACTTTTTATCCCGGGGAAATGTTTTTATCTCGGATAATTTCGACATTTTGTTTTTTCTGCAGTCAACGCGGACGGAGTCGCGGGCGTCCAATATTATTAAATATAGGTATGTTATTTAAGATATTATAGGACGATTTATTGAATTTTATTGCTATATCGTGTAGGCTACATATTTCGTGCAAGCGAAAATGTAATTAATATTAGGTATTGTAGATTAAAATAATGAATTTCAAATGAATGCTCCAAAACACTATTTGATTACCATTAGGTATTAATTAACACTTCAATCAGTACCTACTATTATTACCTACAAATATTTTAAAATAACCCATTATGTAACTTATAATATTCTAAATATGAGTGATATAATTTGATATAATGAAGGTATACAGTTCAACAAATGCCGTTGAAGGCCACCCACCAAGCACGCAAGAAATTATGAACTCACAGCGCGCGCGCACTCTCAATTATCGTGTTAGTGAATGTTCTGGTTTAGGTAGATACAATTAATTGTCAATTGTTTTAATGCACTACAAAATATAGAGATTCATGGCTATTTAGACAGAAGAGAGTTACTAGCATTTAGTGTACCTACCTTTTTTTAGGTTTATTTCTGTTCGAAGAGTCTCGAGTTGGAATGCACATAGGTTTTTCTACATGTAACTTGCTGTAGAAATCAGTATTTAGTTCTCTTTGATAGGTCTATAGGCGTCTTTATTTTAACGTTTGTGCCTAGTTTTCCATTCCGAGTTCAAATTCAGTAATACCTCATTATCTTTTACTCACATGAAATTTAATTTTCTCTCGTACTTACATCATCATCTTCCTGCCCTTATCCCATTATTTATGGGCTCGGCACAATATGGGCTACTTTTCATAACTCACATTGCCAAAGTTTTGGCATTCGTTTTTACGGCTGGCTGCCTGACGCCAACCCTTCTCGGGTATAGCTAAGTGACAATTTTATAATTAATTTATGATATAGTGATAATTCTCCCGTACGTAGGTACTCGTACTTACGTACAAATAACTGCGAAAAATGCTTACTTAAAATATCGTACAAGAGACAAGAAAAAAAAGCCATGTATGAAGTCCATTTCCATGTACGACTCAATAGCGATATCGAATTACTAAAGAAATACATCACTCGTTGCAAAAATATTGCAACAATGTACAAAAACAAACTTGGAGGATTTTATTAAAGGCTGCGAATTTTATTCATACAGTCATCATTCTTTATATTTATTGATCTTATTACCTTTATATGGAGGCTGTACTGTAGGTAGGGTGACGCGAGGAAACCTGTTTTGATTTACCAGATCGAAAGGTATTTAAACATAATGCAAAAGCGAAGTGAAGAGAGATGGTTGTCGAGGACAGTGTAGACTAGTCAAGACACTACGTGAAGAGTAAATCTGGGTACTGACTGTTTCGCGGTGTAGTGTTACATGTTACACGACACAGTGGGGTAAGCATAAGCAGTAGGAGAGGGTAAGTACCTACCTACCTGTAGGGCAAGTAGGTAAAAACTTGTTGACGGTTCCTATAAGTTTCTAACCTAATCGTCACATTGTGAAATAAATTTCATACTAAGTATTTATAGATTTGACTTGCGCGACGGTAGCGTTATTAATCGCGAAGAAAGTCAAGAAGACATTGCTAGGTGTTAAATTGCGAATGAAACAGGGACGAGTTACATTGAGAGTTATTACTTTTAATTAAACTAGAGGCAATATATCGTTGAAAGAACCATGTAAAATAATCAGATCGCCCGATTACTTTATTAATTCAATGTAACATAATCTCTAGAGTTATCTCCTTAATTAACATAAAACGCTGGAGTGCAGTTAGCGGCAACAGCGGGATGCTTGTTGCAGGAATTTGTGCCCTTGGATAGGTACCTACACCTGGACCGTCCAAGGGCGGAGCCAGGCTCTGAGTCAGGAAGTGGTCATAATTCGATAACTTTGCTGTCGCTCGCAAAATTGTAACATTGTTTATAAGCTGGTCTAAGGCCCCAGAGGGTGGTCATGGTCCCCTTGCGGATCATAGAAGTGGTAGAAGCTTACGATCTACTGAGATCGGACGAAACCCAACATCAGAAATCGGACCATATGGAACCTTTAGGCCGCTTGAGCATCTAACTAATCTAAGTACATACAGGGTGTAAAAAGACAACGATGTTTTTTTAAATACCACGTATTCTTTGTAAGGTTACGATCATTTTCTTCTATGGAACCAACCCTGGGAAACGACAAAAAAAATATGAAAAAATACTGTCATTTTATTGCAAGCAACGTATTCGTTTGATGCTTAAAGTACAAATTTACTTACAAAACTAACATTATAACATTCTGACATGGTATCTTTGAAAAAGAAATGTTTGTAAACCGATTTCAGATGGATTTATGTAAAAAAATTATAATATTAATGTAACTTTGGACCTCAATATCTTGGAAACCCGTGGTTTCCCAGGGGTGCTTCTATATAGCTATAGAAAAAAATGATCGTGATGTTACAAAGAATACGAGGTATTAAAAGAACAAAGTTGTCTTTTTACACCCAGTATAAGGAAAAAAGGAGAACGTATTAGTTTCTGCTATGAATAGGATCGCACAGCGAGCGATGGAAAGTGTTATGCTCGGGATCTTTCTGCGTGATCGAATCAGAAATGAGGAGCTGAAGGTGAAGTGGCAATGAGCAGGGCACATAGTTCGAAGAACTGATGGCCAATGGAGTCGGAAAGTTCTAGAGGGAAACCACGTATCGGCAAACGCAGCGTGGGAAGGCCACCCAGGAGGTGGACGGACGACCTGGCCAAGGTCGCGGGCGTCGGTTGGATGCAGGCTGCTTCCGACCGGTCGGAGTGGAGGTTGTTGGGGGAGGCCTATGTCCAACAGTGGACTTCCCAATGTGGCTGTAAATGATGATGAATAGGATATAATTCCATTACTAAGTAAGAAATATATACCTATAAAATATGTTCGGTATTGCCAATCGTTTTAGCCAAAAATTGAGTGTGGTTTGGATGGAAGTGCTGTTTAGGATAACGTTATTGTGGTAGTATAACCATAGAGGAATAAGATTATAATCCCCTATATTGTAAGTATGTGTAGGTATAAAAATAAATACCTACTTACCTAAAACAAATATTTATGTAAAAAACATGACTGACATGTTATAAATTGTAATAACAGGTAACTCAATATAACGCCTCTACCGAAGGAATGTCGTCCAGCGCATTAGAAAAACAAATCATCTGCACCAGCGAAGGCTAACCTGACTGATTGCAGAGCGCTCGCCCACTGGACCTGCACAAAAACTCTAGGAAGTGATCACTTGTGCAGACTTGTTTCGCCCTCAACTGGGGCAAATTTAGCCGATCCTGTTTGCGAAAGATCACGAACTGACATTTATTAAGTATGCTTTAAGTTTTGCACCTTTTTCTGGACGCTGCACGGCACAATCGGCTGATTAAGTGGAGATATTCTAAAGATGTGAAGGTAACCTTAGTAGTATGTGAAATGCGATACTTAAAAGGCAGTAGGTGCCTACTGGGAAGTGCCTGTCTGGTAAATTTACTGTGAGAGACACAGGTTTCAAAATGTATTTTATTAGGTAAAGTTATGAAGCTTTCCTATTAACAAACACATTAAGTATTTTATAAAGTTTCCAAGGAGTAATAAAACAAATATTGGGACAAAACATTTACATGTTTGTACGCCTTATGTTCCTAAAGTATTATACAGGGTGTAAAGGAGGAAGATGCCTTCTCTAAAATGAATTCTTAATAAAATTTGATCGCCCGTAATGTACCTATTATTATTTGTACACGTGCGAGTCACATTGCTCTTTTGGAAATGTTATTAATGTTAAAATTAATTTGCACGGAATTTTATATAAAAAAATGCAAATTAATAAAAAAATTGGGGGATTTTATTTCATGCTTTGAAGTCGATATTTACATATGTAGTTCGACTAAGAAAATCGGGCATTCCAGTAACTTGTCACAGATTATTTAGATACATCTGTCCCAGTTATGCTAAACGTGGCTATAGGATCTCTTTATGATCATGCAGAAGATAAATAAGTAGGTGACACCTTTGTCTAGTCTAGTGCAAACATATCAAAACTTGCAGTTAGTAGGTAAATGCTCGTAGATACTTACCTAATTAATTTTCTATTAGACGTTTAATTACTAAAGGTGACATTTAATAATTTTAGTTGTACCTACCTAGTAGTAGGTTTCTAGTAGTACTATTGAACTAGGTACAAGTTGTTCTCCATGACTTTTACTTTATCTATAAAAAAAGTTTCGGTACAAAGGAGTAGGTTAATTCTTACTTATTTCATTTATTGCTACGCTGATTGATAGTTTCTTTCTATACAATATTAACTATAATATTATTAGGTTAGGTTAGGTTAAGATATACAAGTGGGATTTTTATGTAAATTATTTTTTATTTATAATAAAACCACCACTTTAACAACCTAACTACCTACTGTGACAAATTGAAGTTTAATACTCAGAAAACTTAAAGGCCAATTTAATGAAATTCTATTAGTGTAAGTAATGAAAACGCGCACTTTGAGCGAATCAAATCAATTTTGAAATTAGTATATATTGAAAATAAGTAAATAAAAATAATGTAGTACCTATGGATCTACCTATCTTAGACTACTTACGTGCATGCAAGCATCTTAATGGTTAATCACTACTAATACAGAGTGTCATAAAAGGTGTATGTTAAGCAAAATGCTATGATAGATAAATAGCACACCATAAAAGTTACAAAAATTGAGCCCACAAAAAGATCATACAGTCTTGAAAAATAAACATGTAATTGCGAATGTCTAATTTCGTGGATAGTTTCACTACAGCTTATATCTATAGGTAGTAGGTACTTACAGGGGTAGGTACTTCCATGGAAAAAAATGATCGTGATGTTATAAAGAATACGAGGTATTAAAAGAACCCCGTTGTCTTTTAAGACCCAGTATATGTTTACAGCTATATTTATAGTATTTCGATTAACATACCCGTTTAGTTACATCCTGTATGTATACCAAGTGCAAATCCCCAAAGTACATAACTGTCTCTGTTACTTCTGTCATTTCTTGCACCTAGATCCTAGGTTACCCAACAATAGACACCTAGCAGGTCAATACCGATAGACCAGCTTGTGTCTAACAGTGACAACTTCCAGTAAAATGATAGGGTAAATTGTGTGTGCTTATATGTACCAACCTATAAACTTACATTAAGTTGTGTGGGGTCAGCTCAAACCTTTTTACGCGGCATAACGACTCGCTAGCAAAATCTATGTGATTTGACAGTTGGACGATAGCGTTACGAACGTGCTTACCCCTCTGATTCCCAATGTAATAAAATGTGAATTATGTGAATTAGCCATTTTGTTGTCAGTCAGTTACATATTTATATTTATACGATTTAAAATAACTTACCAGAATAATAATCCATATAAGCTTGTTCTTCATCTCGTAACAAGGTTGAACAAGTTGCACCCAATGTCCTATTGTATTGATAAAGACATGTCCACGGTTTCAACAATAAACAACAGCAACATAATTATATTTTTTTAAATAAACTGAATTATAAAACATACTTTTCTGTTAAAATTTTTATTTTCAGCAGTGGCCCCAGCACAGTGTAAAACTAAGTACGATCCTCGTTTTCTCTATTCGCGATACGGTACGAATTGTGAAAAAGCGACCTACTTCTAGTACACGTGCGGACTGCGCGCGCGCTGAGACTCACTACAACCGCTCTCAATATTCTGACCTTAACAATTAACTATTTATTTTATTAATGCACTTTCTTATGACGTACGCGGTACTAGAGAAAAAAAATATTAAGAAACGATTTGATGCGACTAACAAAGAATACAAATTATTGTAGGTGTAGAGATAACATAATAACAACGCGTGTAATGGGAACAAATAATTTAATGAATTAAAATAGTATAGAACAAAGGTACAATATTAGCTAATAATTTGATTGATTTCTATTCTTTACACAAAGAATATAGAGAAATACATATAGGTGGATACAAATAAATTATTACTTATTGATAAAATATCTACAAAATGTTTTTTGTTAATCGAGGGAAATGTCAGTGTCCGTAGTAAGGGTCGTGAGGTGCGTCATATTGTGGGGCTGCATACTGGGGCTGTGGGGGGCTGTATTGTGGCTGAGGTGGGCTGTACTGTGGTTGAGGAGGGCTGTACTGAGGCTGAGGGGGGTTGTACGGTGCAGAATAGTGCGCTGGATGATCGCGTGTGTAGGCTGGTCCCTGTAAAGAATTTCAAATTTCATTCAAACCACATATTTTATTGTTAGAAGGGGAGTAATTTTGTATGTCAAATGTCTCAATAGTAAAGAAATTCCATTCACAGCATTGCATGCAATAAATGGAAGACAGCTAAACTTAACCTTCACGATTGTTATTGTCAATGTTAGGTCATAGGTTACAAGTTAACTTGGTAACAGACGGCTGGGTAGACAATCTAGACATTTATTTCACAAACCTTCTATCATGATTAAAAGCTGCTATCTGTGACTGAATAATAAATGGAATATGTAGGTAAGGTAATCTTGTTAGCAATAGGTATGCCAATAATACTATTAAGTAGCTCCTTACATTTATCTAACTAATGTAAGTTTTTATAAGCACCTAAATGCAAACTTTGTGAGTTATCTGCCAATTTAGGGTGCAAGTATGTACTACTACTACACCTTAATGAGCAGGAACAAGTTCTACTCCGAAGTTTACGAGGTAGGCTCACATGAAAACAAAAATCTTTCCTGGAAAATTGCACCAGTTCGTTTTTATCTACGCACACACAGTGTCGATTGGACGGCAGGCACCTGAGATTAGACAAAACCTTACCTGGTAACTATATGCTGGTTTTTCAACAATTTCAATAATCTTCGGTGGCTTCTTGATTTCTAGTTTTTTGGACAACAGCTCCTTCACCTTCAGCTTGGTGGACAGTAGGTTAGCTGCCATTGCCTTGTTGAAAGCCTTTAGCTCTTTTAGCTTAGACTTTATCACCCATAGCAAGTCCAGCTTGCTCAGTTCGTGGGGCTCTTCATACTCGTCTTGCTCGTAGGATGGTGTGTCGTATGCTGCACGGAATAAGTGATGGTCTTCTTCGTCCAGATCAGAAAATTTCGGTATATGTCTGGAGTAAGCTGAAAAGATAGATAAGGTTTTGTGTGGGGAATAGTGGATTTTTTTTACAATAGGTAGACCTACCTACAGATTGGAATTTTTCAATTTCGTATTTTTAGTGGCTTGATTGTCCTGTGAATATTGTTATTTCATTTTTAAAGATCAAGTGGCCCAGAAAGTACATTTTTACAAATCAAATTTATAATTAGCGAATTCCAATCAGCTTACGACAATTGGCATTTCTGATAAGTGAGGTTAACTCAGCTTTATCCTGCGAAATCTTCACTGTTCAGCGCATGACTCATTCGATGCACTCGGGACAGATTTTTTACAGAACAAATAATCATGCATAAAGTACCTATTGGAACCCCCTAGATACCAGACGGGTTTGTTCCAACGGTCGTTACAATAAAACCACATGGCCGCAAATTACTTTCGGTGAATTTTCTGTATCTCATCAAGGTAAATTTAAAAGTATTTAAAATGCTATAAAAACAATATTAACTTACCGCTACAGATAAGCAAGAGGTATAATAAATGAGAAAACATTTTATATTACACTAGACAAAGCGACGACACACGATGTTAACGAGTGGATAAAATTGTTTTTTTTTTAATGTGTAGGTAGTTTTCTAATACTACCTTCTAATTAATGCAATTCACAATACATAGAGGAAGTTGAAAACACCCTAGACTTTTACTTTTGCCGGTCACCAACCCGCCTGCCCAGCATGGTGACTATGGCAAAACCCCCCATAGCAGTGCACAGTTTTGTGACGTGCCCTGGGGGAGGCCTACATCCAGCAGTGGACTGCAATAGCCTGATGACTAATAAAATATTTTTCCGGGCGAACAAGTACCAAGCATAATTTCCTTACTCAAGCTCTAGAGTACTCTTGGCTGTATAATTAGTTTGAAAATACTTATATATTGTTAATTATTAACATGAATATTTAATTAACTGTGGAGTGAAAAGAGAAAGATAATGAAACGTAGAATAGGTAGGTATGTAGGTAACTTACCTATTATATTACATGTAGGTACGTATCTACAGGGTGTAACAGAAAGGGTATGTTAAGCGAAAAGCTATGTAAATAGAACATTATAGAGAACCTATTTCCAAAATTTGACTCGAAATCACATGTTAATTTTCAAAATTGTATGAACATTCTTAAGTTGATTAGAAATTCTCCATACAAGCTGTAAAATTAAACATGTGATTTCGAGTCTGAAATTTTGTAGATAGGTTCCTTTTAGTGGGCTGTTTACATAGCTTCTCGCTTAACATACACCTTTTGTTACAACCTGTATAGTTAATAGCAGCATGTATAAGAAATACCTAATCCGCTTGGGCGACATGACTGATTGATGTGTCAGAAATTAACAACAAATTAAAACATTTTTTTTACCTCCTTAACTAAGTACTTAGGTAGGTAGGTACTTACCGTTTATCGGAACTTGAAAAGGAACTTAATATTACATCGTACTTATAAATATAATATTAGTGGGACTAGGTACTACCTACCTACATAACTATAAGTACACATAAAATGCTTTGTCCTAAATGACTGATTGATTGATAGTATCAACGCTCTGCACAGCCTAAACTGCTGATCTTTGGACGTAGGCAACCAATAAGAAAGATTTTTTGTTAACGTGGACAAAAAAGGAGCTTTTTTTAAATTTAACGGGAACATATGATATTTATGATAAAAACGAGTCTATGAATAAGTTTAAATTTACACGGGTACATACAACATATGTATATACTTATGATAAGATAACGACGTCTACGATGAATAAGTCCTCTAGGCTATTCTCGTGGTTTTTTCTATGGAAAGGTCAATACTCGGAATCTCGCGAATGGACAAAGTCCGAAACGAGATTATTCGGCAGAAGAGCAAAGTGACAGACATAGTCTCGAAATGTAGCAGACTGAAGTGGCAGTGTGCCGGCCACATCTGTCGTAGAACCGATGGACGGTGGAGTAAACGGGTTCTTGAATGGAGACCGCGCCTCGGCAAGCGTAGTGTTGGGCGCCCTCCGGTCAGATGGACCGATGACTTAAAGAGGACGGCTGGTAGTGACTGGATGGCAAAAACGGGAAGATCGAGCCATGTGGCGTACACTGGGGGAGGCCTACGTCCAGCAGTGGACTGCAATAGGCTGACGATGATGATTATAGTCCATAGTGGTATGAGCCAGGTACCTACTGTCAGTACCTATAAATGTGTTTACAAACTATATGTATAGGTATATGTAAACATCCTACTAATATTAGGGAGACCGAGGGGAGTTGAAACAATTTTCACTTTTTATTTCATACACAAAATACTATAGACAGAAATCGTATGACTTTAGTGCCAATCGATAGGTTATTCTTTACACTTGCGAATGACTAAAAATGTTAGTCTAACATAAATAAATTATAATATTTTGGTGAATATTGTGAAAAATCGACCCAACTTGTTTCAACTCTCCTCATATCGAGGTAAGATGAAACAGGGGTCGAGGAGAGTTGAAACATTATTATTTTGGAGAAGTGTTAAGGGTTGTAAAATAAAAATGATGATATCATTTAAAGATATTTATTTCCAGATAGCAATATTAACATGTTTCAGACTTGCAGCAAGTTTGAAATATCAAACATGGAAGAATTTCAGCAAGTTTGTCATGGAAAAGATGTATGTATGGAAATAACATGCAGAAAGTTGAGTCAAACCTCCCAGAAACAAACCTGCGGCAAGTTTGTCATGACAAGTCAAATGCGAGGTTGTCGAAACAAACTTATACATATAGTGTTTGTTACTTCAAAGTTGCTGCAAGGATGCCATAACAAAACTGTATAATGTTTGTTTCTTCAAAGAAGCTACAAAGTGTGTCATGGCATTCTTGCTTGTTTCTGGTAAACTAGGAGGTTTGATTAATATTTGCTGCAAGATTATACATACACCTTTGCCATGACAAACTTGCTGCAAGTCTCCATATTTGATAGTTCAAACTTGCTGCAAGTTTGAAAGAAGTTTATATTGCTATCTGGGTCTTGACCTGCTAGACTTCCTAGTACTATTATAATTATAGGCACGCTGAAACAAAATGATTAAATTATAATTTAATAAAATTTTAACATTAAACACGTAAAGTAAAGATTCATTGACTGGCCCTGGATTCCAAGGTATAAACTTTACGGTTCTCCACTATATCTGAGGGATACAGTTGATGCTCTGTCTCTATTTTGACTTGTGTTCCCGAAATGGGGTAGTCAGAACTGCAGGATCATAATGGAGATCCCACAGACATCTTTTAGCATGACGGCGACGGATATCTATCTTCTTCTATCTATACATATAATAAAATTGTAACGGATCGATGTTTGTGCACGCTAATCTCAGAAACGGCTGGACCGATTTCGATGCAGTTTTCAGGAATAGGTATATTGTGACAGGTCCCACTTAACATATAGGCTACTTTTTATCCCGGGAAAATCTTTTTATCCTGGATAATTTCGACATTTTGTTTTTTTCTGGAGTCCACGCGGACGGAGTCGCGGGCGTCCACTAGTTATTAATATAAATTCATGAATAAAATATCGACGTGAAGGAAAATTACGATACCTTATCCTACCTGCGTTCTTTATCCTATCTACATATTTGTGGGTAAATCAAGTTCAATGAATGAGATCACGGCTATGCTGAAGTAAATCGATTTAGCCTTGCTATTTAATTAATTATTCCAGTATTAAATCAGTTTCTGTGCACGTGAAATGCAGTTCCTAAACAATAGGTACCATAAGTTCCTAGGACTAGAGCTTTACTGATATATGTTTGTACAGTGGCGAATTTACTAATTTGCCGCCAGTAGGCTATTCAACTTTTGCCGCCCCTACAGACCTTTGAAATTTAATAAGCTAATTTAGTTCACAATCATATCAATTACATTTATTCTGTAATGCGAAATCATTAATTACATCGTAAATTTATATTTTTCCCGGACTCCTTCAAAAAGAAACTAATTGGTTTATTTTGTCGCTCCAATTTCTACCAAAATTGCAGATAAATTTTTATCAGTTGATAAAATCACGCGAGCAAAGCGAGCGCGAAATTTTTATCGTTTTCACATACATAAGTTGCCAATGACTTCTGCAGAATGAATTGTAGGTGAATTTGTAACGATCCACAGTGTTCCGAAGACCCCGAAAAATGGACATCTCTAGCCTTTCCCGTATATCGACGTAGTTTGACGAGAAAAACAAGTCGCTAGAACAAACTACCTATCAATTATTGATAGTTTCCGAGAAAAAACAAATTAAAGTAGCCAATTTTTGGTGGGTCGAAAAATGAAAAAAATATATTGTACTTTTATTACATGTAATGGATTATTGATAAAGAAAATGGCAAAAATTCTTCACCCGAGTGGGAATCGAACCCACGACCGCTGCAAACCGTGCCAGCCGCTATAACCACTAAACCACGGGGTCAATTACTCGGATGACGAATTCTACCATCTCTTTTCTAAATTACATATTGGAAACTATACAAATCAATTTGTAAATAGCTTGCATATGACGCGAAGTGATGTTTTCTGATAGATAAGTTATATTTAGTTTATTTGTTATGTGATTCTAGTACATGTGCATTATTGTACATGGTTTCATATGCAGGTAAGCTGAATAAAACTTGAGTTGGATTACGATTTCTTCATGGACCCCTGCAAGTTCTTTTACAGTTTCTTTTGATAGGAACAGAACGTTGGATCCGTTTTCGAGGATTTTCTCGAAGTTTCCATTCATCATCATTATTACCATCAATCACGAATTCAGTAGAGTTCTGATCATTTTACATAAGAAAATGGCTGTATGGACAAAGTTTGCTTGCCTTTCCTTAGGGATAAACTAATAAAAAAAGCTTACGCTGCAACTTCATACGGATTCGGCGGGAAAAGCTGGAAGGGTGCGGGTGTAATTTTCTTGTGAAAATCAAAATTAATTTGTAAATGGCTTGCATGTGTCCGTAAAGTGATGTTTTCTGGTAGATAAGTTATATTTTGTTTGCTTGTGATGTGAATCTAGTGCGTATGCATGGTTTTATACGCAGGTAAGCCAAGTAAAACTTTAGTCTGAATACCATCTCTTTATGGGCTCATGTTAGTTGTTTCTGCGATTAATTTTGATTTCGACTAATTTTACATCCATTCTTGAGGATTTTCCCGACGTTTCCATTCATCATCATCATTATCATCCATCATAAATTCAAAAATCATTTACTAAAGACAATGGCTGTATGGGCTTAGTTCCCCTTGCCTTTCCTTCGGGATAAACTAAACAAAAAAAAAAAATGCAACTTCATACGGCCATGATGACAAGACTTGCTTTGTGTGTATATAAATAAGTGACCGTTAAATTTGTACTTGAAGTCGCGGGCGTCCGCTAGTAATCAATAAGAATAAAAAATGACCCACCCCCTTCACCACGTCTACACTTTTGTCTTCTATCAATTTAAATATGTACCTACCTACAGTTGTACGTATTAGTAGGTATCACCAGTACACGGATTTTCGTCCATTAAAGAAAACACCTTAAAATATACTTGGTCCTAAAAATCATACAGTATTGGTTACCCTACTGTAGTGTTTTTCCCGTCCCGTCACAAAAATTTGAACATATATCGAAGGCCGTAGACCATCAGGCAGCGGAGTTACATGTGTCCAGCCAGCTTGAACGCATTCTGGCTGGACATTAAAAACTATTATGTATTTATTGATTTCTCGTAAACCCTTACACGTGACGCCATAAATCAATCGTTATTACCGTCACAAATTGCGTCACTAAATGTTAGTAGAGGAATCATATTCGAAAACGCTCCCGTTATTGAGTTTAAGAAGTGCCAGTCAAAAGTTTTATACATAAATTCAAAGTGGCTGAACGGCTGCACGTACCTATCACAAAACTTTTAGCTCGATGCCTGTCACAAATTAATGTGACGCCCGTTAATATGCAAAAAGTCGTCTAAATCACTTCCGTTACCGAGATTGAGAGACCAGCGAAAAGTGCTTTTTTAAGCCGTCTGGACACGTTGTCGATCGATTACACTGGTAAACACTGTTTTTGTCACATGAACTTTGTTATGATTTTTATTTGTTGGTGTACCCTCATTAAAAATATATAACAGTTTTGTTTCTATCACATCCAGTTTTCTTGTGACAGCTACATATTCATTTCTGACCTCATATACATTTCTTTGTTTACATAACTGCATTTAGTCGACTGTGTAACTATTGTGTTTGCTAAATTACATTTTATTTACATTAGTTAGATCGTAAATATGCCACGAAAGTGTTTGAACAACCCGGACAATTTTTGTTATGTGTGTGGAGAATTAACTTTTACATCTCAGCGTCGAAATTTCACATCACTAATTGAACAGTGCTATTTAGACTATTTTGAATTTATGATATCATTTAAAGCTTTGGGGTGTAATATGTCCTTGAAAATATATATGCTGGACTCTCACCTGGATTTCTTTCCGGCAAATTTGGGTGCTGTGAGTGACGAACAAGGTGAGAGGTTCCATCAAGACATTTCCTTAATGGAGAAGCGTTATCAAGGGAAATGGAGTCCAGGAATGCTAGCAGACTATTGTTGGAGACTTAAAAGGGACCTACCGGAAGCCAAACATTCAAGAAAATCATAAGTATCTATTAGATATTAGGAAATAATTCTGTAAGTGTGGCTGAATTTTGTACTTTTTACGAAAATATATGTTTTGATGTCACAAGAAAACATGATGTGTACATTTTTTTTCATTGATATATTATTGTTTTGGCCCTAGTATATTCAAAATTTGATATAAATTTTCATGTGACAAAAAAAATTTACAAATTTGTTGACCAGTGTTATCTAAGATTCTGTAGCGTCACAAATTCTGAAATAAGGGTGTTTAGCCGTCACATAAAGTGCCCCATTGACCTAGTTAAATGTGAGCTATTTTGAAGATTTGTCCAGACAGCCTGAGCTACTCGTACATGTAGGCAGATCTCCATTTAGTACGTTCCAAACATACATGCCTCATTCGCAAGATACAGAATACACAGTACAGCGCGCGATGTGCGACGTGTGGTGGATTAGACTTTAGCTCTTTTGTGTGGTGTGTGCACAGCACCAGGTACTCAACAGAATGGACCCATAGCATACTTTATTATACTAACAGTTTCGATGCACCATTAGAGTTTTCGGTGCCTCACAATTCCAGTCCTTGACACTTAGATTGCATTACTATACGTTACAATACATTAGTACACTAATAGAACCTAAGTGTCAAGGACTGTTAGTATGACATTAGCACTCTATGTCTATATCATAGATTTATTATACTATCTTATTCTATTCCTCTATGCCCATAGGAAACAAACATTCCTTGTGGTTTACATTTTGAAAATTGTGTGCGACTATTTATGTGTGTGTACATAGATATAGCCTCAATTTATTTGAGAAATGCCAATTAACTTTTCCAATAAATAATGCCCAAAGAGAAAATATCTAACAACGGTTCACAACACTCACAATGTATGTGTTCAACAGGATGAAAATAAAATACAAAGAATACATTATATTTTTTTTATTAATAGAAAAGTAATATTACAAAAACGGATCAGTAAAACATTGACTGAATGGACTTGGATGGTTTAGTATGAATAATCTTTACAAGTTCAATTTTTACGTCTACAATCCTGTGATACTGACCCAAAAATAATCTCTTGATTCTATTGGCAAGCACAATACCATACCAATATGATCATACAACCAATTATTATAATAAAAAAAAATACGAATAGTAGGTAATTTTTACACTGTATGGTTGCACATTTTAATATAATTGGCAGCTTGCTTACTATATTAAGGTTTCGTGAATTTTACAAAAAAAGAGAAAATCAGATGTAAGTCTGACATTATAGAACGGCACCAAATACCTACCTACACTAAGCTCCATGTTAATTTAGAAATCTTAAAAAACTGCGGATTTAATAATTATTCAATTCAATTATAATTTTTGTTTTTGGTAGGATATGTTAAACATGAGATCTAACTCATGTTTTTAAATATATTTCGAGAAAGTTTAATGTTTAAAAATATTTATTTAAAATCCGTGATTACTTCTTTTTCAAAAAGTTTCTTTTAGCACCGAATACGAAACAAAACGGAGGGTTAATAGGCACGTACCGTAATATATCACAGTCATGACTACTAATAGTAACAATGTTACCACTACAAATACAGTCAAGAAATATCAATAATAAACTATCTTATATTTAAAGAAATGCCCATCAGTTTGTAAGGCTATAGCTGGAATACTAGGACAATACCATTGTATTTACCCGTAAATGCTTAAATCAACTTTTACAAGTACTAATCAACAAGGACTTACATAACTAAATATAAAAAATAAAAATAATGGACCCATCTGGACACTTTATGATCACCTACTGTAATAATAATACAAAGTTGGGTTTTACTTTAAGTCATATTTTAATCAGTATGTAGGTCAAAATAAATGGTGACATGAATCTGTGTGCACATTCGTCTCAATACACACACCCACATTTATTTGCCAAAAGTGTATCACTAAACCAGAACTTCAGAAAGTACATAGCATATTATTATGATTTGGATAGTTTTTCTACAATCACGTCACCAATACAAGGAATAACACAATAAATGTGTTAAGGTCTCATGGCCTTATCACATTGTCATGACATCTTAAATTTTAAAATAGAAATAAATTGAAAAAAATAACGGTGGTTATATAACGGTTTACTAGTTTAGGACTAGCAACTATTCTTATATCTAACACAACAAACTGGAATAATAACCCAGAAACACTTATAAACTACAATAAGATTCGTTCATATGGCTTACAATTAATTGTACACTCATTATTTGAATGACAAATGATTTGTATTTGGACATGAGGTTACTGATTTGAGTATACAAATGATGGAGGTCGTTTATGTACTTTTCCCTCCAAAGTTAAAGGAACTTCTCACTGACTGGCTATGACACAACATTTTTGTAAAATTAAGTAACTATACCGGCTTTACATTCGGCACACTTCCGCGCCAGTGGTAAAACTACACAAAGACTATAAAATGCTGCTATCATACATACAAGTAGCGGCACGAAACTCTAGCGCTGATTGTTATTGCGCAGAAGTAACAAATAAGGTCTCCAAGGGGACTAGAGGGGCGAAGGGTACGCTGTGTAGCGCCGATTGGTTAGCCAGTCGTACTCTGTCCCCCGCCTTCATACGACGCCCCGCGGACTTCTGACTATACAGTCGTGTTCTAAAGTGTATTGTCAAATGAATTTTTTTTCTACTATAAACCATAAACTTCACTCTTGGCACATGATCAACCTTGTATGGATGTCGTTATTTTTCATTTAAAACACCCTTTTAGAAGGTATGGAATACTTTAACATTAACTTAACGTTTGCGCGCGCGACAGTACCCATGTCCACTTAATATTCTCCACATTTCGCTGTGTTAGAGTTACTATTTAACATGAGTACATTTAAATATGTTCTTTATACTATTTAATTAAAATTCTAATTGTATTGCGTTCGCGATTGTACCCTTGCGCAGCTATCCCCTCTACAATTCACTCACCTTTGTTCCCACTAGTCCCACGGTAGAAATTCTCACAAGTACTATGTTGTGAAAAGTTCCTCAATAATACAGTATGTTAATATAATATGTAAGACAAGGGAAATATAATTTCTTTATTCATTGTATATTAATGAAAAAGTTTTGTATAAAATGTTAAAGGATAAGGGTTGTAATTCCACGTGAAATAAATTAAAAAAAAAAAAAAAAAAAAAAAAAAAAAAAAAAAAAAAAAAAAAAAAAAAAAAAAAAAAAAAAAAAAACGGAGAGCCATGGCCAACAGTTAGTAAAAATATATGTTTTCTGTTCATATTTTTTACTTTCATTAAAACTTCCTTGACAATAGGCATTCTAATATTTTAACGGATTATATTAATGGAGAAGTGTTTTTATAAATTTATCTTAGTCAAGATATTATATATTATAAAAAAATTCGAACCCACGACCTCTGCATTCCGCGTGTCAGCGCACTCACCACTGAGCGCTGACACGCGGAATGCAGAGGTCGTGGGTTCGATTCCCACCCGGGTGAGGAATTTTTTCCATTTCTTTATTAATAATTTTTTAATTCTAATATTTGATTATTCTTAGATTTCCTTAAGTAGAACCAACTGGAACTTGAAGGTTTTTTATTGAGGAACTTTTTACAACATAGTACTTGTGAGAAGTTCTACCATAGGACTATTAGTCTTTTTCCCCACTAGTCCAACTATTTTGTATGTTGCAGAATAGTAGGACTAGTGGAAAAGTCTCACTACTCCCACGGTAGAACTACTTTGTGGGACAAGTGGGAACAAACCATCACTCACCGCTAAACTTACGTGCCTCCACCTGCAGCAGCATGTCAGATAATTAGGTAGAGTGTAAAGCAAGCATAAGAAAAAAGAATAGTTTTACAGGAAATAGAGTGTCTCGTTAAGAGAGTAGTGTGGCGGGTTGTGCAAGCTGTTGGCGGCGAGGAAAGCCAACTTGTGCGCGTATTGGCACACGCTCGGCACACGCACTTGGTTTGAACAATTGAAGTACATATGAGTCAACTTGTAAGTCAGACGTTGAATCTGTAACAATTGAAAATGTGGTGAAATTATTCTACTCTTTCAGTACTTGCTCACGAGATTGACATTCAGCAAAATACATATTTAAAAAAATGCTCCAATCGAAAATATAATTAAAAAATAAATTTTAGAATATGTAACTTACATGTTAGGTTACATTTACAATATTTTAGTATCATCAGATTACACATACCTTGTCCGGGTCAAGGCCAAGATTATCGTCAATCACATTGTAAGATGTTGGGGATATGGTGCCCTCACGTACATTCTGTGACACTAAGTAGAAATCATATCTGAAAACGAAATAATATAAATTAATAAACAACCAAAATATATTTTTTTTTATATTCACACACTTCACAACACATTGACCTAGTCCCACACTAAGATCCCTAAGGTCTTGTGTTGTGGGTACTAAGCATACTGGTATATAAATACATAGATAAGTATAGAAACATCCATGACTCGGAAACAAACATCGATATTCATCACATCAATGTTTGCACCTACCGGGATTCGAACCCAGGACCTATGGCGTCGCAGGCAGGGCCACTACCAACTACACCAATCGGCCGTCAGTTTGTTTAATAAGATACAACCATCTGTGTAAAAAGTAAAGCAATCATTTTACCTCTCGGGCAAAGTAACAACGTCATCTATAACAGTGCCGGGGCGCGGGTTATCTCCACTGCGTCCGCCCTTGTTTACGAAAATACGTGTGTTGATGCGTTTGGAAACGATGATAAACGCCATTTTCGGAGAAGCAGCGCCGTATATTTCTCTGAGAGCTTTTTTAATTTCGTCAACCTGAAACAAAGCGATTTCTATGACTTCTTTGCATTGGGCCACCGACTTATTTCAACAATGAGCTACAAAATCTTGCAGAATTAGCTACACTCAAAACTATTATTTACCTCATGGGAGTGCACGTACGGGATCTGGCCATCACCGACGCCATCACGGTAGATTAATATGCGGTTGGGCAAAACACCTGTGAACAAAATAAAAATTATAGGTATGTACACCTCAATACTATATTTTCTGTCCAGATCTATTTAATACATTAGTTCAATATGTATTTTTTTCTACAGAAAATTTAAGAAAATATAGTTAACTCCGTGAAGTTACCATTATTCCTCTCACGGTACTTCTTAATGGCCGCAGATATGTTAAAGCTCATATGGGCGCTGAGCTCTTCTCCCGACGTATGCGCGTTGACGGCAGAGTAGTACTGAGTCATGTTCTTGTTGAGGGACGCCACAAACCCGCCGAAACTCTTCTCCTTAGAGCGGGTGTCGTGGCAAACGTCGAAACCAATCACCATGAGGGCTCCGATTGGGATCTCCACGGACCATGGAGCGCCACCCAACTGGAATATTACACTGGTAACTTAAACCTAAGTCGATATAGCACTTTTATTCCTATTATGTAAATTTTCACAAATTGGCTAGCTAAATAGTTTATGGACAAAAAGCATACATTCGCTGCCGGCGGATTATTTAAGCATACCGATTTCAGACTTCATCAACACCTAGTGCCAGGAGGACGCAAATAAGCGTCGGCAGCACCTCTATAAAACCAAATAAACGCAAATACGTAGACGGCGGCAGTGAATGTGTTAACACTAGTATAATACATTTTGCTCACATGAAAGACTGATTAGAAACAAACTACATTACCTACATACAATTAAAAGTGTGAACTGTACCTTGCAGTTAATCTGTATGGCGACTTTGGTCGCAATAGACATGGCCGATTTGCAGGACATATTACGGGCGCATACAACTTGTGTAGGCACCGCGCGATCTACTGTACACTTCTTCTTGACTGCTTCATATCTGTAAACACACATAAGTAACTAGTTATGAAGGTCACTTGAATCCAATCTGTATGTAATGTTAGCAACAGTACTATTTGAATGACAGGTTCAAATCGATTATGTATTACATGTAATTTCTGTAAAATCTATCTTCAAACTGATCACATTAATATACAATTCTCATAGCATTGAATATACATTATGCACAAATTAACAATTCTATTGGGATTCGTATATGTTAATGAGTAACACTGAAACGTAGTTAATATGCCCACCTCTCGGCGTTGTTCCTGGCCAGCACACACATAATGATGGCAGGGTTACGACGCGCAACCACTTGTTCGCACATATTGGCGTATTCCATTGGGCCATCACGCTGGATTGTCACTGTAGGAATAAGGAATCACATAAAATATATATAAGTTATTACAAAACAGTGTCTAAATTAGGTTAAAAATTTTACGTTTGACAGCAAAGTGTATAGAAAACCTGCCAAATTGAACACGGAGAGATTTTCTGACAAGTTAAAATAACAGTCAAAAATAGATGGCGTGAGTGTATCACCTGCCCTAATCCCCCCACCTCACTCCTCTCAGCTTGAAGGATAGTAATAGTTCCGCGAATAGACTGTGCACTGATGACTAAAGCTGGCTACACACCCAGACTGTGTACAGCTGACAATAAATAATCTGGTCAACCGACCTCAGAAACCAAGATACCTTGTAAAATATAAGACCTTAGAAAACCTCTAAGGACTGTGTAGCATACGAGTAGGAGACATAGCAAGTAACAAGTTGGATTTTGCTACATGGGGTTAATAGTATCAGATTATAATCTTAATACGATACCTACTCAATTTTTTTTTAACATACTTAAATTTATGAATGACTACTGTGGCCCGTGACTTCATATGCGTTAACTACAGAATGTAGTCTGTGTCCTTCTCCATACTCCTGTATATGCCTTTCATCCCATCCCATATTATTAAATGCTACAGATACTTATAACTATTAACCTTCGTGTAGTAGAGTATAGATACCTTTAACTTAGCAGAGATGCAAGCAATGCAGGTAGGTATCTGCTATATCTTTGTTTTTCCTAGCGGACCGATTTTTAGTTGGACGTGTACAGCACACTATAGTCTGCTTCGTCTATCTATAGTGCTTAGGAATTATTGATGATGTCTTTGGTTGAGGGGTGAGGTGGTATGGTTTGGTTTAGGGTAGGTGATGCGTTCTCGCCATCTATCCAGGCGATTTGAACAAATTTTTTTACTTTTAATACTTGTCAGAAAATCCCTCATTATATTAAGTAACGGCCAATTTCACATTAAGAATCACAGATTTTTTTAATTCCAAATTTTTATCTATACAAGTGGTTTATTGTAAAATTTGCAATAAATCTCTCGAGATATGTTATTGAAATTGGCTGTAAATTCTCAAAGATTTGGATCTATACGAGGCATGCCTTTTAGGTTCTGTCGTTTCCATATTTCCCGGCAATTTGGAATTGTTCTATATTCGAATGTGTTTAAATTTTGAATCTCAAAACAGTTGAAAGTATTAGGATTAATGCTATTGTTTAGTCACAACGTCGATTGGAATCTATCAGGTTACGTACGAAAATGAATCTTTCCAAAGAAAATGTTTGTGCAATAATTTTCTATAACTTTAGAAGAGGCCTGACACGGCTTCAGTGATATGAACTAACATCTGTGTTCTGTGATGAAGCCCCATGTCTGTGGACTGTCGAACGCTGGTATTTAGAATTCTAGCGTGGACATATTAGTGTTAGTGACAAATCTCGCGAAGGACGCCCAAAATCCGCCTTCACTGAAGATAACATCATTGCTGTGAGACAACTAATTATCGAGAGATAGAGGCTCTATTAGGCATCTCAGGGACAACCATTCAGAAGATCTTGCATGAAGCGCTTGGTGTGAGAAAGCTAGTTTGCCGTTGAATACCGCATCTACTTTACGACGATCACAAGGCGGCCCGCGTCAGATGGTGTAAGAAAACTCTGCAAAGGTTCAATCGAGGAGAGTCAAATCACGTCTACATCATCAGTGGTGACAGACATGGTAACCTCAGAAGACCTAGACTAAGTCATGGAAATCTTGTGTAGTTTAGGACTAGTGTTAAGCTTATGGGAGAGGGATGTTATGTATGTAGACATACATGTGTTGTATTCCTGTGTCTGTGTGCGGGCTGGGTCCCCACCCGCTCTTTTAGTCTATTAAATTAGTGTGCAATTAGCTACCGTGTTTATTGGACGTCCTTGCCCTCCGTACCTACCTAAGTACATCTAGAACAGGGTCAAACCCCCCATTGATTGGACTATAAGCTACGTGGTGAATACTTTGAAAAACAATAAAAAGTACTATAAGGTTCTAGTTGTGTTTTTTTTCTTCAAACGACAAAACTTAAAAGGCATGCCTCATACATCAAGTCGTCAAGAATTATACTGCGAAACCGTGACACACTACTGTAGGTAGAACTGGCTGATTCCATGCGATAGAATTGTTACGAATTACAAATAAACACACATCATTATGACCACATCAGCCGCGGTGCAATTAGAGCAACTTGTGTGTGGATTTTTTTTTAATTTTCTTACCAATTTCGGGTCTGGGTAGACGGAATCCGATGCCGCCGCCGGTTTTAATGATGAGCTCCACAAAGCTCTCAGCGTCGCGGCGCTGACGGTCCGGCGTCACCACCACCCATGACGCCACCGCCGCTATCTCCAGCAGCGGCTTCGAACTGCAAGGAATACGAGTCGGCTATTCACTATGGTATGTAATGTATTACATCTTGAGTATTTATCGCTCGTCATAAATTTTGTATGAGACCATTCACACTGTGTAATATAATAATATGGGTATACACAAATAAAATAAAGAATAAAATAGTAACAACACAACGAGCGATGGAGAGGAGCATCCTCAAACTGAGAAAAATAGATAAAGTAAAAAGCAAAGAGATAAGAAAAAAGACAAAACTAACAGATGCTCTTGAATACTGTCTTAAAAAGAAGTGGAGATGGGCAGGCCATATTTCAAGATATTCTGATAAAAGGTGGACATTGCAATCTACAAAGTGGACTGGACCATTAGGAAAAAGGAACACTGGAAGACCAAAGAAGCAATGGGCAGATGAGATAGTCGAAGTGGCTGGACAAAACTGGCTAGAAAAAGGAAAGGACAGAGGAAAGTGGAAAGAGTTGGAGGAGGCTTATACCCAAGCGGGGTCCACTTAGTTTAGCTAGAATTTCAAAGAAAATATGTAAAACCATATAACTAATTGGAATAAATAGCTTTATTATTATTATTATAATATAATAATATAGTACACCCCAAACTGTAAATTGTATTATATCATAGTGTGAATGGTCTCGTACAAAATGTAACACGATCGATTGATGTAATATAATATTACATTAACATCCCATAGTCAAAGGCTCACTTTAGTTGTTTCACTTAAGCGATTCGAACCACCCCGTGCGAATCACCCAAGAACTGTTTCTGAATGGGGCAATTCGCACAGCAGGATACCAGCAGTGTGAATGGCTCAAGGTTCAATGAATAGGCAGGATGTGGCAGATAACAAATGAAGGCCAATACACAACAATATGTATAATACTTGTAATATTTGTAATGGCTGCGGTTTAGTAACTACTATACATAGAATGGGTTGTTGTTACTTTACTTATCTAAATAAGTGGAGACTTGATGTTGCTTGGTGTACTGTAAAATTAAAGGCAATATCGTTCTTATTCTTAAATGTATCCTTTATATTGTACCCAAACATTTATAAACAGCTTAGGTACATTGGAAATGATGTGCAAAGGCATGCTTATACCTATCAGATATTTCCTCCAGAAAACCACTTGTAGTAGTAGTTAAGGTTGATGTTATTTATTAAAATTTAAATCTATGATTTTACAGGAGAATATTTATGGCATGGCATTTAGATATTCTTTGAGGTTGCAGGTCCGGAAGTATGCACTCACCGCATATCACGGGTCCAGCCCTCCATAGTGTCCCCGGCAGGGTACTTGGCTCCATTCCCCTGCAAGATGTTCTCGGGCGGCAACTGGCGACCCGTTAACTTAATCAGGTCGGGAGACAGCTTCAGCTGCCACTCTTTGAATTCCTATAGGGAAGAGCTGCATTTTAGGTCTGGTTCTATGTAGACGTGTGCGCCGATGATATAATTATCGGCGGCTGACGCCGGTCAAAAATCGGCGGCGGCAGCGTGATTTCGTCGTGAAAAATTGAGATATATCTCCATAGTTTTTATTTGAGGTAGGTAGGTACCCGATGCGTCTACCCGCTGGACCTTCAAAAGTGCGCAAAATTTGGCAGTCTAATGCTGCGCCGGAGAGAGATCAGGCACAGGACCAACGGTTTTAAGTGCTTTCCGAGGCACGAGCTAAGTGTTAATTTTGCAACATTAAAATCTGTACATGAAACAAATTAATTGGTACAGGCCCGTGACTGGGATCGAACTTACGCCTCCCGCTTGGAAGGTGCAAGTCTTAACCACTGGGCTATCACCGCTTTTAATATATCATATACATATGTCCCCATTATGCTAAATGTGGCTGTGGAATGTCATTTATGATGCTGCAGTTCTAGCTAACCGATTTCCTAAGACAAGTACCAATGAGGTTACAATTGAGACATTACCGCTACAACATCAGGGCACTGCTGCAATCTCCTGTTGAAGCTGAGCAGTTTCTGGATCCTGGCATCGGGTCCCAGCTTGGTATGCGCGTCCATAGCTTTCATGAGGTGGAAATCTGCCCTCATGGCGTCACTGAGTCCCGTCTGGCGACACAGCTCGGGAACCAAGTACACAAGTTCTGGCATGCCGGCGCGGACCTCGCGTGGTTTCGACCGAGATATAAGCAGCGGCTGACGCATGTCATGGATGTTGATGCCGTATTTCTGCAAATAATTATTAGTGATTAGCTTGTAATTTATTTATTTAGTGATTAGCCTGTAGGTAATTTATTTATTTTAAGACACACAGATCGCAGTAAATCAAAATCCAGTTATTGTAGTAACACTAAAGACATAACAAAATAAACCAAATTACCTGTTTATAGTAATCCACATAAGATACATTCTCGTTCTTCATTTTGAATGTGGAAGATGGTGTGGTTTGCCAAGAAACATCATCAATTCGGTATGTGCGTTTGTTGTAATCTGTCATTACTATTTTTCCTGAAATTTTAATAAAACATGCAGTAGGTACTTAACAATATAACGAAAATAAAATTTAAATTGTCATATTATGTTGCAATAAAAGTGAACACTTACCACACACATCCTCCAAGAAAATCTTCTTATAATTAGCTCCTTTGGACTGAGCATACTCATTTAACATCTGGAGTACAGTATCCATTCTCAGTACCTACAAAAATATTTAACTAAAAGTTCATCTATCTACAGGGTGTAACAAAAGGGGTATGTTAAGCGAAAAGCTATGAAAATAGCCAACTATAGAGAACCTATTCCCAAAATTTGAGACTCGAAATCTAATGTTTATTAGTATGGAGAATTTCTAAACAAGTCAGGCATGTTCATACAATCTTGAAAAATAAACATGTGATTTCGAGTCTTAAATGTTGGGGGTTTATAATGAGCTATATTCATAGCTTTTCGCTTAACATACCCTTTTTGTTACACCCTGTATACATATAATAAAATTGTAATGGATCGACATTTGTGCACGCTAATCTCCGAAACGGCCGAACCGATTTCGATGCAGTTTTCAGGAATATATTGTGACAGGTCCCACTTAACATATAGGCTACTTTTTAACCCGGATAATTTCGACATTTTGTTTTTTTCTGCAGTCCACGCGAACCGAGTCGCTGGCGTCCACTATTATATAACTAACATAAGAGTTAAGGAAATAAGAAAAAAAGAGAAGCCCTTTACCTTATGCGCAATTTCAGTGACCATCAAAAGGCGATCTTCATATTGGTTTATAGTGGTTTTATATCCAGGCCATATTTGCAACTTGTACTCTGGGATATCTACCTGCAGATTTTAGGGAACTGTTAAATATTATTCATAGTACACAATAATTTAATTAAGATTTAACATAACCTTAGGAATAACTTACTTTAGCATCGGGATCAAAGAAATCTCGCCCAACAAGTTGCAATTGTAATTTGTAAAAGCACTTTCTGATGATAATATTAAAAATTTGAATGTAATGGTAATCACCCGGGCTGACATCTTGGACTAACTGGAATGAAATAAATACAATTAAATAATTTTACACTCATGTTGGTATAAATAGCCAAATAAAATACTCTGTTTACTTACTTTAATTAACAACCTCATTCTCTGTCCATCAGTTTTCCGGTCAGAATAGAGCTCCATCGGCTCCGGGTTTAATCTCTTAACAGTATACAAAACTGATCCATCAAAGAGATATCTGCAGATAACACAGTATTTTGTTATTATATTTATTGACATTTATATACTAGTTAGTTATTGCTATAATTTAACTTACCCTCCCAGGGTATTTTTATGAACTTTCAGCAGACCTTTTTTTACAAAGGTGGAATCCTCTTCAGGGTCAAAGTCAACTCTGTATTGGAACAATCTCCATTGCGGAGTGGACTCAACTGTAAAGTAGTTGGCCAAAAGATTTATGGGAGTTCCGAAATTACCTGTTTGACAAAGAGAAAGACTACATATTAGTTTATGTTTTCGGAAGAAAAGATGTTATGTAAAAATCATGCTCTTTAGGTTACTTATGTTACTTATTTTGTTAATAAGTGGCCTATGTGACTCTACTATATTATTCTATCTACCAAATGCATGTTTGGTTTGATTTCAGAGCATAAGCATGTGGTGACAGCTACTGCGTTACACTGGCCCTGAAGCTCCACCCCTATCATGACGTCATGGCCTAATGATTGCCATATGACTCAGTTCATAATCCCACCTCCTCTTTTATACCTTCTCCATGGCTACTGCTTTAACACAAGGTAGACTTATGATAAAAGTTAATTTTAAAATCTATACATACTGGGTGTAAAAAGACAACT
Source organism: Carposina sasakii (assembly GCA_014607495.2). Classification (NCBI taxonomy): domain Eukaryota; kingdom Metazoa; phylum Arthropoda; class Insecta; order Lepidoptera; family Carposinidae; genus Carposina; species Carposina sasakii. Next base: position 7,911,065 of record CP053159.1, on the reverse strand, counting down.
TTGTTCTTTTAATACCTCATATTCTTTGTAACATCACGATAATTTTTTTCTATGGAAGCACCCCTTTCATCATACTTTTCAAAATTGATTTTGGAATAGTGCAATGTATTGTCTTGCATGTTAGGTGCTCGGGTCTGGTTTCTCGTGGCGATTGTAGTTAGTGCAAGTGCCTGTTTTCGCAGTTATGAGTTATCAGATCCGAGGGTCAGTGGAGGGTGTAGTGCCCGGTGGTGATTGATGACCCATAGTGAACGTTTCAACCTCCGAATTGTAACGCCTAATACAATTTCATTAATATAACTTAAGACAAAACAAACAAACAAACAAACAAACAAACATGTGGTCCGTAGTAGAAAATCCGCCGCGGTAGCCGGCTTGCTCTATCGGCTGCTGTTTGTCGAGTTGTATTGCTATTCTGTTTAGAATAATTTTGGAGAAAATTTTGTAGATATTAGACACGAGGCTAATGGGCCTATAGTTGGCCATTAGCCATGTTTGTTTTAAAACAACTTATTGAAAAGTCACAAGAGTTCCAAAAACCATTACACCTGGCATTTGTCGATTACAACAAAGCCTTTGACTCATTAAGACATAAACATATCTGGAGAGCTCTTGCAAACCAGGGAATTGAAAAAAATATATGACTCATCAAAAATGTCTACACAAATAGCACAGCCGAAATTATAAACAGAAGGGGAAATATTCACAATAAAAAGAGGTGTACACCAGGGAGACCCACTATCTCCAAAGTTGTTCTCAGCTGTCCTTGAGGAGATTTTCAGACAGCTAGAATGGGACAGTTTCAGAGTGAACATAAATGGTCTTTGAACCACCTGAGAATTGCTGATGACTTGGTGCTGATTTTCGACAATGGCAACAATATACAAAAGATGCTACAAGACCTTTCCATTCATCCATCCATCCAAAGTCAAACAGTGGTGCTCACAATGAATAAGAGCAAAACAAAAATCATGACCAACCTAGAACCAGTCATTGTAACAATTACAAGTGAAGAAATAGAATATGTGGAAACCTATATATACCTTGGACAGTTGATAGGGAAATTGAAAGGCGTGTGACAGTTGATATCTTTTAACAACCAAATGGACAGGGAAAATGAAAGGTGTGTGACTAACTCTTGGAAAACTTATAAAATACTAAATTGTGTCACTTACCTTTTTTGGAATTAAGAGCCTCAGGTCTTGTCTTTAAGACCATAGCTTGTGCGGAGACAGTACGGCCACCACCACGGTGTGAACCGCGTCCAGCCAGTCCAGCATCACCAGGCTCCCCGGACTGAGTTGGTTGCCCTGTAACAAAACATACATGTTACACCTAATATCATATCCCAAAACAGTTTGGGCTAAAGTGTGGACATACACACCCTCTTTTCACCAGTTAGCCTATTAAGTCTTATGTGGTAATACAACAATTTAGCTACCAGAAACAAATTCAATGAGGTTAGGTTGACTTTGGGTCCAAGTATTACTTAAATCCACTTACACCCTACACAAAACATGTACCTTTAATTTAACACCCAAGGTCAAGGCCATTCTAGTGGTTAGCATATCCTTACCAAATATGAGCTGTAGGAAAAAGTATTATCTCCTGATGGAGAAAAACATAGCCTGGACATACCTATATCAAGGGTTTGCATTCTCTGCTGAATATCGACATCTCCGGGATGCGAATGTGTCGTCGGCGTGGTGCGGTTGGTGGCGCGGCCCGCCTGGGCGGTGGGCGCGGGCACACCGGGCCGCACGGGCGGCGTGGCGGCCGGCGGGCGCCAGGCGGACGGCGGCTGCGGGCGCGGGCCCGACTGCTGCGGCGGAGCCTGCTCCCCCGGCCGCCGCGGCGCTGCAGCTTCGTTGCCGCGACCGGCGCGACCGCGACCCCTTCCACGCGCACGATCAGCCATTGTGCTGGAATTTAATTATATGCATTTCTATACTGTAGGCACTTGAAGGTAGGTAGCCAGAAATTATCAGCACGAGCAGTAATGGAATATGTACAAATATACACAGGGACATGGAAGATGGCAGAGTGAATCTAAAATTACAAAGCTTAACTTTAGAAAGGTTACTGACAAAATGCTGACAATAACAAAAATTTGTTTGCGCTCAGACAACTAAATTCACCATAGAATAATGATTTCAATATAACTAAAACTTAAATGAATCCATAGTAAATAACTCAATAACTGGCTGAACAGTAAATCAACCAAGGGCCTTGCAAAATTAAATTATGTAGATATGTACCTATGTGTACCGAATTTAAAAAAATTGAAACAAAAATGGCCGATTTCCAAAATTCAAACACAAATATGTATTAAAATTGTATCAATAAAATTAATATTAAAATATCACAGTAGTACACAGCATCAAAGAAGCGATATTTACTAGTAAGGAATATCTTAGTAAACTACATATAAGTAATTTTACAGTAGTAAACAAACTAAATTATTTTCAAACAATTCGCCATTGACGGTTAATACTTTTCACCATGAAATCCGGTTACACAATTTAGTTTATTATATTACATTTGATATATTTACCTTCCTTAGTAAATTTTAAGTAAAAATCTAAATTTTAGAGTAAAGGATATTTTGAAAAAAAAAACCAATGCGTCGACCATGCACCAGGCAGCGAGCTCGAAACAAAACAAATGGCGGCCGCCGTCGGCGACGAAACGAATGAAATGGAAATTATAGAATGAATTAGGAATGGGAATCTGAGATCGATTAATCGAAAAATCGATTTTTCGAGCCATAAAAAAATAATTAAATCGATATGTAATACTGGATCGATTCATTGGATCGATACATCACCCTTTAAAATCGATATTTGATTTTTTCTGTTTTGGTATAAACCATACAATTAGTTTAAGTTGCCCGTATTACAAGAGTGCTGCCGGTTAATTTTAAAAGTTTAGATATTAAGCATAACTATAAGCTAAATAATCTATTTAATTTGTAACCAATAAATCTTCTATCTATTCTATTAATTTTATCATTTATTATAATACATATAATAAAATTGAAACGGATCGATGTTTGTGCACGCTAATCTCAGAAACGGTTGGACCGATTTCGATGCAGTTTTCATCCCGTACTTTTTATGTCGAATAAATTTTTTTATCCCGGATGATTTCAACATTTTGTTTTTTCTGCAGTCCACGCGGATGGAGTCGCGGGCGTCCACTAGTTTTGAAAATAAATATATATTCAAATATCGCTTTTTTGGAATCGATCTTTAAACCTCGATTTTTTGTGGATCGATTCATCAGGTCACGATGAATCGATCCACAAAATCGATTTAAAAATCGATCTTTTTCGGAAAGACCCGCCATCCCTAGAATGAATGATTAAATTCGGGAATGAATGGTTCATATACATTTTTTTTTTTTTTATTTAGTTTATCCCGAAGGAAAGGCAAGGGGAACTAAGCCCATACAGCCTAATCATTGTCTAGTAAAATGATTTCTGAATTTATGATGGATGATAATGATTATGATGAAACGTCGGGAAAATCCTCAAGAACAAGTGTAAAGTTAGTCAAAATGTAAAATTATTGCAGAAACAACTTACATGCGCCCATGAAGAAATCGTAATCCAGCTAAAGTTTTACTCGGCTTACCTGCATATAAAACCATGCACACGCACTAGATTCACATCACAAGTAATCAAAATATAACTTATCTACCAGAAAACATCACTTTTCGGACACATGTAAGCCATTTACAAATAATTTTTCATTTTCACAAGAAAATTACACCTTCACCCTTCCAGCTTTTCCCGCCGAATCACCTGGTTCATATACAGTCAGGAAGAGGAAGTTTTTTTTTTTTTAGTTTATCCCGAAGGAAAGGCAAGGGGAACTAAGCCCATACAGCCTAATCATTGTCTAGTAAAATGAATTCTGAATTTATGATGGATGATAATGATGATGAATGGAAACGTCGAAAAAATCCTCAAGAACGAGTTTAAAATTAGTAAAAATCAAAAATAATTCTAGAAACAACTTACAAGGAAGAGGAAGCAACGTGCAGTGCTGCCAGCTCTAATTTGCAATACTACTATTATAAAATTATTAATAAAGAAATGGAAAAAATTCTTCACCGAAGTGGGAATACTACTATTATTAAGGCGGATATCCAGTCCGTGTTATTTCCAATTTCCCAATATGTATTTATAGTAGGGCAAGCGAAACGTGTTGCAAGTCATTGCAAGGTTTAAAGATTGATGTATGTACCTAAATTCTGAGAAGTACTACTAAAAATTCAGTTGAATGTACTTATTGCCGGTAACTTAACTTAAAGGGGCCACATGGGTCAGAGAGTCTGACCCATTTCGGAAGGGTAAGATGCGGCTGGCCGGGGGGACGCGGGCCGGGCTAGTCGACCCCTGGCATTACCAGGGTGCACCCGGCCACTTGAGCTGCCATTGCCGCCGGCCAATTTGCGAAAGAAGAGAAAGGAGAAGAAAAGGAAGGTTATCGGATGGGATGCTGTGGTTCGGGTAGTGTAAATGCGAAGTTTGCACTTTATTATTGTTGTAATTTTTTTATTGTAATATAGGTAATATAATTGGATAAAATTTATTTAAATTTGATATTTTGTTGCAATTAGGTTTATTTGGATTTTGATTTTGCTCATTTAATTGATATTTTTTTATTGTCCTTAATTTAATTTCAATGATGATGCATATTTGTAAATTGGACCTAGATAATTACAGAATTAATTGTAAGTTATAATAAGATGCAATATTTATGTCCTGTAAATATGTCACATAAATAAATAAGTACAAAAATAGAATAGTGTTTTTATTTCTGCGTAGGTATATTCAGACCAACTACCACCGTTTTAATTACCCCTGGTTTTCTTGTGATATGTTCTACTTGTTATAGGTACTGTACAGGGTGTAAGTGACAGCCAGGTAAATTTTGATATGCTGACCTCGGACCATGATTCTAACTATTGATACATTTCACAGGAAAAATCCGAAATTTTCCGCCTTTTTAGGGATTTGTACCCAACCGTCCGTACGTCCATTCGTCCGTCCGTCTGTCACCAAGCTATATTTCAAGAACCGCGATGGCTAGGTAGTTGACATTTTCACATATTATGTATTTATAATATTGCCGCTATAACAACAAAAACTAATAAGAAAATAAAATAATATTTATTTTAGGGGGCTCCCATACAACAAACGCGTTTTTTGCCCCTATTTTTGTTCCATATCGATAATGCAACAGGTAGATACCTGAAATATTCACAAAATACTCAGTTGTATTTTTACTTTAAAAATCAACAGTAAAATTAAACATCTAAACATACAGGGTGATTTTTGGTCGTCAACGTTTCCGAAAACTACGGAATTTCCTCATCATCACGAACATTTTTCTCCATGGAAGCATACCTGGGAAGTGTCTGGTTTCCAAAATATTAGGGCCCAAAGTTGGGTAAATAGACTGCGTTTTTCTGCATAAATGCACATAGACGCGCGTAGCAGGATTTTTTCACGAAAAATAATTAATATCTGTCTATAAAAAAACTAACATAAACACTAGACACTATAAATTTCGCACGATCAAGGAATTAAAATAAAAAAATATTTTTTGTCCCGCATTTTTTTTGGCATATATTTACTTTATTTGATGTATAGAGTACGTACCCTTCGTTAAAGGTGGCCACAAAAAAACATTCTGTATAACGGGGCTCCCATACAAAAAAACTAAAAGAAGTATGAAATTTTTGTACCTAGCTACTGTTTTACCTATTCAATGGTACAGAACCCTTCGTGCGCGAGTCCGACTTGCACTTGGCCGGTTTTTTGTGTTGTAGTTTGTTAAACTAGGCCTTAGATAATACCTGTTGAGTGTTTCAGTATTTGCTTGGTTGTCAGTCACACCATGTATAACAGAAATTGCTTAGATACAAATTCTATAACTTATATACAATAAAAGTATACCTACTCACATTTCCCAAACCAATAATTTGAAATTATGAGCATCCTAATATGCCTATACATAGTTGGACAACCGCAACGTGTCACAAGAAAACCACAGGAAACTCAATCAATGAGGGATTTTTGACAAGTTAAAATAACTGTCAAAAATAGATGGCGTGAGCGCATCACCCTCCCTAGCTGCTCTCCCCTTCACCTCCCCCTGTACGTGTCCAATGACAAAACAGAATTTCGGGATGGAGAAATGCGCTCACGCCATCTATCCAGGTGATTAGTACAATTTTTTTTTTACATTTAATAGTCAGAAAATCCCGCATTAACATTGGCGTTAATTCGTAAAAAATAAAGTATGGGTTTAGATAAATTAAATACGATAAATTATTTACTATTTTTATGAACTAATAAAGTTGGTAACATTGCAAACAGGAAGACAGCAAAAACCACGTACAGTATCGTAGTGCAGTATCGAATGAATGAACGATTTCTTAACGGAAATTGTATATTATTTTTTTGGCCTGGGCTGTTGAGTTTTGTCCATATTAGCAAACCGCGGGAAATATAATTTATAACCATCTTATATATTATGTACCTACAGATGTTGAACTATTATTCTAATACATACATGTGTCGAAGACATATAATAATTTTGCGTCCAAAAATTTTGTCCGCATTAGGCGCGGGCCAGACAGAAGAGACGTAAGGCGCGGACATGGTGGAGACGATTCTTTTCTTCCAGCGTCGCGCCCGCGTCCAGTCTCTTCTGTATGTTTTGAGTCGCGACGCTTCTATATTTGGCTCCGTGATTTTTGCTTCTACAGGATGTAACAAAAAGGGTATGTTAAGCAAAAAGCTATGTAAATAGCCCACTGTAGAGAACCTATCCACAAAATTTGAGACTCGAAATCACATGTTTATTTTTCAAGATTGTATGAAAATTCCTGAGATATTTAAAAATTCTCCATACTATCGGGAAAAATAAACATGTGATTTCGAGTCTCATATTTTGTTTATAGGTTCTCTACAATGGGCTATATACGTAGCTTTTCGCTTAACATACCCTTTTTGTTACATCCTGTATACACTTTGTATGAAAGGGACGCGCTAGAGACAAATGTCCGCGCCCCGTCTGCGTCTTACGTCTCTTCTGTCTGGCCTGCGCCTTAGATCTGTAGCATAACATGTCGCAGAAATATGTCTGATGAGTAAAAATTTTATTGTTTCAATTCCATGTAGGGTTCCATGAGAATCGGGCCGGTTCCCACTGGGCGATTATCGTCCCTAGTTGTTCCTATTAGATAATGACTGTTTTCCGTATATTTCGATATACTCAGGTATCGACTGTCATGCTAGCCGTGTTCCCACAATCTGTCGTACCCGCAAAAAGCCGTAGAATTCAGTAAATCGAGTTGTCTTATGTGCGCACTCACTTTAAAATATTTAGGCATAACGTATCAGTCAAGTTGTCGTGTTATGGATATATCTGGCAAACAGACAGCGAGTACGCGACAAGAGTATATTATAATAAGTGTACCTAGTGTTCTGTGTACGCAACGCACTGACGCAGCGCTATGAACGCCGCCGCACCGTGCCGCGCCGCGCCGTGCCGAGCCGTGCCGCGCGTTGTTTACCCTCTCTGTTCGCTAAGTCCTTAACTTAAAACTTTACTACTCGTACACGGTTATGGGTGAATTTCAACAACCTCGATTTTTGACTAATTACGCTGGCGAAATTTTATATTCACTTTCTATAACTTTTTTGTATTCGAAGTAATAGCTAAAAATATATAATATTTAGTCATATGGTACACATTTTTAAAAACGTATTATTTCTTGAGATATCTGCATTTAAAAATTTCAATCGCCACCGATATTATTATCAAACCACCGAAATTGATAATCTCTCCACTGAAATTTATTACAACCAGCGGAATTATAAATACAGGAGAACATCATACGAATAACCTGTTTATTTATTTTATAAGAACTTGAAAACTTTAGATTTTTCGTTTATTAGTTGGTAATAATGTTTATCATCATGATTATAGCTTAGAAACTATGATAACAAATTTAAGGAACACGTTAACAGTTAGGGAAATATTTTATTACATACTTTAAAATGCTTCCTAGTGAGTTTTTTCTTAGCATAAAACGTAGTGGCCATGGTATCTCCTTTAAGATCTCGCAGTTCTGACTAGCCCATTTCAGGAACCTAGCCGTATTTATTTATATGTACGTAAAAATCTTCGAAAAACAGAAATAAGGATCATTTCTTTTCACATGTGAAAGTGCACCTCGTTAGCTACCTTTATATATAAGGAACACCCCATCCGGAAATCCACGGAGATATGACATTTTATGATTTTTTTTATTAAATCTCCTTTTAGAGGAGTAGAATGGCATATAAGAAATGAATCACATTTTATACTTTGACCTCCCAAAAATCTATCAACATGGAATGGTCAAGCAAAATTTGTTAAATGTTTTTGCCAATTAAGCCCCTACTCTTTCAAAATAATATACTGCGTCACGTGTACCCTTTATCAAACTAAATTCCTTATTTAATAAGCTACTCAAAAAGGTGTAACTTATTATGAGAAAGCTTACCAGCAGCTGACCAATAAAGGTTCGAAAAATACATTCCGTGGCGCTACAGCCTATAGCAGTGTTATATTGAGGCAAGTAGAATGTAGAACTCTTCTGTTATCATCAAGCGTACTTGTTCAAGCTACTCGGGTTTATCGCAAAGTTACTCGGGTTTATTCGTAACTGTTCATTTATAGTAGCAATTTTGGGTGGTTTCATTGAGGTTGAACTGAAGGCCAAGTCATAATCAATATCACAAAACGTGGGATTGAAGTAGATAATAATTATGTGCATGAGTACATCTACTAGGCCAGTAGGACATTCAATATATAGACATTTTTTCTGAGAACAGTCAGGACTCGAAAAAATATTACATTCTTATTGGTCAGCTATTAATATTGAGAGATGAATCTTAAGTGCCTGGAAGAACTTAGTTCATTTAGGAACGGTTCCCTTCCTATGATCTTATAACGTCTACTTGTCGATATGTGTACTTATGCTGTCTATCGATTGACCTACAGTGCTCAGACTGCATCAGGAACACCATTAGGTATGCTAATCGCCTACCAAAAAGGAACTGGACAGTAAAAGTGCCGGCCATGTTAGTCGTTTAGACACCGAAAGATAGACGAACAGTGCAACTGGCTGGATGCTACAGAGCGGCTGCCTGGGGTAAGAGTAAGACGAGATGGAGGTGGCGGTATGACCTCGATTCGAGTTGAACTGCATCATGAAAAGGCTTTTGGTTAGCAGTAAGATTCCTATGCTATAATATATATATATTATAATGTCAGTTCATCACCTTTGTATTTTTTAAATTTGACTACAAACTTAGGTTACTTGTTAAAAAAGGTTGTCGCGCCATAGGATAGCACTTTTAAAATTCTTATTAGTCAGCTGTTGGTAAGCTTTTTCATAATTATACCTTTTGAATGTAGTTTAATGAAGTGTGCGAATTACGTGAAATCATTATTTTGAATGAATAGGAAAGAATCAGGAAAAAAATTATAAACCTTTTGGTAATTGTACTTTGACAATGCCAAGTTGATGTCTGTTGTTTTGTCTCCAATAATTATTTATTTATCTAGTTGAATTACTGAAATATACACGTATTTTAGTTTTTTTATGCATTTCCATTTAATAATAAGGTAGTTAATATTTAATTTTAATTTTAGGTTTTATTATTGTTATTTTAATACTGTTATTATGAAATAAACTTAGTCAAAACATACAATTTTACCCATAATAAGGTGATTTTAAAAACATTACAAAATGGGGCATAACCCTGAAGCCGTAATTTTTTTAATGGGTCTTCCTACCCATGAAGGTAGAAAATGGGCTGTACTTTTACATCTCAATAGAAATAATACCCGTTTTCCAGTCATCCTGTATACAAAAAGACAAAATAGCAATTACGGTGACATTATTAAATTACGGTGGCCCTCTTTTTTGCCACCGGAGCCACTGGAGTTGCGACACCGTACTTAGAATTAAGTAACAAATTTCAAATTATAACGGACACTATTATTTTAATTGTAATAATTCATTTGCAATTACGTCGATACATCTAATCTTTAATCATCTGTAAAATTTCTTTTTAAACAGCTTTTTAGTTTTTTAAATACACATGACACCGTTATATGATAAATTTGCATTCCTGCGCCACCGCAGGTTATACTTACGTTTTTGGCGGGAAAACTGTTCAGTGTATCAAATATCCTTGTACTTAGTATACGATGGCTTGACAGAGCAGTGCGGGGAAAGATAGCTTAGCATCTATCTCATTCATTATGATGAAATAGTGTAATGTTCAAAATGCGCCAGCGTTATTGACTTTTTCCGCGGGACATTTTTAAAAAGCTGTTACAGGTACTATCGGGTTAAGTTAAATTTCTGCTCATGGTGTAAATAATAGTGTCATTTAATGTATTTTTAAAATATGTATGTATTCTGTTAAATTAATTCACCCGAAAATTGAAATAGCCAAATTTATTTTTGCAAATGAAGTGGGGACATAGCACCGCAATTAGATTTAGAGCCTTTGATAATTTTTTTAATGCGTAAACAAATAGATTTTGGTCTTAAGTTTTAAACGTTAGTCTAGATCACTGTCTGAACTTAATGAAAAAAAATTAATAAATGTGCATTTTGCACTTTCCACTACGATTTTCATCCACGCCGCGCTAAAAACGTACCTGGGAAATTCACCCTTATATGCTATATGATTATCTGTCGTTATGACATAATGAGAATATCACCACCAGGCACCAGGATCAACACACTTTAATCTTCTAATACTGCGATTCCGTAACAACATCGGTGTGATCCGTTAAAAGTGCAAGTAGGTAGGTTACCCAGAGGTTACCCTATTTTTCATGCCACCTATACTACTATCGGTTACTCGAACGAAACTAATGCTAGTTTGATGTTATCGCAAGTGTAGTAAATAGGTCCCTGTGTACTTTTCTATAGAAATTAATGGTAGTATGACCGTGTGATGAATGGCTTTGGTCTATGGTAACTTGAAAGGGACTGGGCGTACGTAGGTACTTTCGCCCTAAAAAGCTACGGGGTGTTTAGTGGTCTATGTTATTTTTATTTATTTATTCAATTACTAGTGGACAACCGCGACTTCGTCCGCGTAACCTGTTTCGAAATCCTGTTAGTTTCCGTTCTCGTGGGAATTTCAAAAAATCTCTTCTAAACTAATATATATCGGATACCTATGTCATTTAAAGATTCAAAGAAGCCACCATCTTCTTTGTTTCAGGTCTTAACGACCAGTCATTCAGGAGAAAGCATAATACCTATGTTATTAGCTTACCTAATTGGCTTTGTTTTATTTGCGCACACTTTTTGCAGTGTGTGACAATTTTACTTAGTTTTACTCTTAGAGCAACGCGGGCTTGTTTTACCAAAACAGTAAAGGTAGGGACAAACTGAGCCCACGTACGCAACGTATACTACGCATTATGACATCTAGACTACGAATTTTATATGAAGATATATGACTTAGAAACACACTTGTCGTACGCAACGTAACGGATGATAAAGGTAGGGACAAATTGAGCCCGCATACGCAACGTATGCTACGCATTATGACATCTACACTACAAAATTTATATGCTTGGAAACACACTTATCATACGCAACGTTGTGTACGACAAGTGTGTTTCTAAGTCATATATCTTCATATAAAAAACAAATTTTATATGAAATATATGACTTAGTCTAGATGTCATAGTGCGTAGTATACGTTGCGTACGTGGGCTCAGTTTGTCCCTACCTTAAGTGTGTTTCCAAGCATATAAATTTCGTAGTCTAGATGTCATAATGCGTAGCATACGTTGCGTACGTGGGCTCAGTTTGTCCCTACCTTAAGTATTGTATGGAGATTTTTTTAGACATCTTTAAGTCTTAAAAACTTGACACCTACTCATTTCGGCGTATACCCACTTATTCACACAAGATCACACCACAGGAATGGAAATTGAGAAAAAAATTATATTTTTTCATTGATGTTGATCCTCTTGACGGCTAATAACAACGTTTTGTTATTCGTGCCTCGTCTACAGTGAAGTGACTATGCTGCTAAGTATTTGTAGGACATCAGCCGTAAAAAAAAAACATTGTTTAAGCTAAACATTGCCTAAATTTGACGGATATTCCATACATTTTGCTGTCAAATATCATTTTTAAACAGTGTCTAGCTTTAGGAGCCGATTGTTATCTTCTATCTATATCTATCTATTACATATAATAAAATTGTAACGGATCGATGTTTGTGCACGCTAATCTCAGAAACGGCTGAACCGATTTCGATGCAGTTTTCAGGATTATGTTGTGACAGGACCTACTTAAATAGGCTACTTTTTATTCCAGGAAAATGTTTTATCCTATATAATATCGACTTTTTTTTTCTGCAGTCCACGCGGACGGAGTCGCGGGCGTCCACTATAATTAACTATACAGGGTGATTTTTGGTCGTCAACGTTCCCGAAAACTACGGAATCTCCTCATCATCACGATCATTTTTCTCCATGGAAGCATACCTGGGAAGTGTCTGGTTTCCAAAATATTAGGGTCCAAAGTTGAGTAAATAGACTGCGTTTTTCTGCATAAATGCTCATAGACGCGCGTAGCAGGATTTTTTCACCAAAAATAATTAATATCTGTCTATAAAAAAACTAACATAAACACTAGACACTATAAATTTCGCACGATCAAGGAATTTAAAAATAAAAAAAAAAAATAAAAAAAAAAATTTCCCAGCATTTTTTTGGCATAAACTTACTTTATTTCATGTATAGAGTACGTACCCTTCATTAAAGGTGGCCACAAAAAAACACCCTGTATAATGTAAAAAAATACCAGAATAACTGCCTAACGAAGAAAGCCCAATCTAAAAAAACATTAGGATACTAATTAAGCTATAGGTCTGGGCAAGCAGTATGTACGGTATCGTCTAGATGTGGTTATTATTATACGCAGGTATTTGATAACATGTCCATTTAATGGAACATGAAAGACAGTTTTGTTACATTAGCCACGCTGTCCTTGTTCACTTGTAGGTATAATGTTGCTTCATCTAGTGCAGTCTATTAGGTAGGTACTATAATTATACGTAATGTAACTATAAATAACATATCGTCGTTTAAGTTCTAACACCGCGTAAGTCCAAAAAATGCCGATTCGACTTTTGAATGTCATTCGATAGAGAATCGAAAGACGCATGTTTTTGACCAATCAGAAACGAAGATTTCAACCAATAAGAGCGTTTTATTTTAAAAACAAATACACAGCGTATCTACTTGCTGCGGAATCGTCGTGCAAACAGCGCGTAAGTCAGTTTACTTTCGTATTGGAACAGGTCGCGACTTGTACTCCGGAGAAATACATCGTAAATTAAGGTAAATATCATTCATATGCATAATTTTATGTGTTCATTTAAGGGACAAAGTCTTGTATTTTAGTTTTTAAAGAAAGTTAAGTCAAAATATAATGTATATTGTTTTAAAAATAAGATGAATATGTTATTTTACTTTCGCGGTGTTTTACTTAAGTCAGAATTGACTTACGCGGTGTTTTATATAACGATTTTTAATACAAGTTTTTAAATTAGCAGATTTACACGCATCATGGACTACGACAGCAATGATGATGAAGATGTTACTGACCTATGTAAACTACTCGGAATAAAAATACCGCCGACAAAGAAAATCGAAAAAGTCACCAATAAAGAAAACTTCGACATTAACAACTTGACTGTTGTTATAGTACCCGACCATTCTAATGTAAGCGGCGAGGTGAGACAGGACCTTTCCGAATGCCACGTGATGGAGGTAGAAGCTACAGTTCACTCGCCTATGTTACCAGCGAATGTCGAACCAGCTGTTATTTATTATGGACAAACAAGTGTGACAGAGCCTATAATAATGGAAGAAACAAACGACCTCCCGTTATCCAATGCGAGTCCTTTGCTAGTGAATGACGAGGTCGAACATGGTGATCTCAGGTCTGGTCGAAAAAGATGCTCTAAAGGATGTTCTAGCAGATTTATACGCATCATGGACTACGGCAGCAATAATGATGAAGATGTTACTGACCTATGTAAACTACTCGGAATAAAAATACCGCCGATAAAGAAAATCGAAAAAGTCACCAATAAAGAAAACTTCGACATTAACAACTTGCCTGTTGTTATAGTACCCGACCATGCTAATGTAAGCGGCGAGGTGAGACAGGACCTTTCCGAATGCCACGTGATGGAGGTAGAAGCTACAGTTCACTCTCCTATGTTACCAGCTAATGTCGAACCAGATGTTATTTATTATGGACAAACAAGTGTGACAGAGCCTATAATAATGGAAGAAACAAACGACCTCCCGTTATCCAATGCGAGTCCTTTGCTAGTGAATGACGAGGTCGAACATGGTGATCTTAGGTCTGGTCGAAAAAGATGCTCTAAAGGATGTTCTAAGAATAAAAACTGGACTAAAAATAATAGTAAAAAACTTAGGATGGAAGGAAAAGAATATTTAGGGTATCGACGAAATGGCAAGGGACCAAAGTTTAGTGCATTACATGATACTATTAGGCCAGCCCGAATGATTGGCCCTCCATGTACTTCCGAGTTTTGTAAAAAATCAAAACTTCGTGCTTGTGATACAATACAAGATAAAGAACGTAATACTTTATTCTCCAATTACTGTAATAACATGACTTGGGACCAGCGAAAACAATACGTCGTATCAAATGTTCAGGTATGCCCAAAAAAGCAGGTCAAGTCTAAAACATCATCATCTAGGCGTGGTGAGACTCGAGAGTATTTTTTAGAAACTTCAAATATACGTGTTCAAGTCTGCAAGCATACTTTTTTGAATACGTTCGGTATCAAAGAATGGTCGGTACGCTATTGGTTATCGACGTCTGAGGTCGGAATGGCAAAGAAACCCGAACTTACTCATAAGGTTTTAGAAGGACACTCAAAGAAAGATGAGATAGCTTTTCTAAAAGACTTTCTAAATAGTTTGCCAAAGATGCCTTCTCACTACTGTAGAGCTACCTCTTCCAGAGAATATTTAGAGCCTATCGTCGAAAATAAAAATCATCTTTTCAAAATTTATTGTGATAAGTGTAATTCAGTTAAAAAAGTTAATAAAAAACTCTTTCAGCGAAACCTCTGCCAATTGTCCTATTTTCTGATGGATGTACATCACAAAACAGAAACGTCATTTTATCTAATGCTTAATTACATTTAGCCATGGAATATAACGTAGTAATAACGCAAAAATTCCTTGAAAAAGGTCATACCCAAATGGAGTGTGACTCCAGCCACAGCGCAATTGAATGTAGGCTTAAAAATAAGGAGATATACTTACCTTCCCAGTATGCCTCGATTTCTAAGGAAGCTCGACCAAAACAACCTTTTATCGTTCAATTCTTATCTTATGACTTTTTTTATGATTACTCAAACAAAAATGATTTTTTCTATGAGTCAATTCGGCCTGGCCGAGTCTCAAATGATCCTACAGTCACAGATTTGAGAGCTTTGGAGTATAACCCTAATGGCATTATTAACTATAAGTTAAGCTTTCATGATGACTATAAAACATTGCCCAGAAGAGCCAAAAACAATATAATAACACCGGGCCCAAGGTCTAAGCTTTATAATACTCGTCAAAAAATAAATGAATCTAAATGGAAACATCTTCAAGAACTAAAGTCAGTAATACCTGCTGACTGTCACAGTTTTTACGATACTTTACTTCATTAAGGTTTTATAATGACTGATTTATATTGTATTTTTTGTAATACTCGTATTGACGACTGATTTAGCATTTAAGTAATATTGATATTCCTTTTTCATGTGATTAGGTACCAAATAATTGTCAAGGTTAACAAACGGTGAATTAAAGTTAAATTGTTAATTAGTTAATAACTAAAAGTTCTAAGAGTAAATATTTTAAGGTTTTTTTTTTGTTTTGTAAGAGGTATAATCTACCCGTTATTTTTATTTCATAAAAAAAAATGATTTGAAGATTTTAACAGTGTATTTATTTATAACTCCGCGTAAGTCTCCCCATATTCTATATTATAATGTGGTTACACCGCGTATGTCAGAAAAATAATATAAATAACATTATTTTATTACAACTGATACAAAAATCTTAAAATCGATCTATTTTTATTAATTTTTATATGAATATATATGTATTATGATCGCGATGTATAAAAAGGCACAGTTTTTTTGCTCTCCTGAAAATTTGGCATTTTTGACTTACGCGGTGTTAGAACTTAAGCGACGATATCATCTACTTACGAGTATGACTATAGTAGGTATGTACTTAGAGATAGGCAAGTTACAGTTACACAATCGCTTTTAACCAACTCTTTTGTTAATATTCAATTTTGCTGGTTTACAAACAAACAATCAAACAATATACTTAAAGGACTTCAATCTTCAAGTAATTTTTCAATGATCTATCTTCTATACACCTATCTATGTTTTTATTGATGTACCTATACGGTATGTACTATAAGTAATACAATAATAAATGACAGATTATGTTGCTGGTGTTAGCCATCTCGCACACATCGTGTATAAATAACCCTATCTTTCTCTAAAAAAATAGTACCCATAGATCTCAAATTCTCAATCTAGAATTTATTAAATGTAGATGTTAGGTGTCCCACTGCTAATTCCAAAGGTCAGAGTTCGTTTAAAACTAAAATAGTTTTTAAGAGATTTGTGGTCACCCTAGTCGTTAAGAGGGGTTCTGCAATGGAGACGCTTATTGTTTCCTGTTGGAGTCCTGCCTTGAATATTCCACACCCCTAAGAACTCTTTTACTCAATCTCTTCAAAGTAACATATAAAAAGAATTTCCGATCCAATATAGAGCCGATCGAGTTATAAGGTATATTTACTCATATATGCTTGAATCCGTGTTTTAGTTAATAGATAAGTAATGAGCCTTTTCGAAGAGTTCAGAATAGATTAGAGATAAAAAGCTAGAACACTAATCAAAATTCACCATTATCGTTTATTAAAATCTGTACTGTGCCTTTAGGGCACGCTGCCATCGGTAGAGGATTAGCAGGCCATTTGTTATCTTTAAATATTTTTGGTCAATAGCATAGGTAGTTGGCTTGTATAGCTTAAATAGTAAGAATTTATTTGAATATCTGGTTTCGGGTCGGGTCGGTCGTAAGTATGTCGATGCCGCCATTATTCGTACGTAATACTCGTATAGCATTACTAACTCGAGATATATCAGTTTGAATTATCAGAAATTGAAATCTATACATATAATAAAAATGTAACGGATCGCTGTCTGTACATAGAAGATATATGAGAAAAAATATTATTGGAGACCTTTATCAACGCAATAGAGCCCAAAACGATGATTTTTGTCTGTTTGTCGGTTTGTCTGTGCGTTTGTGCACGCTAATCTCAGAAACGGCTGTACCGATTTCGATGCAGTTTTCAGGAATATATTGTGACAGGTCCCACTTAATATATAGGCTACTTTTTATCCCGGGAAAATGTTTTTATCCCGGATAATTTTGACATTTTGTTTTTTCTGTAGTCCGCGCGGACGGAGTCGCGGGCGTCCACTAGTCGTTTATAAATGACTGTACTTAAACAATCACGTCACAGATTTAAACCATTTTCAAAAGAAACGGATATATCCATTTGACACCGCCGTTTTAAAATTGCACTTCTTACCCCGGCATTTTATTAGCTAAGCTACTTCCTTTTTTTTTGAAATAAAATCCTCGGCTCTAGTGGAAATATATTTAAATTCTCAAAAGAATATTCATTTTATTTCGTATCTCCTTTATCTCAGTTACGGAGTTTTAACTTCGTTGCGAGTTACGGCACTTTTATAAACAATTTTATTCGAATACAATTAAATGTTTTCAATTTGTTGTAAACAATATAGTAAGAGTCGAGGTGTAATGTTAATTAAAATCTATGCGTGGGTTCTTCCCCTTAATTAAGTGTTGGTGGAGTTTTGTCCCGCGAGGGGAGTGTCACGGCGAGATGTAAAATATTCATGCTTTGGGCTCCGTTAATAGCTCGTTTAGGGCCTGCCTATTTAGCGTTTATGAGACGTATCGCTTTATAAGCCGAGTGGCCACAGTTCACGCATGTCTGCACACATATTTTATCAGTGTTCAGGGGTAGCTATGACGATGATTACATTTTGCGTATACACTGGGAACTTTAATGCGCAAATTAAATAAACTATAGGTAGGTAATAAATGAAAAACATCGGTCATTAACTTTCATCAAACAAATAATACTTTAAATAAATATAAATTACATATTTTTATTTCAGGCTTGTGCCCATAGTGTTAGTATTACACAAACTTAAATTTTATGTTAGTATATAGTACAAAAAAACAACAAATAAATAGGATACACAGATACAATACAAGAAGAGCTGACAATCTGAGCAATAGGCGGTCGTGCACGTTACAACACATGCAATACATATAATCACGCCTTTATCCCTTACGAGGTAGGCAGAGCACCAAAGGCCGATAGAACCACATGGTGCCACTTCTGACCAATTTTAAGGGTATAGTTCAGATGTTCAAGTTCGGTTAGTAATACTTTAATGTAAAAATAGTAGACCGAATAAAAATGACATGGTTTGCTTATTCAGGACTTTTTTATTTCTATAAAAACACAGAATGAAAGCCATTTTTTAACATACTTATTTAAAATTCGCAAATCCGCAGTTACGACATCATTGTAAACAATATCTCTGCAAATTAATCAAAGTTTGAAATTATTCCAATATTGATCTAACTCCAGTAAGTAGCGGGTAGCGGGTGAGGGATGGTCGACTAAATATTTGCCCGAGACACACAGCAATATCGCTGCGCCTCCCGGCTATCAAACGTACAGACATCCTCATGCTCACCTACTCCGAAATTTGGTAATGCAAAATGAATTAACTATTTCAAATGTATTTAAGGCACCGATTAAAAGGCAAAACCATTTTCATTTTTATTGATGTACCTAGTCTACGGTGAAATAGAAAGTGCTTCTGGAATTTAAGAATAGTTTTTTCTCCAAGAAAAAAACATTACAATTGTTTTAACAACAATCGTAAAAAATTATTAGAATCTACAGTAAAGAATTACCAAATAGTTCCCACTGTACTGTACTACATACAATGAAGATAATCTAACACTTTTATTAGATGCTTGATTAAAAATGCAATGAAAAATTAACTTTAGTTGAATAACACAGCAACCTGTTCTGCTGACTGTACCCTCGATATGATAATCGTGGATTTGCGTTGCATTTGCTGATGTGTTCCAGACTTAATGGAGGTTCATTGATATTCGTGTTTAACTTTTTATACATTGGTGCCGACATGGGACAGTTTTATCGAATGGATACCTTAATGGAATACATAGGTATAAAATGCTTAATAGGCCAACTGGTGAAAAGTGGGCGTATAAATTGCACACTTCTGCCCAACCTCTTTAGGGGATAATGGGCTATATTTATGTATATAAAAATCTTTGTCCGGAATGAGAGCGCATCAACGCACAGCCTAAACCACTAATCTTACGAGACATGAAACCTGGAGGGTGGGTTCTTAGTATGACGTATAGTCCAATAAGAAATAGATGGAATTTCGTAAGTTCGCGAAAGAAGTCGCTTGCATCCATTACTATAATAAAAGTCTTCAGTTACCTGCCTACTGACTGACTGAGTAACTGCCAGTCAATTCAGCGCCGAATCTACAAGCCGTAGGACGCAGGAACGTACAGCTACGAGTATGTTCCTTAAGAAGTTTAGGGGCACACCACATTATTATGTGGAGCATTAAAAATTCTTCTGCTTTACTTTCCTGAAATTCTCAAAAAAATCTATTTTAATCGGAAAGATGTAGAATAGGTATTTGTATTTGTATTACAAATTTTGCGTTGTTGAGAAGTTCAACATGATGTAAGATATTGGATGATTAATCTGTATAATGACAACATTAAGCCCCGGCATCCCTAACGACACGTCATTTCTAATGAGAGCTCTAATTTGTCATTATGTATTGGATTCCGATGAGTCGTGTTTTCCAGAATAAGGCTGCTCTCGAGAGTATATTATAGTCATAATTATAGTATTCTGTGAGGCTGCCTTTCCGCCAGAGCGAAGCTATGCCGTGGAGAGGAGAAACGGATAATTTTTAACGAATAACATTGTCCTAATAATTCAAATATTAATATTTCTCCGTATTTCAAAGATCATTCCTTTGGGTACTATTGCGTTGATAAAGGTCTCCCATAACATTTTTTGTCATATTATATCTTCCATGTACAGACAGCGATCCGTTACATTTTTATTATATATATAGATAGATATATGCGTCTCGCCATTAGTAGCAAACAGAAAGTAATGATACTTCTCTGCATAATATTTTAAGTATTAGTTAAATACATCATTCACGGTGATAACAATAGTTATTCATAAAATTAAGCAGCCTTAGATACCTTCGTAACGTATTAATGAAGAAAAAGTAGGTAATTAGATTTTGCCTCATATCACCTAGATACTGCTGCCACCCAGTGCCCCGCATATATCGCATCACGGAGGAAGTACGATATATTGATGAGGCGGCTTGGCATCGTTCATAGATTATGGTGTGAATGACCTGAATGAGAATCAACGCAAAGCCTAAACCGATGATCATAGAGATCTGAAACTTGAAAGGATTTTCTGAAATTCCTACAGATATCACTACATTCCTACAGAGCCTCCACAGGCTCGCCCTGTATGCTTCACCCATGTGAAGCAATACAGAGCTGATAAATGCTTGCAGTAGGTACCTACTGGGTGGACAATTCTAATTTTATTATAAACGTGAGAGTCTGAGTATGTGAAGTTGTTTCAATGTTTCCCTTTCATGTAAAAGCCAAACAGATTTTGATGAAAATTGGCCGCTATATAACTGATACGTCAGAATAAAACACGGTAGTAGATTGCGTGAATAGATTTGGAGAAATACACATAACGATTTTTAGAATATCGCCAAAACATGAAATTAAAATTTTGTGTAGTGTCTTAAATAAGAAGTTGTTTAAAATACCAGTAACTTAAACTTCTCTTACAAAGCTTCAAGTTACTAAAGTTCTTCCAACTTCACAGAAGTAATGAAGACTTATGAGTCTGCTGTCTGTGAGACAGCATAGGACACACTATGGTGACAATACTCAACGTGTAAAGCTGGGTAACAATATTTTATATACAACATGGTATATCTTAGCTGCATGATGTGAAGAGGTATATTTAAAATGAAATTATAAAAAAAAAATTACTTTAAATCGGATATATTTTTTCTAGATAATGGGGATATACACTATTTACCAAGTGGACGGACATATTATAGTTAAGGGGACTTTATCGTATTCCGTGTGGTCTAGGATAAAACAGTACCATCCCATGTTAGCCCGTGGGTATCGTAGGTAAGAATAAGTGTTACCGGGAGGTGGGCAGCAGCACCTCCCGTGATGACAACATAGACCAGAAATCGCACTATGATTACCAACCCACCTGTCCACAGTGGTAATTTTAGGCAAAACCTCTTTCTTTAACAGTAGCCTTGTGGCGTGTAAGAATCCAAAGGTATATCGTGGTTACCAAGCAACGGTATGTAAGTACAGATAGTTATAGAAACAGCCATGATTGGAAAACGAACATCTATATTCATCATCAATGTTGGCCTCTACCGGGATTCGACCCAGGGTCTAGAACGTGCAGTCAGGATCACTACCAGAGCTACTCGTACGCCACGGTACGCTAAGTAATACGAATACAGTGTGATTCACATTAGGGGATAACGGACACCCTCGTTATCGGCTAATTATGACGATGACGCTTTCTGACGTTGACAAAGCTGATGCGCCACTTTTACTAACTTGATCAGAGATTAAAAATTTCCTGATTAGACCCTATTTATATGTCGCCTGAAATAATTCCTATAAATATTTTCGTCCTTAAAGATGAATGGCAAAGTGGGTAAAACCATGGTGAAACTACCGAGACTCTTATAATCACTATATATTATAAAACAAAGTCGCTATCTGTCCGTCCCTATGTTTGCTTAGATCTTTCAAACTAGGGAACGGATTTTAATGCGTTTTTTTTAATAGATAGTGATTTAAAAAGTAAGGTTTAAATTGTACCCATGCGAAGCCGCGGGTCGGGAATCGCATAAATTAAAGTTATGTTGTAGATAAACTAGGTATTGGTAAATAGCAGATCCAAACATAACATAAAAAATAAACTGTCGCTTTTTTTCGGAATATGTCACTCACACAGGGGACACAGGAGTAGATAATCCGAGTCCTACAAGAGGAAACATATTGGTAAATAGCAGACTGAGAGATCTTGGATTAAACCTTATTTTGCTACAGGTTAAAAGTTTGTTGTGTATTTCTAGGTTAGAATCTTTAGAAACAGGATTAAGCAAAAATCTCCAATGTGAATAGTAAGTTTAATAATAATCTAAAATTCTAGATTTTTAGCAAAAATATAAATCGGTTTATCCGTTTCATTCCGGCATTCCAGGGTTTCATCCACCACATCCCATTTCCAGCATCAGGTCCTCGTCAATTAGAAACATGAAGAGAACCAGTCAAGACAAATTCAACGAGCCCAAACTCGATGGGTTTACTAAAAGGTAGACCAGGGTTACATCTCCTACCTTCGAGCCCTATCATCAGACCAGCTCAGAGGTTCCAGATTTCCAGCATCAGGTCCTCGTCAATTAGAAAGATAAAGAGAACTACTTAAGACAAATCCAACGAGCCCAAACTCGATGGGTTTACTAAAAGGCAGTCCAGGGTTACGTCTCCTATCTTTGAGCCCTAACAGCAGACCAGCTCAGTGGTTCCAGAAGACATTAGTGTTTCAAATGTCAGATCCCACATATGCTTGCAAGCAAACTGAGCGTGTAACATTCCTATCATACCTAACAAACGACCTGATGACCTTGAAGACCTGAACTGATTTCCACCAAACATAGCTAAGAACACTCTCGACTGATATACCTTTCAAACAAAAGAAAACCGCATTAAAATCGGATCATCCGTTTGGGAGCTACGATGCCACAGACAGACACATACACATTTACACACACACAAACACACACAGACACGTCAAACTTATAACACCCCGTCGTTTTTGCGTCGGGGGTTAAAAACAGCATAACACACACTATAGTCTCCTAAGCTTCATATCATGTAGGTACCTCTTTGTCGTTTTATAAAAGAGTATCATAAACTCCTTACTCGATAAACCCTCCTTTGAACGGCGGGTAATGCGGAGATGCGTTCCGTGTGAACGGGCACGATTCATCTGGACCATTCACGCTGCTCTGCGGACTCAGGCGCGGTTTTAAGGGATGTATCTGTGTTAGTGAAGGACGTTTATCGAATGGGGTCTTATCGATATTTTTTGGTTGATTAAAAATTGCCATGTAGTTTGCATCTTTTCAAACTATCTATAGGTAGATTACTTTTAAAAGCTTTTTTATACCCTTAAACCCCCCCATTGGAAACGAAAATTTATCACATATGAAACAAAGATAGCTATAGCTCTAGCCGTTCACGTGACCCTTATTTGATAGTAGTGATACTTAATAATTTTATACTCGTATCCATGCTCTATGCTTACACATAAAAACGAATTAAACAATGTCGTAATTTCACATTTTAAGAGGCTGTGATGAGCCGACGGGTCGAGATTTAGGTGAGCCTAAATCATCGACAACTATCAAGGTAATAGTATGTAATCGGCCCATCCCTATCTTCGACAGAGATTTACCAGTGTCTGCGGCGCGTCAACGCTGGGCTTACCGTGATTTCCCGGGGGAGTCAGACCGAAAAGACACCTCCAACACATTATTACTTTCCCATAACCAGACGGGCACGTTCTATAGAAAACTTCTCATGGACGATGGCGGAACTAAATTTTTTTCAGTGCATTTACACAGATTTTATAACCATACGCTGAAACACTAGCGCCGCCGTTCAAGGGAACTATTTTGTGAAATGCACTCTAATTCTAGTGACGAGCGGTAATTATTTTCTGCTCTAATTTCTGTCGAGATGTTGATTCGGGATTTCCCCTAATGACTGGTACGCGCTTTGGGGAAGATGTGATAAATGATTACGGTAACCTTTTTTGATTCTTTTTTTTTACTGTGACACGTAAATAAATAAATATAAGTAGGTATACAAGCACTATGATGAAATAAATTTTACATTCATAAATTCTGCAGAAAACATGGACATGTGAACTATTTAATTTAATGACTCAGAATTTTAAGGTTTACATTTTAAAATTACTAAGAAAAAAATTACATTTGAATAATACTCGTAAATGATTAAATTTTAACATAAGTTCTTTAGAACGTGTAGTTAAGTTTACAATTGCAAAATATTTTTTGTACAGAGCTGCATATTTAGAAATGGATGTACTCACATAATGGACCCTCTAAGATTGCTTTCTGAGTCACTAGAATAACTGAACTAATTTTACTTATTTCATAACAACAAGTAACTTTTTTGCCTTTAGGGTTACAAACGAAAAAAAAAGACTCCTTTTAAATTAGTCATCTGGTTATGAGCTAGGTAAATTTCAGCAATATTGCATAACATGTTTACTAAAACTTGAAGATATGACTCACAGCCAATTTCAACATATTTTAGGTTAAATATTCCATTGTTTTCATACAAATTTTCAAATTTGGAATAAAAAAAAATCCGAGATTATTTATGATCGCTAGTAAAATTTTTAGTGTACCTACTTATTTCAGGCATGAAAATGAGAACTTAAAATTGAACCAATTACTTACTGAAATTATGTTTCAATAAGCGAAGCTTCTGAGAACCTAAGACATTAATAACTACCAAACTTTTCCATTAACACAACCTTAATTTAGAAGCTACTGCCAATTTTTCATTAGGATATCTTAAAAAAGCGATTTACAAAAATATGGGAGAAGATATTAATGTTTGTCATGAGGATAAACATCGTTGTCCACCCTCGCCGGCGACAATGCATCACGAGGCGACTTCCGCAGGAAGTGGCGTAACGAGGCCGTTGTTCAACCCCGCCTACCCTGCTTCTAACCCCCGCAGTTTTTCCAATAGTCCAAGAGCAAATATCTCAATTCTTAATATCAAAATGTTCACGACTCGAAAACAAACACGCATACCTATTCACATATGGATATTCATGTTTGTTTTTACTAGGGTATCAAAAATTATAGTATTTTGTTACAGACGAAAGTTTCAAAAGCGGTTCAGGACTTTTTTAATATAAAATCTAAGACTTTGTTCAATTTGGTAAATCTTCGTTCAATCTTCCATGAATTTGGTGAGAGCGAGATGTCTCATTTTAAACGTCAAATCCACAGAGCTAAGTAATAACTAGACAAGGCAAGTGTTTCTACTTGGTGTGTAAAAAGGGATTGCAAACCACTTCTTCTTCTTCAGCCTATTGCAGTCCACTGCTGGACATAGGCCTCCCCCAGGGCCACAGGGGAAACCACTTCTATCAGCCCTAATTTACTCAGTCTGGCTGGAGAACGAGGTGTCTATTCTAATTTTTAAGTCTATTTTTACATGCAAAGTATTAGTTTATCTAGTTATTAATAGCTCTGTGAGTTTGACGTTTTGAGACATCAAAATCGCTCTCACCAAATTCATCATACGGGTGCAGGCTCCTATACCACACCCCTTAAATATTATTTTGGGATAGCATTCATTCGATCCCAATGCCTCCATGGTGATGAATACCGTTCATATTGTTAATATGTCCCGAGGCTCTGCCATAAAAGTAATAACTCATAACAAGCGCACCATTTCAATGGAATCTGTTTTGAAGGTAAATTAAGGGTATTATTTTTGTTGTACATCAATAGAGGTATTGGTTTACCATCATTACGCTGCTTTGATTATTATTCATGTTATTTTAGTTATTCTGAAAATCCTTCTTTGCAATTTAGTGCGAAAGTTGGGATAAGCGTACATAGTACCTATGTTGTTACAAAAACTACTTCGATGACTAATTTAATTTTTAATATAGGGATGTAGAGATCGATTTCTGTTAACGAATTAGTTACTTTTCATTATATTTTTCTTTAGCTTATGTTTAATTATTTATTAATCTAAAATTTAATTTAATTATTTATCTAAAAGCAAAAACTGTATGTAGCCGCAAATACTTTGTTGTATATTGTAGGTATGAGCGGATTGGTACAATATTACATATGTAAGTCTGAGAGTACTGTCGTCAAAGAACTTGCCTATACAACTGACATAATTGAAATAATTTGCAACTAAGATAAATAATATTTATTGATTAAATATTTCATTTTCCTGGGTACTTCATAGGGCTTTTCGGAGCTTTTCGGAGGAACTGGCCTTTTACCTCTGCCAAGTACGTTCGTGCTTAGTAGATAATAATTCTCTCTAATTGGCCAGGTTTGAAGCAGGTTCATTATGAACAGTACCTAGCCGCCCACCGCTAGTAAGCCTCTTATACCAGTAAGCTCTTCTAATTGGTACCTGTCTGGATGCAGAGTAGTTTGATGTGCTATAATATATCTGTGTATAAAATATATCTCCTTTCGTGCATGTCGTAAGGAGATAAGGAATTTAGGGGCGTTTTCTCGGGCGATGATCTAGCAACTTCGTTTATATTTGATTCCGCTATGTTAAGCATGGCTGTAGGATTTTCTTGTATATGTATAAAATATTATAAACGCGAAAGTTTGTAAGTATGGATGGATGTTTGTTACTCTTTCACGTAAAAACGGCTAGAGCGATTTTAATAAAAATTGGTATGGAGATAGCTGACATCCTGGATTAACTAAAACTACTCAAATAGGCTACTTTTTATCCCAGATAATATTATTTTTTCAGCAGCCCACGCGGACGAAGTCGCGGGCGTCCACTAGTATATCAATAAATTAGAGAATAATAACACTGAGAGCTTCAGTAATGCAAAAAACGCTGTTCTAACGATAAAGTAATTTAAATGGCATAAACAAATAAAGGTAATCGAAGTTGATCTCTATGCAATGAGCATGTTTGCCATAATAATCCATGACTAAATCCCAAACCACAGATTGTTTCCATTAGGTAAGCGAGATGTCACAGTGAAGAGCGACATCTTGCTTCAACAATGGAAATAACCCTTCAGCTCCTACTTACCTTGGCGATCTTACAAAATTGTTCTAATGAAATGAAATGAAAAATAAGGTATTATAGGTGAAAACATGTAAATAGCCCTGTACACTTAAGTGATTAGGCTGTATATTTTCCAAATAAAAAAAATGTATTAACTTTATTAAAACAATAATGTACCTATCACCTATTATCCTTACTATAAAATCATTAATGCGAAAATAACTTTGTCTATCTTGGCTGTCACGCCAAAACTACTGAACAGATTGAAATAAAATCTGGTACACAGGTAGTCTAGAGCCTGAGAAAGGAAATAGGTTACTCTTATCTCGGGAAAATATTTTCAACCCGAATAATTTCGACATTTTATTTATTCTGCAGTCTACGAGTATTCAGTTCCTAAAAATATTCACTACTTTCAGAAATTTAACAACCACATTCTTCATTAGGTACCTCGGTTAAGCTGCTCTAATTAGTACTTAAGTTACATATTTGTAAGAAGATGAGGACGTTTTAGAAACATTAAGAATAGCGAGTTTTATGAAAAAAGCTATCGTATTTATGATTCAGAGAGTAACACGACCATATGGCTCATTTTCTCTCATGGGCACTCGACATTAATATACCACATTTAGTATGATTAAAGTTTAAGTCAGTTAAAGAGGGTTATTGTTTATAATATAAATTCGTTGCAAAAAAAATAAGAGTAGATTTGTCACAATATGATTTTTCCAAAGTAAATTCCTCACATTGTATTTTGACTTGTAGTAAATTCGTCACATTGTATTTTGACTTGTAGTAAATTCGTCACATTCATATTTTTCGTAGAGACAGCAAAAAATTAAACAGAAGGTATTTCATATAAAAATGGTGTAAATTATATCTATAAAACTAGCTTGTGACGAATTTACAATAACCGTTAGGTACCTGTGGCGAATTAACACATATTTTTTGACGCTTGTGGTTATTTACTTTCAATGTATGAATTTTGAAATATGTGTCGAATTTATATTGTGACGAATAAACACTTTAATGATATGGGCAACTTATCAGAATGCACTTGGAGGTTAGAGGTAAATCTATATAAAAAACACAAATCTTCTGTTCCTTCCTATACATTCCTTAACTTTGCTACATTATAATTATGTTTGTGTGTAAATAAGATTATTTCTGTTCAAAAATTGTTGTATTGTAACTATCATTACAAATTGTCATAAGTTATAAATTTTATTTTTTACACTCCAACCTTTTTGACTAATTGAATGAATTCAGCGCGAACTGTATAATAGTCCGCGACGCGACGGGGGACAAAGGGTTGCACATTAATCAGGGTGGAAGGGATACGTCTAACTCTACCAGATTACATTCCATTATGATTATTGCTTTTTTCTAACTTCTAACCATGTTTATTGCTAAGAAAAAAAGAAAAATTTCTACATGTTTAATTTCAAATAGATAAGTTGATTCAGACTGACTCCCAGTGGGCCCCGCTATAGAACGAGCCCCTAGGACGACCTAGAAAGCGGTGAAAAGATAGTCTCGAAGAAGACCTCAAGAAGCTAGGCAGGAAAACAATATGGCGGCGGGATGCGAGGGACAGAGCGAAATAGAAAAATATTGTCGAGGAGGCCAAGACCCATAAAGGGTCGGTAATATGCCGCAGGAAGTAAAGAAGAAGTAGTTTTACTTGACCATGGCATAAGAAGCGAGAGGGGGAACCTTGTTAGGCTTGTCAACATCAGTCAAAGCTTAAAAAAATTACATGGCATGCTCATGATATTGGCAAGCCTAACAAGGTACCTCCAGCTGCTGCTAGGTACTTTACACATAAGAATTGGTTGTAAATTGGTGGTAATAATCCCACTTTTAACCATATAACACAAGTAGGATACCTATGTTTTCATAAATCAGCATGGATATTTAGACACCTTATTATAATTCTGTATCACACCAGTGACGTATCTTACTACACGTTTAATATTCTTAGTAAGTAAATAAAATGTATAATATTTATTGGTCAAAAATTAAAAGCGAAAAACGTAGTTCCCATAGGAAGTAGTCAGATTTGTCACCACTATAACAGAAAAAAGTTATATGATTGTCGCGTGCGGTTAAATACAGTGGCACGGTTACGCAGGCTAATGGTAAAATTACGGAAAATAATAGGTGTTTTACTTCAGTTTAGTCCATTAGAACATAACATTAAAAATAATGTACGAAATGTGATTTAAGGCGTCTTCATAGCTATGTTTGATTCTCTCTTTCTGTAGTTTGGTCTGTATAGTCAGGACACATAGAGTTTCTGTATGAAATAGGAATTAATGTTGCATAAAAATAAATATTTTTTCTAACGTAGAGAGGTGTATAATTTTAAAAAGAAACAAAAAACCTCTTTGTATTTATATCGCTTTAACACTATTTAATTTCACGGACTCACGAGCATCCAACGGACTTCACTGTTAAATGCAGTTATTTAGTCACTTTATGCCAATATCTTTTAGACGGATCATTGAATTTTTGCCATAAAACAACTTATTACTTATTTATTGTAATAATTCTACCGCTTTTCGTCGCGGAAGTTACTTTTTATGGGCCAAATCTCCTTATCAGAGTTTCCACTCCAAGTGAAAAGGAGCTAAAAGTTACAATGTTTTATTTTATTTTACATTAGACACAGCGTTTATATTTGTAGCGGTTCCCTGCGACTTTTTGAGTAGATTTCAGGAATAAAATAGTTTAAACATTAATTTATTATATGAATAAAGAAAAATATGCGTGGTTTAAAATAAAATGAGGGTTTGCCTGATTTAAATAATTTGTTACCTATCTAGATTTTATAATACAAACGTACCTAGTTATGATCTGGTCGTTGAATAAATAAATCCCTCCGTTAGCTAGTTATGAAAGTTTAACAATACCTACTATGTTCTTTGATATGAAAAAGAAATTAAACATAAAAATATAGCGTACAGTCATCACCGATAATACAAATAAACCAAAATGAAAAGTCTCACATCAAAAACTGCTACATTTTCATATTGGAATTTTTCCTAACATCCACGAGTGGGACGTCGCGGGGTGTGGGCAGAGGGGAGGGGGGGGGGTGGATGTAAACACAAAGATTCAGCAAAGCCGGCAGTCACGTGGCGCTACCCGGGGGCGCATCACTCTTAAGGGTGTTTAAAAACAATACAGTCACGTTATCAGCCGTTATCAGTGCCAGTGTATAGCAACTTTAAGGCCTTTAAGAGTGATGGCCCCCGGTGTGATATGACGGACACTATACCATATACCTACTATACATGTCATAAAAACATATTCGCTAATTGTATTGAATAAGAGTTTTTGTATATAATACAACAACCACTCTGAGGAATATCAATACAAAACATATCAAAAACATATTTTAATCATATCTTATTGGAACGTAGTTTTTAAAAATTAAATAAAGTTATTTAAACTTTAAATGAATTAAGGTGTAGTTTATAGTATAAATGAAGCCAGTCTTCACGAGTAGTTCTAGCTCCAGTTATGTAAGTACATCTTTGTATAATTAATGCACACTTATTTATTGTTTACTTGTTTAATCTAGCCTACCCGCTACTCTACTCGCCTGATACCTTTGCAATGATTCGTTTATAAAATCCACCTTTCGTGTTTTATATTTCAGTTTTTATTTTGTATCTGCCCAACTGCATAACTCAATAAATAACTTTTAGAATAATTACCTCAAGTTAAAGTAAATTTACAGTTACAGTTTAAAGTTTTATATTTTTTACGACAACAGGAAAAAACTAAATTAATAAATAGACGACCGATTGGAGTAGTTGGTAGTGACTCTGCCCGCCACTCCATAGGTCCTGGGTTCGAATACCAGGTGGTGCAAACATTGATATGATCAATATAGATGTTTGTTTCCGAGTCATGGATGTTTATATAATAATTCTATCTATGTATTTATATACCCACTGAAAAAAGATGTCAATAATTCAAGAAGTATTTGTTCTGAGATTTGCTGGACTAAGTAATATTTTAGGATTTTTTTTTCTGTTTGTTTACAAGGAGGAATAAAAACAAAATAATGGATAGAAAAATATAATAGTTAATATAAATTAGTAAGCCAACGATGATAATACTCGTATCAAGATTTGTTTTAAACCATATTTTTTATAATGTCTTTTAAAAACATTATTTTAGTGTACAACCTTTAAATAACATGGCTTGGTGTATATATAAGTCTAACCAATACTTGTTTAAACTAGTGATTTTTATAAATACTATATACTTACAATAGTTTAACTATACTTATAGCATATACTATAGTCAGATCAGTGATGACAATTACCTACTGAATACCTATGATATTGATGCACTGGTGATTACTCGTTACGAATTACTTAGTGCATCTATTGTGGAATCGACATGCAGTAAGTGTATAATATATAGTGCAGAGCAATGTATCTGTATTCACGTCTACGATGGTAATGTCATAACTTTAAGTTAACAGTTCATGGTAAGCCTGCAGATCTGATGATGTTCGCTTCATGAGAACTCCTCAACGAAACAAAAGATTGGTCCATCGAACATTATGACATATACCTACCGTGCTACTAACCACGTGTATAACTCTACACGTGGTAGTGTAGCCTTGTGTGTGACTTTTGAGATCAAAATATAGGTATATGGAATATCTTTCAAATAAACTGAATATTGCTTATACCTAGTTTAAGCTTGCTTCTTATTACTAAAGCCCATAATAATTAATACTTAGGTGGAGCAGCCAAGACGGCACTTTTAGTATATGTGAACAGAGGTCAGTTTACGTAATTTTTGTATTGTACACGTAGATTTTTTAAAGACATTTTAAAAAGCTAATTATAGCATTAACTGATAACAATCGGTAAACGTAACAAAAACATTATGACTACAAAGAACTATTACAAACAAATGTTTGCCATTGTTTACAATAAACATGCATCATATTAAATTTTGTTATCTTCAATCTGCGTTAAAAGCTTTCTACCCCAGCGCAAGACTAATTGAATCACGGGGCTTCCCCTGAAAACATGTGACTGCCGAGTCAGGAAGCATTCTTGTCCGTTCAACTCAACGTTAATAGAGTTATTAAATTTTGAGTTAATTTATTCAATTTGCTTAAGCCCTGCGGGACAATGGCGGCCTGGGCGGGGCCTGGGCCGGCTCCACCCATCTCACCTGAAACTTATTAGCATAGGTACTCGCTGATGCGTATTGTGCAATACCCCCGCACCCGTACTTCTGTTTTACTGAATGTATTGATTTAGTTATTAAACATTGTGAAACTATCCCACTAAATTGCACAATGTGCAGGTTAAAATACTACTAATTTTAACTATATACATTTCTCATGCACTCTAATGAAGTGTAATTTCATATACTCGTAGTTCCTGTTAAATGAAACTAAAATTTGTTCTATCCATATCATGCTTGTAATTATTTACAATTTTGCAACTTGCCCCGTACTGATGCCGTACTTCAAGAATACATCAGCTGCAGATCTTTCCGTGCATGACATAAGAGTCGTCTCTAAGGAATCTAGGGGCGTTCTCTCAGGCAATGACCTGAGCAACTTGCTACTGATCTACAATATCTGACCCAGCTATGCTAAACGTTTTGTAGGA
This sequence comes from Carposina sasakii, assembly GCA_014607495.2. NCBI lineage: Eukaryota > Metazoa > Arthropoda > Insecta > Lepidoptera > Carposinidae > Carposina > Carposina sasakii. The sequence continues at coordinate 7,878,136 of CP053159.1, read as the reverse complement.
TGTCCTTCGAGTTTCTGCAGTTCTAGCTACCCCATTTTTTAAAAGTACTACCAAGTTATGTATACAGGATGTTTTTTCGTTGCCACCCTTAACGAAGCGTACGTACTCTATACATCAAATAAAGTAAGTTTATGTAAAAAAAATGCTGGGAAATGATGAAATTTTTTTTTATTACTTGGTCGGGCGAAATTTATAGTGTTTATGCTAGTTTTTTCATCAAATCAAATCAAATATTCTTTATTTGTGGATCATAGGTAAATTATAAGGTGTTTGGTACATGCAAAAGTAGACAGATATTAATTATTTCTCGTGAAAAATCTTGCTACGCGCGTCTATGTGCATTTATGCAGAAATACGCAGTCTATCTACTCAACTTTGGATCATAATATCTTGGGAACCAGACACTTCCCAGGTATACTACCATGAAGAAAAATGATCGTGATAATGAGGAGATTCCGTAGTTTTCAGGAACGTTGACGACCAAAAATCACCCTGTATATGTCTGACCGAAGAGAGATATTCTCAAAATGATTTTGTTTCTCCATTTTAATATTTCTGAATATTAGATGTTGTGTGTTTTCTAAAATATAAGATATGTTGCAGTAAAATCGATTAGGTTAGGAAAATTGAAGACTATTTTCCAACCACAAATCAGTTCAAAGGAAAGGTAGGGAATAGCTCACGAATGTCGGAGGTGAATTTTATTGCGCCGTAAGTATCGCGAGTCCCCGAGGAGCGATCGGTTTACAAACATCGAGGATAGGCACACAATAAAACGACATTTTTGTACTTTCGAGGACTTATTTCGAAAACACTTCGGATTTAAATCTTGTTCTTTGGAAGCTTACTAGACTGGTATTTGAACGGAAAATTATATTCTGAAAAACATATGATAGTGTACTGTGGACATTATACAGGTGTTAAATTGTAATAACCCGAGCGTAAAGTAATATTCTCGTCATTCATGACTTTTCATATCAAAATGTTCTAGCATATCCGTCAAATAAAACTGTTAATTTTTGTAATTTTTTTCTGATGCAATATTTCGCCATCCTCAAAATTTACCCTTAATCAAACTAACAGAAATCCATTTTAGATAAATTTATAATGAAACTATTTATTTGTTTAGCTGTTGTGTACCTACATGAGAAGAGCATCTCTACTTAGTTTGTGATGAGAAGGTAAATTATCTATTTATCTTAAACTATAGTTTATCTAAGTGATAAGGTCAGTCAGCTGCCATGGTGGTAGCTTTTACAAAACGGTCAACCGGTCTTCATAAAGTGTATTGTTGCTACCTAAAATGCTGACTACTTTGCTGCGCTGTATAGCAATGCTGATTTTGGGTCAAAATATAATTTTAGTTAGATTAGTTTAATATCATTTAAAGCGGCGATAGCCTTGTAGTAGACTTGCGCCTTTCAGTTGGAAGGCGTGGGATCATTCTGTTATAGGTAGCCATATGTTTTAATTGTAATAATCTTGTCAATCAAAGCGCTTAATGTAATATTAAACCTATCTTCATATTTCACATTTTGTTTTTCTATTAGTTTTAATGTTTTTTAGTCGCTTGTTAGGTCCCCCCGGGATTTTCTATGCATTGTTTGCATTTTTCTGGTCACCTTTGTTGATCCTGACTTAGAGGAGTTGTAGAGGCATGAGTGGTGAGCCAATCTCGGTTTGGCTAAATAAAAAATATTTCTGTTACTCTTAATCATAACAAGTAAGTAGAAGGAATGCCGGTTATGCCTATTATTTTTATGTCATAGATGACATAATAGATGCCGTCGGGATACGTCTCGGTCTTTCCAAATAGCTCTAAACGCATATGTCCCAGAGGAGCGCTCGTTGTACCCAACGATCCACCCCGGCGAAACGGTTTCTAAAAGCGGATTTCCAGGATCTGTTTGCTGAATTTAAGACAAGGAGGGTTTTCTTGAACTATTTTAGCATGATTGTTTCTGCTGTGAGAGCGAGATGTTGATTCATATTGCTTGTAGCGGCATCTTGCTTTCACAGTGGAAATAATACTACTTTAGGAGTTACGAGTGCTCTCACTCTTGTGACTCTTCACGGTGTCCCCATAGAGTGTACTGAGTTATCTCTAGTTTCATTGTGCAAAAGAATTTTTCTGTTGCATCATTTATTATTTTATATATCTTTACTTGATACTGATTGGTTTACTGAAACTAAGTGCTCTGTACCTAGTTGTTTGACTGCTCGTAATACATACATACATATAATCACGCGGGATAGCACTAAAGGCCGATAGGACCACATGGTGCCACTTCTGACCAATTTTGGGGGTATAGTTGAGACGTACAAGCTTGTAAAATATTTTATAATATTAATAATCAATTTAAAATTACTTATAGGTATACAATACACATCCACCCATTAATATTCTGTAGTCATTCCTAACCGGAATTATCCCTGTAATCAACTTACATTAAATGTTACATGTCGGTTTTCATTACCAGCTCTAGATAATAAATTGAGTAACAATGCTTCTCAATAAACGTATTGGACACAAGGTATTTAATAAACTGCTGGCAATATTCACATTTCAGTTCACAATTTTCTATATTAAATTGCGAGAGCGGGACAGGTTGCTATGATACCTAGGCTGAGAGCTAATAAGTCATAAATAGAATGTTGGAGGGAGAGGGGTGATTTTGGGCGAGAGTGAGACAGAGGGAAGCCACCCCAGGTGACGGTGGTGATATGCAATCGCGTGGAAAAAGGTTGAAAGAGCCGTGAGCTGTCACCAGACAGGGTGTGATGCGATTTCAGCGATTAATTCATGAGCATGAAGTCAGTTTGGAAAGTTAATGTTACGTATGTACTTTTAGTTTAATCCCTACTTACTTTTTATCACAAAAAAATTAAGTAATATTTTAATATTCATTTATTCTTCTATGCTGCTCTGGGAGTAAACGTAAAGTAAACGTAAAACGTAAAATAATACTACAGCTGCTTCTCTTCCCGGGCATACTGTACAAGTCAGTAGAGGGACAAGAGGGTCTTGGTGTTTTGTAGGCGATGGGCTGACCACCTGTCACTACTAACAGAACTTGTACATCTCATCTATACCCTCAAAATTGGTCAGAAGTGGCACCATGTGGTTCTATCGGCCCTTGGTGCTACCCCGTAAGGGATAAAGGCGTGATTATACAGTGTGTTTGTGACAGTTAGGCAAATATTAATACCATGATTTCAGACTATGATTCTGAGGCGGAAAACACTGAAAATTTTCACAGGAAAATTCCAAAATTTTCCGACACTTTTTTTCATATTTTCAGGAAAAAAAATTGTTCGTTTAATTAGGCCATTATTTAAAAATGCCTAAAATTTTAGTCAAAAGATGATTTTCAAAAAAAAGTTCACCTCAAAAATTTTCAAATAACTGATCAACCCTAATGGAGAGTCACATGTAATCCAATAAACAGCAATATGTCATACAATAACCAATAAGCCCATTTAATTAGTCACAAGATCGCCCGATACCTACAATTGGCGAGGAGAGTAAAGATTACTGATAATCAAATCAAAAATACATTTCTTGCGAGTAATAACACTGTCGTATAACTCAACACAATGGTACTTGTTCAGCATTCCAGTATTTGCCTGGCTGTCACCTACACCCTGTATGTATGTATGTATGTAATATTCATTTATACGTACGGTTGTATTGCCGAAATAGGATAGCGATCATAAAGGAGCTCTCAAAGCCACTTTAACATAACGGAAACATATGTAAATAATTAGTTATACCTAAGTTGTTAGCTTATATTCTAAGTCGATGCCCAAGTTCCTAAGTCGCGAGATGCACGGAAGTAGATTATACGTACGTAGGAACTGAAACCTTATTATAACAATTTACATATACCTACTTACTTAAATTATTTAACCAATGCCTGTGGCATTAGTAGTTTTGACTATAAAATAATTTATTTTTTTAATAGTAACGCTTGAAACAATTCAGTATTATCAATTAGCAGCTATTATAATAATGTTAATCGATAAAAAATCGCCCTCGAATGAAAATTATTCGTCGATGAAAAATGCCATTGACGAAACTTTCGGTTGCAAGGTTTTTATATATGACTAGTGGACGCCCGCGACTCCGTCCGCGTGGACTGCAGAAAAAACAAAATGTCGATATTATCCGGGATAAAAAGTAGCCTATATAGGTATGTTAAATGGGACCTGTCACAACATATTCCTAAAAACTGCATCGAAATCGGTTCAGCTGTTTCTGAGATTAGCGTGCACAAGCATAGATCCGTTACAATTTTATTATATGTATCGATGAGCTTATTAAACGTATGAATATTTTTGTAACCTACACACTTTGGCTATATCACAACTTGCTTTCCACATTTTCACCAGTTCCCCAAGTGTAGTGTTGCAGGCACTTCCCCACGATCTCCCCGATACCCGCACTTAACGCGTAAAGCCTCTCAAGGTAGAGCGCGTGTACGACAAAGACAATATCACTGACTTGAACATGTCAACCTCAGGACGCAAAACAATTTGGACTTGAAAACCGGTTCAAATCACAGAACATTGAATTACATAATTTGGTCTAAAACATGTTTTTATTTCAATTTATGCAGTTGAATGGATAAATTCGTTTCCCTGTAATTTTTTTTTTGCTTAAACCTACTTTATTTTGTTGTATAGAGTACGCGTACCTCTCCATACTACCGTAAACAGTGGCAACGAAAAAACCCCTGTAGGTATACTATACTGGTCATACTTCTCAAAAAAGCTCGCTGTTACGTCCTTATTAACACCTCATATTAACTTACCACAGAATAATAAGTTCATGATCACATGATCATGCAACTTTAAGTCAGTTGTATTGGCCGCATTGATTTTTTTATTTGTCACATTTACCCTATTCTTAGACATATGGGAAATCTTTACAATACATGTATTAAAACTCTAAATAGTGATAGATATTATTTTAGATTTGGCAACAATCTGCAGTTTAGAAGAGCGGAAGATGCGGTATTTTCGACTCGTTTCTTGATTCACGACCTAGCATCCATTTGTTATTGATGACCCCTTTTTCCTAGAATAGAATAGTCGCATACAAAATCTACTAGTATTGCTTTTCTACTAGTACTACTTATTGCTTTGCAATCTTCTTTTCGGCATTGTGGAATGTGATGCCGTCACCGCGCATGATTACGACTGTCGGTAAAACTCCACCAACAGTGTATTTTGGTGGACTTATCATGCCATTTTTAGATCGAGAATTGTGCATCTACCCACAGTATATTTGTTTTAAGCTTGCCACCTAATATGCCACATCTAAAATCATTAATCCACCGTCAGTCCCGTCATTTAACCCTTGTTTAAGTAGTTAAAAGCCAGTGACGAGCTCTCAGCATCGGCCGATACCGCGCACTCAGCGCGACGCCACTCTCGAGTACTATACTTCACGGAAACAAAGGCGTCGATAAAGCAAAATGCCTGTGAGATACACATTAGATACTGTTTAGGCGTTTTTTAAACCACCTCTTGTACAGATTATTTTAAATACTAAATATTATAGGTAACTCGGATTTTTAAAATTCCAAATTTGAAATTTTGTATGACAACAATGAAAATTTAATTCGAAATATGCAAAAAATCTATGGAGATCGGTTATTGAAACAGGGATTTGGTATCTCCTCTTATGATGGATTCCAAGCTCTGAATAAGAAATTGAAACATGAAAAAATGACAGCCTCCCCCCCCTTGTTTCCCCACAAGGGATCCCTTACACAGCAAAAAAATACCCTATAATGTAAGTAAAGACGTTAACAAAGGCATAAATATAATATTATCATGAAAAACTTGGATTCGTTTTGAAAATGTTTAACATATTTAATAGAGTCATTAAATGTATTTAATGTAATTTGTAATATAAAGTGTACAGAATATAGTAAAACAAACCTTCGCGGTAGCTAAAAATTCCGTATTTTAAGGTATGTTCTGTTGCTACGTAATGGTATCCCTGGGTAGCACATGACAATTTTGTCAAATCATGTCAAGTCGATTTGTTTGAATCGCCTCACATATTTCTGTGGACTAAATAAGATATTTTGGTAGTATTGATATAAATATGGTAGTGAAATGTATTGTTCGTGGTTGCAGAAGCGAGTGGCATCCAGGATGCAACTTAATATTTCACTCGTAAGTACAAAATTGAATTTCCAAACTATGGCCCTAGGCAAAAACTCAAACGGCAAATTTTAGGCAATATTTACTCTTGCTTTTTTGAATATTTGTCACAAAACTATATTTAGTTAGTTGCTTATCCTCATAATCTCAATATTTGCTTCAGAAGTGACTTTTTATACATTTTCTGTGTATTTTTGAGTAGGGTGCACATACTTTTCCATAACAAAAGGTTCCGACTCTACAATGAATTTATTTATTTTAAAATGTTATATTGTGATATGGATAACATTATAAATGTGAAAGTAACTCTGTCTGTCTCGCTTTCACGCCTACTGCCGCCATTTACTGAGCGGATTAATTTTAGTGATAATTTTCTCTGCGTATCTTTGGGTGGGCCCAGAAAAGGTTTAAACGCCTAGCTTGGTGGCGCCTAGCACTATATCACTGTCACATTTTGTAATCACTAGTTAGTATAGGTGTTATAAAATTACTAAAATTTAAAATTTCAGATAATCAAGAAAATCAAGGAAATCCGTGTATGGATTATAGTAACGTTACAGCTACCGAAATATTATATCACTGGATCAATTACTGGCAGATAGAGCAGAAATCATTTGTCGTTCACTACAAAAACATTTATCGTTCTTATGCTTAGCTTCAAAAGGGCGATGGAAAAACTTGTGCAAATAAAATAAAAGATATTTTAATGGTTATTTAGTTGTTAAATCCCTTTAATCTAAATAAAACACTAGAGTACTTAAAACAACGTTTCTTATTTGTACGTATGCAATAGTGGTATGAAATATAAGTATTCATAATGATGTACTCGTAAATATACCAATTTACATTCCAGGTCTTTAGGATCACGGACAATATCACAATGGCTAAGACCATCCTTTTTTATTTTGTAAATGTGTAATGTAAAATGTGCAAATTTTATGTTACCTATTTTTAGGCCAATACAAATTCCATTGGGTTCTTCAACTATATTATTGATTTCAACTACATACATAAATCATTGACAATTTGTTAATACATAATCTGTCTTTTATTTTTGAGGAAATTTTTTGTAAATGAAGTAGGTACTCGGCAATGATTCCTACTTTTCTTTAGAAACTGGTAATCTAATCTTCACTTATTATGTATTCACTATAAAAATTGCTGATGTTTAATGTGTTTACTTTCCCCAATATGGCCGACAAATGGTTTTACGAATACAGTAAAATGAATGTATATACAGCTTTACGCATTACTATTGCTCGCGTGTATTTGATTAAAAAGCTGTTAGCTGTTTAACATAACTCAATTGACCTTCAAAAATGCAAGCATTACATTGATTCACGTTTATGCTACTCAGCAATACTAGGCATTTACTTACTAGTTAAAAGTGCTATTAAATAACGAACGGCACTAAAAACTGCTCAAAGCTGTATAACGGAATTACGGTGCATTAGAATAGCACACGTTTATGCTATTATGCAGTATTAGGCATTATCTTACTATTTAAAAATGCTATTGTAGACCCTAAAACTACAGGCATTACATTATCATTTTGATATGCCATTATCCACCCCTTATACAGTGTAAAGCATCATAAATTTGACGGCCGACTGGTCTAGTAGGTAGTGACCCTGCCTGCGACGCCATAGGTCCTGGGTTCGAATCCCGGTAGGTGCAAACATTGATATGATGAATTTCAATGTTTGTTTCCGAGTCATGGATGTTTCTATGTATTATCTATGTATTTATATACAGTTGCTTAGTACCCACGACACAAGACCTTAGGGATCTTACTGTGGGACTAGGTTAATGTGTTGTGTAGAGTGTGAATATTTATATTTATTATTTATTTATAATGGTTTCAAAATGCTCATATAAAGCATCAAGATGCTCGGTGAACTCATATAAGAGTTTCTACGAACCTTAAGTTCTGCATAAGTTAATTATCCGTTTGTTAAAATGCTTCCTGTGTTACTTGGGTTGTTCGTGGTAGAAATGTCATTGAATGAAAAAATGTCAATTAAAATTAAATTGTGAGTACACTCTATTTTTTTCCCGTCTAGTTTATCAAGGTCAAATTGGTCAAATTTTCGAGAGGCAGTTTTTAGTAAGAAGCGCTGTTTCCAGCTTGTATACATTTATGTATTGAAATTGTTATGAAAGTTACGCTTTTTTGATCTAACATTTTACTAAGTAGTTAGATAACAAGATATATAATATTCTATATAAAATATTAAGTAGAAACTACGAAGGTTTTCAGGCACTAATAACCACAACAATTGAGAGACATTTTGGATTTTTAACATTTCTGTATTAAATTGCCAATAAACTTGTGTAACGCTATTTGCATAATTAGAATATTAGTAGAATATCTAAATCAAATCTCAAAATTTAGTAGATTTCATACATTCATGGCTTTTATTCAGAAGATATAAAGGAGTGGAGGTAGAAATGACGAATGGTACATTATAAAGCGGCCACGGTCTAGCGAGCAAGGGGCCTGTTCACCGACGTGATATTACGAACCTTGATCGGTAAAACCATGAAGTAGGTGTTTGTAAGAATTATGTTCGCAAGTTACTTATATTTAAATAAATTCACATTTTCTAAATTTAAAAATAGTGGCATATTTATGATGTGAAATCGCAGGCACAAAATAATTTAAGAACAGAAAGAAAATAAATTAAGGTTAAGAAAAACAAAACAAAAGCTTAATCATTTAATGAATCACATTTTTAAAAGCACAATGCTATCCTACCGAACTACGAAAAAAATATGAATGTCAATAAAATTGCTACGAATCGTAGTCGCTCGTAGCACTGACTACGTAGCCCGCGTTTCGTAGCTTTCATGTATTTCTTACATTTCACTTACATAGATAAGTACTTACTTATTAGATAAGTACTACGTACCGTTTGTCCGAAATCACGTTTTTCACTAAGTTGTTTTTAAAAGAAATCATCGTAATTAAAATCGGAAAAATATTTAATACAGAATCATATTCAATCTAGTGATTTTTTTGGTTCAAAACAAGCTAAGTATTTCACATTTAACTAGAAACTAACTAAAACTACTAAGAAACAAGCTCGATTTTAAAAGCATTTTGAGTGCTATAAGACTTGGGGTGAAGCAACTTCGATGAAAATTCAACGTTTCAATAGCTAATCAGTTTCACAGGGCTATTATTGGATAGATTTAAGACTCGAAAAATTTTATAAACCAAAAACCTATAATTTAAACCTAAAAATGAGAAAAATGGTTCGCCCGCACCAAGTAAATTATTCTTCAGGAGAAGGCGGCCTAAGTTGTTATGTACCATTAATAATTCTCTGAATATACATAATGCCTATACTACGCAAGCTTTGTCAGTGCCGTATCCACTTTCAGAACGTATTGCATCAAATCGGTTCGAGCTCGTTGGACCGGCGAACTTCATTTGCGAACTCCACTGTCCGTGAAATGAAGTCGGCTCGATATTATACAGATATTATAACGATATTACACCGATAGAGAACCGATATCACTGAAGGGCTAGGACTGCTGATTGAGCGTTCTTTTTAACGGGGAGACTTTAATGGACCGTTCTAAAATAGATTAATATTGGATTTTGAATATGATAAGATCAGAGAATGAGGAAAAAATTACGATTTTGGGCATTTGTTTTAGAACTAGCTTTCATTTGAATATTAAAAGGTAAGTAAGCAAATGATTTAAGATTTACGTAATACTTGTTTCCTTCTAAACTGTAATTACGAGTACATTACAGCCAATTACAATAATCGATCTTGAGAGATGTTTTATTTGCATTCCATACAAAATTCGAAACAATCACAAACTCGGAGATTCTTTTTAACCGACTTCAAAAAAGAGAGGTTATCAATTCGTCTGTCTGTTTTATTTTTATTTATTTTTATTTTTTATGTGTGTTACCTCAGAACTCCGTCATTTATGAACCGATTTCAATTTTTTTTTATAGTTTGTCATGGTATGCTTCCAAGTTGGTCCCATGTTCACCACATCAGGATCTGATGATGGGATCTTGGAGAAATCGAGGGCAATCCTCAAATATTGTAGGCACATGTAGTCTGTTTTTATACTTTTACTGAGTGTTTTGATCACCTACATATAAAACATAACATCTGTTGATGGAATCTCTAAGGAATCTAGGGATATCCTCAAATATAATAGGCACGAGTAGTCCGTTTTTAGATTTTTATAGAGAATTTTGGTCAGCTACACATAATATAAAGGAAACGAGGGTCTGATGATGGAGCTGCCGAAAAACAGATAGTGGAACTTTTTAGTAACAAAATCCCCCTATGGCAGGGGGAGGCCTACGTCCAGTAGTGGACTGCAATAGGCTTATGAAGATGAAGAGAATTGTGTTAAGTCGTGAAATTATATGTTGCGTTAAGCCGTGTCCGAAGTAAGATGGTTATAGAGGAAGAGGTAGACATGAGAATAACGAGATGACGGATAATAGGGATAAATGAAAGAAGAGTACCTACATATTGCACCGACCCCAAATGATTGGGAACAGGGCAGGAAGAAGGAGTGTAATTATATGTTGCTTATATTGTCAGGCGTAAAGTTTCGAAGCCTAGTCATTTCTCTCTTTTGTCATGTGGCCTATTTAATCATTTGCTGGCATATAAATCTGTCAATATTTTGCCTTCTACACTTCGTACACGGCTTAACGCAATATATATTTTCCCTTTAGTAAAATTTTACTTTAGTAAGCTAGAGTCTTGGGAGGAAGTCGGTTTTTCGTTTTAAAAAAATTATTTAATATTCTTCTTAGTATTGAAAATGGCCGTAAGTTTGGTATGTAGGTACTATCTTTATTTCCTGATTCACTGAAGATAGCTTTTGTATCTTACGAGTATTTACGTTACATTATGTGACAAAGAATCCTTTATAAATATGTTTTAAGAAATGAAAAAAAAATTCACCCGAGTGGGACTCGAACCCACGACCTCTCGTATTCCGTGCTGTGCTCTCACCAACTGAGCTACCGAGTTAATTAAAGGATCCTTTTTAAACATGTATAAAACTGCATCCTAGTCGTAGTGTAAACCTATAGGTGCATCATTTGAGCTGCATTTTACGTCATTGTACGTACCATACATGCATGTGGAAGCTGGGAAGGGGTCCATGTATGCTTTGAGGTCTCCTGAAAAATTTCTGAAATTTACAAGGCTCCGCCTCTTTTCTAGCGGGCGCTGTTATTGGCTGAAATCGTGGAACGTCTGAACCGGGGCAGCCAATGGTGGGCGAGGTTGCGCGCAGCCGTGCCGCACTCAAACCTAGTGCGGGGCTTCTATCGACAGACGCTTGGAACGAGTTGCTGCGCTGAACTCAAAAATGTAAGTTATAGTATTAAAAAATCATTTGAAAACCTAAACACCATTTACTTCTCTTTCCAGAATGTTTTATATGTGATTTGTGTAGAACTCTATAGATTTTTCTGTGTGAACGGTTCGCAGATCGATACATTTGTGCCTATAATATGTATATGTATGCATAGGTAGGGGGTTATGTAATATGTGGTTGGTGTATATAAGTACCTATATACCATTGCGATCTATGTAAACTTATTTGTAGGTTTTATAGATATCAATTAATTTATATTCCATCCAGTGTTTTATTGTTGACCTATTGACCTAATTTTCAGATTTTTTAAAAGTATAACAAATAGTTCTTTATTATAAAATTTGTCAAATTAAAATGAGTTTCCTCTTAAAATCTAACTGTTACATTATGAGATTTAAGTATGCATTAAATATAAAACGAATGCTCATGTTTTTATTATAAAGACATATTATTATGGAACTTTGAATAATATTATTTATTTATAAAACCTTTGGGTAACCTGTAAAGTGCATAATATCTATGCTTTTTTCTACATTAATCAGTATATTAGTTATCTGAGCTGATTTATTATCATCATTTAATTCAATTTTATGTATTTTCGTATGCTATGCCATAGTTTCCATTCATTATTGTATAATACTATTTAATTATACGTTTCACAAACTAATTACAGTGCTAAGCAATTCATAGTTCAGGAGCGTCATGGTCTTACCTATAACATCATTTATTCTTATACAGGGTATAACAGAAATGGTAAAGTTGAGATTGTAAATTAATTGTTCATGATTTAGGTAGTATGGGGAATTTCTACAACTCACAAATGTTTATGCAATCTTGAAAAATAATTATGTTTTTTATAGTGAGTTATGGGCATTTTGCTTTAAATACCTCTTTTGTTACACCCTATATGTATTAATAAAATAGTAAAAAGATTATATTGATAAGAACAAAAATAGTACAAAATAAATTATATCTACTCCTTTGTCAATCCCATTACTGCTTGTTCTCAAACTAAACGCAGCAGTCAAATGTATTTCCCATCACATCACTATATTTCTCAAATTGTTATTTACATTCATATTTACTAGCAGGCACCTACGACTTCGTCCGAGTAAACTTTGATAAGTCCTGTTCCCGTGGGAATTTCGGAAATTCCTTTCTTAGCGGATGTCTCAGTCATAATCCTTCCTACCAAATTATATTGGGGAAATGCGGGAATTATAAAGATCATACGGAAAAAGTCATAGGTGCTATGGGCTTATAAAATCCGCTTTCTGGCGTTGTTTACTAAAAGGTACTTTTACACGAAATTGCATTCAAGCTATCAAGGCAGATTTTAGATATGACAGTAATTGACTGTATGCGATTCATTCTGTAGTGTTGATTTTGTGCTGTAACCATATAATTTTGTCGGTAGGTGTTAGTTAATCGCGGGTGCAATTGATGAGGGAGCGTGCACCATGCAGGGGCTGCAGGCCGCGAAGGAGAAGGCTTCAGGCCTATTCGCCAACAAACCCCTTCTGTTCAAGTAAGGCTTCTTAGTTACCTTGGTATGCATAGTCATTTATGCAATACCTTTCTTATCTAAATATATCTTCTTTCTGTGCTTTCTCGAGTGAGTAAAGGGAGCATAAAATATGACTGTGAATACCAGCGTTGTCTCGACAGTTTTAAGATAATATACAAATACACTGCATAAACGAGTATGCAGTGAGATTCTGCCTACGAATCTAAATAAATATGCTGGCAAGATGAAATAGACAATGCTGTTTGAATGTGTAAATTAATTTTTAAATTTTCATACTGAGGTACCTTCGACAAACAATATTGTCATTCGTCAATATTTTGTCAAATATGATAACTTTGAATATTCCACTTGTTTGTTCTAAAATAAAAACTGCTGGGGCTACGATTCAAATGTTTTAGTTTAGCTTTATTATTTAATTAAATATTAATGTGTTGCGAGTCATAAAGGAAAAATAAACTATGTGAGTATGACCCGATTTGCTTATGTATGTACGATAAGATTTAAGCTTTTATGCATGCTTTTACCTTTTGCAGCTTATATTTGGGGCTTTCAGATGATTTGATTTTACACTAGTAGCCCATCAATAGCTTTGTTTGCTGGTACCTGGTTGGAGCATCGGTTACTGATTCCAGTTTGACCCTTCTCTCTATATCCATAAAAATATCCATCCATAATATCGTGTAATCGGTTTTAAAAACCTAAGTTATCATAAAATTATCTCTTGTAAATAAGCAATCTTCTCTTGTTATATAATAATAATTACGTTCACCATTTCTCAGCTACATATGAGATATTGAGTTTAAATTACTGTCAATGTGCATCGAATTTTGCTCAATTTTGGTACAATGTCGGCGATAATATATCTTATATTAATATTATCGTGTAAGCAAGCTGAACAGTTGTATGATTGTCCTATCCATTGAAAACAGGTTGAAAATCTAGTAAATCGGAGGGTCTCCAGGGAGACGTGTTCCGTCGGCGAGACAATTCATGTCGATTCGAGATTTATATTGTTTATTATATAAAAATAGATCTTAAATAAATAAATAGCGTTTGCTTAAAAATTCAATAAATGTTGGTATGTATTATGCCGAGAAATATGAATTAAGAGCAGCTTTAATTTTACATAAATTTACGTCTAAATAAACGTATTAGAGATTGATAAAATTATTTACTATTCTCTAGTTTATATTGAATTCTGTCAATAATATATTATTACCAGTAACGCTTAAAAGGGGTTGTGGTATATCATCAAAGAAATAGAGAAGAAAATAAACCTTAATTGTTAAAAACACTGTTAAATATCTAGATGATCCCTATTTTTAAACTTACATTAAATACTACCCATTAAAATATAAATAATAATACCAATTTACATGTAGGTATATACTTTATTTGATACATATATTTAAAAATGTAAAAAATAAGAATAATAATAAATGACTTAATAATAATAATATTATATTCGGTTTATATCCATAAGATTGTAAAGGAAATAAATTAGGTGTATTCTTTATAGATTGTTTACTTTTGTAAAAACTACGATGAGCAAGGTATATTCTAATTCTAAGTATAAAATTCTGGACGATTAAATTAAAGAATGTTTTATATCTGTAGAGAAAATTACATAAATTAGTCTTACTTACATGGCGAATATTTCTCAAAGCTTAACACATCGCGAAAACAATCACTGAATTTCATTGAACTGCAAACTTCAATAAAACTAAAAGGGATCAAGAACTGCCCAAATAGGAGCAAAAAAAAACAATTGGCGAATCGTGAAGCAATTTGGGCAAAGGTCGATAATATTGACAGCCGTAATAGTGTAGCAGTGAAAGTTGAAATAACAGTAATAGGGTGGCTCCCGACTTGTTTGCTGCTAACAAACTTGCAGGGGCGTCTTAAGAAACTACCACACTTGGCGGAAGAAATGGTAATTTCGGTCGAGTGTTCTATTTTGGTAGATATGAGGAAAATAAAATTAGATATTGTTCAAAATAACGTTACAATGTAGTACAATATGAAAACCATTACCGAGAAAAAATTGTCTCAAATCGATGAGAAGAAGAAAATTCTTCAGTCAAAAATGAAATTACGAGTATTAGCAAACATTTAACTTTTAGGTAGGTATTTTGTTAATTTATGGTAATATGAGATTTGGTACTTACTGGCAAATGTGCCTGCTGTGGATTGATAAAGGATAGAATGTGCGGATTTGTAACGAATGCGAACCATAAATTGGTTTTAAGTAGTTGAGTAAGCTTACCTATATAGGTATACCTAAGAAGCAAGGTTCTGCTGGAAACAGATATTTTAGTAAATTTTTGTAATTTAGTAAAGTGCTCAAATAAAATACCTCCAGTAAAACCTAAAAATCATTTACCAAATTTATAATGAAAATATCTAATATTTGAGTAATTTTATCTGGACACATAGAAAAAAAAAATTACTATAGTGTAACGTGTCACGTGTAACTATCCGCACATTAATATATGCGTATACTAGGTTTTGATTGCAGGACTTTTAGCTGGCTAGGTAGGGTCCACCAATTGTCCAGTACGATCATCTTAGTTACATGTATTCATTTTATAAGTCTCTAGATACATAGTAGTTTCTAATTTGGTATAATCTACTTTGCGGCAACCCTGCGGGCAACTGCTTAGCGCTGATAACAGGCAGACATCACGCGGATTTGTGTCAGTTCCTCCGACCAGAGAAATTACATTCGGTAAAGGAAATATGTATTTGTTTTCTTTAGTTAAACAAAATAGTGGTTGGTAAATATCACCTTACATAATTCTCAATATTTATTATTACATAATGTATTATGTAGGTATGAACTAGACCACTTGATAAATAGAATACCAGGCATATAATTTAGGTGAATCCATAAGTGTATTATATAAAAATTAATAATTAAACAAAAAGACAATTGCAAAAAATAATATTAGTTTTTCAAGATGGATACATAAACAGCTAAGTCGTGAGCTACAAGATAAATATTAATTAATTCTTACACCAAACAAACAATACCGTTATTGATGTATCAGCGTTTCCCTTCGGGTATAATAAACATAGTTATTTTTTACGTCTGACTGCGCCCCACAGATAACACAAGCACCTATTATCCGGATTAACTCGGCGATGCGGACTAAGCGCCGAAAACTCATACAATATTGCTCTCTATGCTCACTTCGATTGACCAAATAGAAGCTAGATTGTTTTTCAAGTCTTGGCAAGGATGGAGAAGAGAAGTTACTCGCAGTATTTGAGCTCAGTAATAGGACGTAACAGACTTACTCGTACATAGGTAAAATTGTTGTCTAAATACAGTCAGGTAGTCACACTGCTTAGGGAGTAAATGAAATTTACACATGCAGGGTGTTTTTTCGTTGCCACCCTTAACGAAGGATACGTACTCTATACATCAAATAAAGTAAATTTATGCCAAAAAAATGCTGGGAAACGATGTATAATTTTTTTTTTTTTAATTACTTGATCGGGCGAAATTTATAGTATCCAGCGGGTTTATGCTAGTTTTTTCATAGACAGATATTAATTATTTCTCGTGAAAAAATCTTGCTACACGCGTTAATGTGCATTTATGCGGAAAAACGCAGTCTATTTACTCAACTTTGGACCCTAATATTTTGGAAACCAGACACTTCCCAGGTACGTTTCCATGGAGAAAAATGTTCATGATAATGAGGAGATTCCGTAGTTTTCGGGAACGTTGATGACCAAAAATCATCCTGTATACACATGGTTGTGTTCCCGAAATGGGAATGCAGGATGATAAAGGAGATCCCATCATGTTTGGTATAGCGGGGACAGATTTAAATCAGTGACAAGTTACTAAATGCTCGCCTGAGAGAATGCCCGAGTTCCTTAATCGACTCTTAATCGACCTTATCGACGATATACAGCTGATGTTTTTTAGTAAAGTTCCAGCACAATATATATTTCATTATAAAATGCCTACCTCTAGTGTATACTTATAACTCTTTCAACAAACTTTTGACATGTAACACACAATATTTGTAGGTTTAAACAAGCCAGAGCGCTTAACACTTTAGTTGAAATTACTAGCGCATGGTGTTACAGAGGCCCAACTGGACGCAAATAGACAACGCGCGAAAAAACAGGGGATGCTAGCTAGGTACCAGATAGGTACATACTTGTACATACCAACCTACTTATATGTCGCAGAACTTATATTTGCATAAATCTATGTCGGACGCTACCTGCTGTCAGCAACTCCGCGCCAACCCTCCCCAAGGCTTTAAGCTCGTAAATTGGGAAGGGTAGTTGATTATTTAGTCCGTTTAAATCACTAAGTCCTTAAAAGACATTAGCAAGCTTTGTACGTTATCGCTATACACAAAAGAGATTTTGAAATGCTAGGGGAGGATGCGGACAATTATACAGCAGTGTTGGAAGATAGATATGGAATTATTTTTGACTATTAACTGTATCTTTAGGTAACATCTTTTTATTAGTTTCAAATGCATGAGTAATAACAAGAGAAGTTTGATTTTAATGAAGTTTAGACTTATTTCCTTTTTGAATCTGTCAGCTAAACAGTTGGATAGAGAAATTTTTGTAGTAGTCACTTAGGTATATTTTTCGTATAGATTATGGAATAATAACACAAATAAATCTAAGTAAAACGCATTCAAGTCGCCTGTCGATTCTGAGCCAACAAATCTTCTGTCTAACCAGAATAACCCAGTATTCCACGCATGCAAAATCGCACACAAAATATAGTTTATCTTGCCACAACTGCGAGACAGCACATGTAGCACTCAAACTAATTGTTTCCGCCATTTGAATATTGCTGCACAATTAGTGGATGGGTCCGGGGCCGGCCAGCGACGACGTCCCCGTGTTAATTGCTCACTTTGTTTTATTTTGCTCTTAGCGTTGGATATTTAGCGGGGGAGATGACGCGTATTGATTTTGGAGCACTAAATGATAATTAAAACGGTGATGATGACAATTGAGATACAAACAATGATGGTTTTTAAGAAAATTGAAGTTTTTGTTTTAAGGTTTGATTATATTTATATTTAATTATATTTAAGTACGTTGATTATATTTGAATTTATTTAAGTACGTTGCCTTTTGGCGTTTAATCTATCCATGTTAGTACAATATTTGAGAATAAAAATATTCTAGATAATAGTGATGTATAGGTAACTACAAAAGGATATTAAACAGACCAACTCTCTTTCACATTAGCTAGTGTCCGCGACTTCGTCCGCCTGGTCTATTCAGGAAGATTGGTTGAGTGAATAAATCGTGAAGAGGTAATAGACAAACTTATTTTCGCATTTATAATATTAGGTAGTTAGGATGATATTGATCCTCCATAATTTGTCAGTTCACGTGCTACATTGGTATTCACAGTAAAGTTGACGGGTGTTATGTTACTGCAAACAAGCGGGATCGCCTGCGGGACCAGATCGAAATTTAATGAGCTTTACTGAAGGACTAGGGATGGCCAATTAGGGTGATATGTCCTTTATGAATGATGTCAGATTATTAGGATGGTTTTGAAAAGAGCTCTATCAAAATGTAGTCTAAAACTATTATTTATGTTTTGAAATTTCTTTTGAATTCAAATTTTTAAAATTCAAGGAATGGTCAAAATGTCTTAATAGGTTACATTAAAAAAGTATTGTTGTATGTTTGTACCTATGGTTACATACCCAATCTTCATTGCAACCATCATACTGCCTAGTTCGCATTCTTTAACCGACTTCAAAAAAAGGAGGAGGTTCTCAATTCGTCTGTATGTATAATATTTATTTTTTTTATGTATGTTCACCGATATTTCCGTCAATTATAAACGGATTTCAAAATTTTTTTTAATTCCAATTCAGTTTTGAATCATAGACGCGTACCTACCTAACTAACCACCTACGAATACAAAAACATTTAATATTATTATTATGTATGTATATGTATTATTAAATAATATTTTTTATAGCCTTAGAATTACGCGTGATCCTAAACTAAAGGCTAAAGCTATGAAATTTTAAATCGGTATATACCTTCTTAAGTACTAGAAAACAAAAATGTAAATTTTACTCTCACTTCTGACCTACAAACAAAGATCGTAAGCGATCGATGTCGTTCGTCATCCCGCGGGATCGATTCCCCGAGCCGCGATGTCTGCGAGGCGGGATGGCGGGACCGCTCGGCGCCGTCTTGGGCGCCAAGGGGACGGGATCCCTCCAGTGGGAGATTTGAGTAGCTTACTTGTTGTGGTTTCGAAGATGCTTTAACGATTTGGGACGTCGTAAAATATAATAATAGAAACTAGGTATGGGTAGACGAATTGTTCTGATTGGCAAGCGACAGATCAAAATGCTTTCAGGGATTTTTCTTTACAAGTTAGATATTTCTGTTACGTGGGTAGGTATTCCTTAAGTATTCTCTATACTAGAACAAGTAGGCTCAAATATGTATCGGATTGGGTAGATACTATTTAGGGTTCCGTACCTCAAAAGGTAAAAACGGAACCCTTATAGGATTACTTGGTTGCCCGTCCGTCCGTCTGTCTATCAAGACCCTTTTTCTCAGGAACGCGTGGAGGTATCAAGCTTAAATTTATATCAAATACTCAGGTTAACGGTCTCTTAGTTAGAATATATTCTTTTATGCTTCTAAGCTAACGCAATCAAAAGATACAGCCGTTTATGCGGCAAATTTTTGCATATTTCGATAGGCGCGAAGTTATCAAAACCTACAGGGTCCCGTGAATTTAGAATCTTGAAATTTGGTACGAATCAAAGTAACATGGCACAGATAAAGGAAAAATTACGAAATCAGTAAATTTTTAGTTACATCATATACCTAATAAAAATAGTTTTAATAATTTTAAACTTACTACCCCTTCCCTTTCGAATGCGTAAAGGTATTAAATTGAAATTCATATAAAATACTCAGGTCTACAATACATTTAAGCTGTAACAAAATCAAAATTCTTTGTCAACGCAATCAAAGAAAACAGCAATTTAAGGCGCATATTTTCAAACTCGCAAGGGAGTCAAAACCTAAAGAGTACTTCCAGTCGACCTAGAATCTTGAAAATTGTAATAAAGCAATGTTTTATAAAACACATAAAGGAAAAATTGCGAAAATCTTGAATTTTTAGTTACATCACATATTTTTCTATGACTGGGTTATCGTGATGGGTGAACTTTTTCTTTTATACCTATAGGTTTTTACGGAACCCTCGGTGCGCGAGTTCGACTCGCACTTGGCCGGTTTTTTAAGGATAGTTTTTTTTTTTTTTTTTTTTTTCTTAATGTATTATCCGTGACGAACAGATAATTCATTAAAATTACAATCTAGCCTAATTAGACTAATAAGTAATTTTTATCTAACTTAAATTGCTAAACCGTGTAAAACTAAGAACGTGTCCATCGGCACTTTTCTTATTGTCACTATTAAGGGGAAGTCACTTTGTTTATGTGTTCTTTCAAATTAGCACCCACTGCACTATATCACTAATTTAATGCACTAACTCAAAAGGTTTTGTCCTTTTAAGCCTCCTGACTATGTCCGTGTTGTCAAGAAGCTGGATAGCCTCGACATTCACATGCTGGTGAAGTCTTTTTTCATGAGCTTCTGCGTATTTTTTTATAACTTTTACGACCATGTCCACTTTGAGGTCCCGATGGAGGTCGTCATTCCTTACATACCAGGGCGCGTTTACAATGCCCCGAAGTACATTATTTTGAAATCTTTGTATCATCAGTGTATTGCTTTTTTTGGTACAGCCCCAAAGCTGAATACCATAAGTCCATACAGGCATAAGGACTTGTTTGTATAAAAGTAGTTTGTTGTGTACCGATAACGAAGAATTCTTCCCAAGTAACCAGTACATCTTCCTATAGCGAAGCTGCAACTCGTCGCGTTTCTTTTTGACGTGGGCTTTCCAGCGAAGCTTTGCGTCCAGAGTCATGCCCAAATACTTGGCTGTGTTTTCGTATGGTATTATTTTGCCATTTATTAATACTGGATGATAATTAAATCTTTTGTTTGTAAAGTCTATATGAACGGATTTTGATTCATTTAGCTTTATTCGCCATTTTTTTGTCCACTGGAACAAGGTGTTGATGGCAGTTTGCACTTTTTCCACTGCTTCCGCATGAGTATTCGCCGTAGCCATTATAGCTGTGTCATCTGCGAATGTAGCAATGGTGCTGTTTTCTAAATGTGGGATATCACAGGTATATAGTAGATACAGGACCGGACCCAAAACACTACCTTGTGGTACTCCAGCTTTTATATGCCTTAGTTCTGAATGTGCATCGTCTTGTCTTACTCGAAACATTCTTTGTGTTAAATAAGACTCTAAGATTTTTGCGAATTGCTTAGGTAGCATATTTCTCAACTTATGCATAAGTCCTATATGCCATACTTTATCGAATGCCTGCGCTACGTCCAAGAACACCGTGGAACAGACCTTCTTTTCTTCTAGGGTTTTTTCTATTAGACTAGTTATTCTATGAACTTGATCTATAGTAGAGTGCTTTTTCCTAAAACCAAATTGATAATCAGGGATCAGGTTTCTCTCTTCTAGAATAGGCTTTAAGCGTCTTAGAAATAACTTCTCAAATAATTTTGATAGAATGGGTAACAAGGAAATTGGTCTATATGATGCGGTTTCATGGGGGGGTTTTCCGGGCTTTGGCAACATAATAACTTCAGCAACTTTCCATACGTCAGGCACGTGTTTAAGTCTAAACGTTGCATTGATGAGGTTAGTAAGTTTTACTATGGCTTTTCGTGAGAGATGTCGAAGGACTTCACCAGTAATTAGGTCATAGCCAGGAGATTTCTTCCGGTTCAGATATTTAATTTCGATTTGGACTTCTCTTGGTGTGACAAGTCTTATTTCTAGTTCATCATTAGATGTTTCCTCTAGCTCTAGGGCTTCTATGTTTTCATAATTCGGTTGAAAAATGTCTTCTAAATGCTCTGCAAATCTTTCTGCTTTCTGTTCACTGTTCATTGCCCACTGACCATCGGCTTTTTTAATCGGAGGGGTCTGTATTATAGGTTTTTTTAGTCTTTTTGTCGCTTTCCACAAGGAATAATCTGTAGTGCGATCACTTGTAAGTTCTTGAAGATAACTTTTCATATTTTCATCATGAAAATTCTGAATAGTCCGCCTTAGTCTTTTCGTGAGATTATTTAGCTTACTTTTATCTGCCGGGAATCTTGTTTGTTGCCATTCCCGTCTCTGCTTTCTTTTTTGTGCTATAAGTTTTCTTATATATGTTGGATAGCAGTTATTTTTAGTCCTTCTTTTGCTCTGAGGTGTATTTTTCCACGCACATTGTTGAATATCTGTAACAAATTTTCTTACATCTAGATCTAACTGTTGTGTGGTTTTCAGAGGGACTTTGAGATCGATTACAGTATCTAAATCTAATTTAAAGCTTTCCCAATCTGTGTTTTTATTGACAAGAGTAGGGCTACTTTTCTTCCTTATAATAGTCTCACTAAAAGTTAGTGTTATTGGTGAGTGGTCTGAATTCATATCATAGCCTTCCTTGATGTGGATGTAGTTAGATGATATGTTTTTGTGGATAAAAAAGTCTATCAGGTCCGGTTTTCTGTTCCGATCAGTTGGCCAATATGTAGGCTTTCCTGTTGATATAACATTACATTTCATATCACGCAGTGCAACAAGTAATTCTTTACCTTTTGGGTTATTTAGTCTTGAACCCCAGTAGGTGTTCTTCGCATTGAAATCTCCTCCAAGAATAAATCTATTACCTAAATTCTGCATAAAATTTTTATATCTATCTGACTTTATTTTATGTCTTGGTGGACAGTATATGGATGAGATAGTGAAAGAAAGACGTTTAGTTCTTATACATACGGCCATAGCCTGTATATCCTCTTCTTCATATCTAAATTGCTCATAATGGCAGATGTTTTCTTTTATAATTACTGTGCTACCTCCTCTTGCAGTATTATTGGGATGTAGGGCATGATAAGCTTTGTAGCCTTTTATTTTGATGTAAGATTCTCTAGTGAAGTGTGACTCAGATATAAGGCACACATCAATATTTTCCATATTTAGGACCACCTCTAATTCGTTTTTATGATTACAGAGCCCATTTGCATTCCATGCCATAATATTTAGTGTGTTAGACATTATTTTTGCTTTGGAGCAGCTTTATTCGTGGCGCTGCTTTCAAGTTTCATTAAGCGTTCGTCAAACGATGTTAAAAGACCCAGGATTTTATTAATCTTATCGTCTATACTTATGTTTGTAAGATTTGATTGTTGTGACTGTGTGGCTGTTGTAATTTGTTTAACTCCTTTTGTCTTTTGGGCAAAAGTTACAGTTTTACTTACATGACTATTCTCATAACTTTTCTTAGCGTTATGATTATTTTTTGGAGCTGTAGTGGTTGATGGTGGTTTCACGTTTTTTTTCATAGTGTTGTTTTTTATATTCTGAAGCTCTTTGGCTACAACACAGCCTCTGTAACTGGCTGGGTGAGGCTCGCCACAGTGGATACACTTTGGTTGCACTTCTGCTGGTTTCTTACAATCTCTCGTAAGATGTTTTCCCGTGCATTTCACACATCTAGGTTCTTTTGCACAGTATTTTTGTGTGTGGCCATATGCTTGACACCGTTTACATTGCGGTATCAATTTGGATGTTTTTATTGGCTGTATTTCGACCTTGCAACCCAATATAGATTTGATATTATATATTTTGTTTATGTCATCGTCTTTTCCGAACGCGAGTATAAACATGTTGAGACATTCTTTAGTTTTCCAGCTTAGCTTGTTAACAGCTTCCTGGATTTTGAAGCCTCTGGATGTCAAATCCTCAACTATTCTCTCTGGCAAGCATGAAGAATGCAGGTTTTTCGCCATTACCCTAATTGGCCTGTCTTGCTTATTTTCATATGAGTGCCATAGACATTTTTTTTGTAGCAGCAGTTCAGTAATGGCTCTATACGAGTCGTCGTTGTTTGCGTTTATCTTAACGCTGTTACCATTCATCATTTTAATAATGAATGATTCTTTTTGTTGTGTTTTTAAAAGAAGATCATAAAACTGTTGATAATTCATGACATTTTCAACAACTATGGGCGGAGGTGATGGTACTTTTTTCACTATGGGTTGTTTAATTTGTTTTTCGCCAGAATTTTCCAGCTGTTGTTGAGGGAAAAGTGATTGATTGAGTTTTCTTTTCTTTCTGCTTTTTACTCGCACCCACTCAGTTTCTTTAGCAAGTTCCTCTTCGTCGGTCTCATACCTGACTGCGGAGGAAGATGCCTGGGATTCGTCACTTTGTTTTTTTGGAGCGGTTTGTTCCTGAACGACATTCAACTGTTGTTGTAGTTTCGTAACTTGACCTTCAAGGTCATGAACTAGGCGTTCCAGATCAGTTCGAGCTGCCAATTGTTCCATATACAATTTATATAGCAATTCTTCCGTTGGAGTTGTAATATTTATTTTAGTTTCAGTTGAAGCCATTATAATTACTTTAAAGAGCTTCGCCTTAATAATTGTTTATGTTAGATCACACACACTGAATAAACATGATTCACTTTCTATATTTGGGTCATCGCGGTGACCGTGAATGGCTTGACGCGCGGATAGGCTGCAGCGTCAGCGCCTTTACGCGGGCACGTATTAGCTCGATAGCGTTAGCAAAACGACCGTTCTAAGCAAAAGACAATCGATCACTGATCACTTTTAAGGATAGTAACAAATTACCACAGACTCTTACCTTAACATAATCTAAGTTATACCCCTGAAGAATCTTTTGTTGCATCTAGGGTTAGTAAGCAATTATTTGTTGTTACATTTATTAATGATTCCCTCATTAAGGCGAGCTAAAGTCTAATGAGAGTCCTCTGTGAAGAGATTTAATTTAGCCCGTGGCCGGCAGAGGGCGTACCCACTGCGGTTTTAATCCCACATCAAAGGACCGCTGAAATTACAGCCTCGATGCACCTTATATAGGACATTCTCCGAACTTCGTCGGTGTATTCAACAGTCATCACAGATTTTAATTAAAAATGAACTGAAGCCGTATCTATTTCAAAGTTATTAGGGTTTGATGGTTATTTTAATTATTTTATCGATTTGCAGAGTACCTATCAAAATTTTAGGAATGTCAAAGCTGTCAATTATGTAGGTATGACATGATCAGAATAACAAATACGTATGTACAAGTATGCTATATAATTTCTGCTAGTGATAATAATTTCTATGCTGTTCTGGAAGTGAAAAAAAAAGTAATAATACTACAGCTGATTCTCTTCCCGGGCATACTGTACAAGTCAAGAGGGTCTTGGTGTTTTGTAGGCGATGGGCTGACCACCTGTCACTACTAACCGAACTTGTACATCTCAACCATACCCTCGAAATTATTCAGAAGTGTTCATCTCATCATCATGTGGTTCTATCGGCCCTTGGTGCTCTGCCTACCCCGTAAGGGATAAAGGCGTGATTATATGTATGTATGTATAATAATATAGACGAAGAACTTCAAAACTTGAAACATAAATTTAACATTTATTTTTCGAGATAGGTCAATTTATTATATTTATTTACTACTAGATCATAAAAAATATCTGTTGCTAAAATAAAAACTACTTAGGGCTATGGCGTACATTAGATTGATGAGGTACTTACTAATTTATGTTTCAAGTTTCAAAACAAACCTGTTATAATCACACAACATCCAAATTTGCCTTTATACTTTATAAATCCGTTTTAAATTTAATTACTTAACTTCCCTTAGATAAGGACTTTTTCACAAAGTTCCTCTCCAAAAAGCTGCTAACTTTTCACTGTCAATTAATGTACAAGTTTGCCCGAGATCGCATTTTAGATAATGGGTGTGATCACGGCGGTGATTTATCACTGCTATCAGTCTTCACTGTCCATTAAGCAAGTGCGAGTGCAACCCTTTGTCACGTGGTATTAAGGAACATTAAGCAGTGCTTGCTTGATACGCGGTTACTAGTGTGACAATCGTGACTTTGAGAAGTAAAGTAATTAAAGTACCCGTTGTTGCGGAGAGTATTTTTTTCACAGTAAAATATAATTTGTAAGTTTTTTTTGTAATTACTAAAATTATTAGCAATAATACCAAAAATAATTATATCTTATGAAATGTTCATATGTATCTATAATAGAATATAACTACAGTAACTAAAAATCTGTGTCGTCGAACACCTGTAGATATGTATTAAGAAGACGAAGTAATTACTTGTGGTTAACAAATTCCCATAGTAATGATTTTCAATCTATGATAAAGAATCTTTTCAAAGACAGAACTATTAAAAGCCAATCAAAAATAAAAACTGTATAATATAAAGAAAAATTCTTGTGTCAAATAATTAAGTACATAATTTAGAATTTTCTTTGAAATATGTAATTACTTGTTTAAAGATACGTGTATAGTATAGTATAGTTAATATAGAGTTAGTTTTTTACCTTTAATTACCTCTCTTATTGTGTATCCAAGAATATCTAAGGAGATATCCAATGGGATATCCTAATAACCTAGTAACATAAAGGCACAATCGACGTATATTACCAGAATTTCCGGCGACGACGAAAGCTACTAAACTCGTTACTGAACGGAAATACTATATAAATTGGAAACTCTCGCTCTACGTTACTGCGAATTTATACTAAACATACTATGATACTCATAAAAAATTGTAACTTCTAATGAATTTTTGACATAGTTTATAGATATTGAACTCGATATACTTATTTGATCATTGCTCATTAAGGATTTATTTTAGGCATGGAAATATTATTGCACCGATTATGAGATCAATGGAAATACAGTAGGTACCTACTCGTATGCGGCAAAGCGTCTAGTTAATAAAACTATAATGTCGGTATTAAAATGGAAATGCCCGGCAAAAGACTTAAAATATTGCAGCTCATGAAATGTGTAGATGTATGAAAATGTCCAAGTTGGGTAGGTATAAAAACAAAAGAACGTCTTCTCTTTAGCGAGCTTTTTAGTAGATTTCATAGATTTATTATACTTTTATTATTATACGCTATGGTAGATGTACTAACTTAAATTTTTTTAAATATAAATGGCTCCGACGACTATCGACGATTCTGCCCAGGGTTAAACAAGACATAGTGCGGTAAAAAACATTTGATTATAACTACTTGCCGACAAAGGGCTCTGCGATGAGTTCCTGAGAATTTATGAAAATAGTAGATGTACGCAGGGATTTGGTATCTCCACATTTCTATGGATGTACGGTATCGTACCTAATATTTGACGTTTTTGACGTGATTTCGTTCTTGTAATGTAACATATTATTATATTACTAGCTGACCCGGCAAACGTTGTTTTTCCATGTAAAAGGGGTTGATCCTAGAGGAGTGAAATTCATGGTTGTATGTATTTTTGTATGCTGTATCATAAAAAAAATAAAAACAAAAAATTTTGTCAAAAAAATAAAATAAAAAATTTAGGGGTGGACCACCCTTAACATTTAGGGGGATGAAAAATAGATGTTGTCCGATTCTCCATCCTAACCGATATGCATGCTAAGATTTACGAAAATGGGTCGAGCCGTTTCGGAGGAGTTTAACTTCTAACACCGTGACACGAGAATTTTATATATTAGATTATTATGTTGTTTGAGGTTATGTTTGTATTAATCATTATTGTGATATACCTGTAAATCGTATACATATTTGAAAATAGCTTGAATGAACCTAAGAATCTTACGCTAAGTCATAAAGGTGCTCCCTCACGGAGGCATTCGCAAGTAATGTGACGTTACTTAGTTTAAATACGCCATTTTTTGGGGCTTTTAATGTATTGTATGGTAAGCTTAACTCTCGATCAAACATAGCTTTAATCGATAAAGTTAAAATATTTAGGTATGTACCTATTTATTTAACTTTAGATATTAGATAGTTGGATTAGATAAGGTTCGCTTAGTTACAAATTACTGAAAGACAGGCATTGTACTCACTCTTGCGTTGAGTACATGATTTACTCAAATATAATTTATGCAAGACACGAGTGTGAAAAAATACTAAGCTATGTAGTCGTTTTGAGGAATTCCCATAACTGATTTCGTAAAATACATTTCTTGTATCCAATTACACACAAAATGAAATTATACACAGAGCAACTGGCGTCATCGTGCAAAGGAACTCTATGGTGAAACGCACTCTACTATCCTCCTTGAAGTATGGTCCTAGTTAGGAGCGCATCGCGGCGCCAGCCAGTCGACCGTCAGACCTCGAGGCGCCCACTCATTCTGCCAGCTGCTCGTGCAGAAAGTCCCATGTTACACTCTTTTATAGAGTAATGCAGATTAAAGATATTATTTTATAGGGATTATCAATAAGGAACTTTTACAGGTATAGAATTAATTGTAATGAAGTAGGTAGTCGGACTTAAAGGAGCTCAGGAACAGAAACTAGCACGAATTATGTAGGTATGTCAAATTATCATGCCCATAATTCCCAAATAACTGATCTAGCCATTCTTCTTTTATAGCTCATGTAATTTAAAAACTATAAAATAATAGATTTATTTCGATAAAACTTACATACAAGTTATTTACGTTCATCGATGTTACTGAAATCATGAAGGTTCTTACCTTATTTAATAAAATTATTTAAGGCCCAAAACTAAAAAATTGTAACGCGGCATATTATTACTATTTTTAAGTTAGTATAATATTAGTTAATAAATTACTTTCTCCATGTAACCTACTCACAGTTTCACAGTTAACTAACAAATATAAATTCTCTCTGTAATCAGACTCTACTCTAAGCACACATTCGTCGTATTGCCTGCGCTCTCCACTAATGTTCTGGATGTGCAAATATTTGCGTTAGCAAGACTTATTGATCAGGATCATGACGGCTCGTTCGTTGTGAGTACTTGTTCGCTCGCACTGCCCTAGTGTGTACAGACCTTTTGTTAAGATATTTAGGTCGATTCTTAAGATTTGGCTAAAGGATAGTATATAGCTCCTATAGGTAACTATAATTTCTTGTAGAAATAGTTTACTGATTATATTTCTTACTTACGGCATAATATACCGATTGTTATGCATACTTAAATTCAGAACAACAATTTTTAAAATATTAAAAAAATGTTTTATAGACTGACCACCTGTATATACTAACCGAAATTGTACATCTCAACTATACCCTCAAAATTGGTCAGAAGTGGCACCATGTGGTTCTATCGGCCCTTGGTGCTCTGCCTATCCCGTAAGGGATAAAGGCGTGATTACCTATATATGTATGCATGTGTGTAAAAAAAATAAGAACAAAAATATATGGCTTTTATGTAAAAGTAGGCTAGTAGCTCTACCTAAATAAATACAAGCAAAAATTATATTTTTGTGGTTTTGTACGTCCTACAGATTTTCCAGACTATTACATACCTACCCATAACTATTATGTTACTCTCAAAACTACATCTCCACCACCTTCGTTACCCACAACAAACATCCCACCACACTACAGTTCATTAACCTACCTATAACCATAGATACGCCAGCGTCCCCTAAATTGCATTTCGTTCAGCGCAAGCCCCCAGTCGATCAGCGCAAACAAATGAGTGTATTGGTGTCACAATCGACTCTATTCCAGGCAGCCTCTCAACTGAGTCCTCAAAGGAAGGCAGAAGCCTTTGCGACAAACTCCGGCTTACAAAGGGATCACGAAGGAAGCAGAAAAGGGAGATGCGTGTTACTGTTAATGTAGATCCTACAGCTGGGCTAGATGTATAAGATCAGTGACTAGTTGCTGGTTCATCGCCTGAGAGAGCGCTCCTGAGTTTCTTAGTCTCCATTGCGCCGATGGAGATGCAGCTGATATGTTCTTCCGAAGCCCCAGGACAGTAGATTACACAGCGCAATATAAACCAATTACTTTCGTAAATAAATCTGGTAATGTAATCATTAGTCAAGCATCATACCACACCTAGCTATCCGCCTATGAAACGGCGAACCCTTTTTCTATGAATAAGCGTTATTTGGCCACCTCTTATTAGTTCTTCCTCCATGAAACGGACACATTAGCAACTCTTAGCGGTATTACATCGCAACGAAGATATTTTATAGCGCTGTAGTGAGCGAAGTTTTGTGCTTGTTAGCTTCGAGTTGTGGTTCGTCTTTTTAGTTTAATTAATGAGTACATGTTTCATAGCATCTTATATCATTGTCTTTGAAATTTAATAATAGATCATATTTAGGTTACTCTCGAGTCTCGACATAACATCATGTTTGTCAAATAATTTTATTACTATATTGATAAGCCTCATTTTTATAAGGCGGTTATAAAGGTATTCTTTTATGGTTTCGATACTTCGATGCGATAAAGATTACCTTATTAACAGAAAATTTCGCCTTCATGTTATTTTCCTTACATAAAAAGACGTTGCAATAAACTTGAAACATATCCTTTACAAATCGTGGCGTGGCTTATTCTAAACCCTTACCTAACCGTTTTACATTGTATCGTATTGAAATGTTGGCTTAGTATTTAAATGGATTCCATTTGTACTCCCGAACATGAAAATAGCGTGGCTCTTAAAGAGAGAGTGGGTCTGCACAGAGTTAATAAAATGCTCGACGCGTCCGATATATGCAAATTGAAAATGAGGGAGCAAAAGCAAGCTGGAGATATATTATTGCACTAACTCGTAGAGACGAAAATGGAGGACGTGTTTAACCATTACCTACGTTAAAATATAAATAATATTGGAATACTTGTTTTTAATTACAATACAATAATATTTAAAAAATTGTATGCTACGAGTAATAAACGTGACTCGCGAAAACAACGTTTTTTACTCACTTTCAATTCAATTACGATTTTTACATGTCTCGGATTTTTATTCCAATTTTCAAATCAGGTGTCAAAAATCTGAGATTGATTCAAATGTCTGTTATTGCAACAGCATGTCAAGTCTTAACATTACTAACTCTATGAACACTATGCCTAAGTATATTGCGTATGCTCGTGAACACACATATAGAGGTAGAGGGTTATTGTTATTTTTTAAGGCGAATTGTAAAGAGAAGTTTCACTGAACAGAAAAGGGGTTGCACTCACATCTAGCCACCACCGCGACTTTACAACCGCAGCGCGCTTTATTGTGTGTTACGACCATAAAAATGCAAATTTCCAACCACTGTAAAATGTTTCTTTTTATTGCAGCGAAACAATTTAATATTCAGATTAATGACCGGCGATAAATTTGCGAATATTCTTCAAGTTTTCTCACAAAGTGGATTAATGGTCTAGACGATAACTTTAGATGTAATCGGCGCAGTCTATTTTCTTAAAGCCGATAGCATCAAATGGATGCAACTTAAATAGGCATTAAGAAACATTTTGCCGTCGTCCCCGGGATAAGTTTCTCTTGATCCCGGCCATTGTGATAGCCATCAGTGGAAAGTCCGTGAAAAGCCCCAGGTTCATTCTCCATTCATGGGGCGATTTGATTTACTTAAGATCCCGGCCTGATACTGTCTATTAAGCGAGTGGTTCTTGAGGACGGTCGTTTATAAAAGAATATAAGATGTGTTGCTAGGCGTCCGGATACGGGGCGGGTATCAAAGCTTGCGTCAATATCATATTGAGTTTGCGAAGCACTTGTGCTCGAGTTTATTACGAGCGAGGGAAATTTATTTATTATTTGCTCAAATAAATGTACTTATAAAGTTTTTTATTACTTTCGTTACGACGAAACATGCTAGGAATACAAAAATAAGGGTTGAACTTATATGGATTACTACGTACAAGTTGAAATGCTAAATAAGTCAAAAGTATTCAAGATTCATTTTCAATATGTATAGGTAGGTTCTTGTTAAATCGAACACGCTAAAACGAGAAAGCACAAAAAATAAACAATGTATTGCATAATTTAAAAAAAAACCAGGGCAATTTTCATAATGAACTTTTATGTGAAAGGCGAATAGTTGTGAAACTCGGCAGCTTGACCTAAATAGTCGTTTTTCACAAGAGACATTCCCAACTTTTTCTTCACCAAAGTTTTGTAGGACAGAACTACAAGTATTTTCTTTGTTCATTTAAGTTATGTATAGTCATCATCACACATACTCACACACAACATCATACAGATCATGAATAAGTTAATTCATAATTTATATTATTTATGACGATTAACGACTATTGTAACAATTCGAAATAATTTTGTTTCTTGTAAAATAAAACATGAAATTTTATTCTCCTTGTCATTTGAACGATTTTAAAAGCTTTTTTAGCATGGTTATAAATGGGGGTGTATTAGTGGGGGAGGGTGGCTAACGCATGGTTCCGGACGGACGGTCGGACGATTTATAAAATGAGTTTGCTGCAAACCGTGATACCCCATTGGTTACGTCTCACTTCTTTGATAGGGATGCGAAAATTTTATCGATATTTTCTGCATTAAAATAGTTTAATTTTCAAAAAGTGTAATTTTATTCATGTAATTATGTAAAGTTATAACACTTGAAGCATCTACGGGGTGTAACAGAAAGGGTATGTTAAGCGAAATGAAATAAAAATGCCCATTAAAGAAAACCCATTTTCAAAATTTGAGACTCGATATCATATATATTTATTTTTCATGATTATATGACCATTTCTGAGCCGTTTAGGAATATCGTATAAACATTTTTTTATGTGATATAAAGTCTCAAATTTAGTTAGCACTTTAATAAATTATATTATCAAAATTTTATCTGTTTGTGGGCTATTTTCATAGCTGTTGGCTTAACATACCCCTTTTGTTACACACTATATAAAAGCTTTGCTTGCTTTGTATAAAAGGTTCCAAGAATTTTATTATAATTCAATCTTACAAGAGGGTGAAATGCTTTCGTAGCATCACTACGAGTTTCGGATTGATAAGAAAATAATAAATTGATTTATTTTAATTTAATAAATAATTTATTTTAATTTAATAAGTATTTTGATGATTTTTGCTATTTATATAAAAATTACACTCAATGTCTTTCTTATAAAATATACATATTCAATAAAATACGTCCCTAAGGGACCTAACTATACCTCAAAAAGTTTTTTAATTAACATTTCACATTGAATTTCACCTTGCGTGAGTGAGACGATATCATGATACTATATTAAATACAAAATTAACGTTATTTGACCTAAACCCCTTAAATACGATGAAAAAAGAAACAAACTTTTTTAAAAATTCAAAAGCTTTTTTAGTTCGTCATAACACAATTAAACGCGACAAAATGTATAAAAATAAATATAATGTTCGTTATCGTGATAAAATAAATATTTTACACAAACACGCAAAAAAGCCCCTTATCGATAAATCCGTCCCAACCCTATGCGGCATTTGTCGCGGAACGTCACTTTTACGTTAAAAGCATTGAAGACGTATCGCGGGCTCCATTGTTACGCGTCCTTTGTCCCCGAATGTTTTAATGTAATTGGCTTCGGTTTTTCACATTTACAGCGATACGAGTATGTCGCGTTACGCTCTGAAGAATTTCGATTGTGCAACTATCGCTTCAATCACATTAGGGATGTTTTGACATAGATTTATCGATTATAACTACCTATACAAACAATATTAATAATTTTTGAGATGCTCTCGCTAGTTTTAATAACTATTTTATATGAATAAATTACACGGAAATGGCGTTTTACTCGAGACTGGAAGAACCCACTATAAGTAGGTGGCATTTGTATATTTGTTCCTTTTCTAGTTCTTTATCATAATAACGACAATACTTACTACTATTTAAATTATATAACTTTGACGTAGTAATAAATAATATTTACGAGGTCTTGATTACAAGCCATAATGATAAAATAGTGCTAGAAAGGTTTAGTGCGATATAGTTATGATCTATGTACATAACTTCATCCTTTTCCCATATCCTGAGTAGGTAAGTGAGTTGGTAATAAATTGGGGCACTGTCTGCGAAACTGGAGCATTTGCAAGACTTTTAACGCAATTCTGCAATGACTGGAAAAGCGACTTATTCAACGAGGAAGAGCTCTCTTTCATTCACACTAAAATTCAGCATAGCGCGAAAGGGAGCCACCGAGGAGTTGATTATGAAATCGTTACGGAATCCTCATAGAATAAGATTGGTGATGTTGAATGAATTTTCTTTTGTTTTCTCTGTCTGCCTATACTGTTGTTTCGCTCTAGCATACAGCATTTTCTACTCTACGTTTCTTCACAGGAATATAGGATCAATCTGGGGATCTATTCTGTCACTTCGATGAAATCTTTAGATAAAATAAATCTCGTTTACGAGTGTGGCGTTCTCAATTTCATTTAGGTATCGCTATGAAATAAATTTCTTACTGTTAACATATTTTGGACTTATTTTTATTATTTTTATGAATGCGTATTAGACAAATATTTTTTTAGTTTATTCAAGTAAGTAGTTACCAACCGTTAGGAGAGTTGATGTCATAATTTTATATTTTGTTCCAAATTTCCAAAAGGTTAATTATATATTAATTATGTCTACCTGCGTCTGCGTAGGTTTAAAAGCGACTGTCGCGTTTTCCGGTGTCTTTCTTTGCATATCCCTCTACGTGCCTTTATGACAAATCTATGCTGGCATTCTCACTGCTCAAACAAAAATAATACGGAGGTGCTTTTACGTTTATAATGTCACAAAATTTTTAAGAACTTAAGTATTTGCTCAAATTCTCCTAGGACTCTCAAATCGAAAATGATATAATGAGATAAGAAATATTGCAGAATAGTCCTCCTCAGGACAGAGAGAGCGTGGTACGCATTTCTGGCTAGTTTGATAGCGGCACCCGTGTCGTCCGACCGCCGCAGCTGCTCTGTCTAACACACGATTAATCACATCATTAACATCAATCTAACCTACAAGCTTTAAACCTTAACTTGACTTAAACCTTACCCCTTTTTTGGCATATAACATAACAATACTTAACTGTGCAAAAAAAAACACTCTTCACAAACTAAAATCTAGAAATCACCATTTTGATATCGAATCATAGAAAAAGTATACAAAAAGTTAATTTGATTAAAGTGGTATCAAAAAATCCACAGGTTGTATACCAGCCGGCGTATGTTCCACGAGAACTGTAATTGAATTTGGACTGTAACAAGTGGTGGATAAGGTAGTGAATTGTATAAGTGGGAATAAGGGTGTAGTTTAGTCACCTGTTGATTCTGAAAGCCGCTGGGAACATGTTTTGGAGATTACTGTAAGTGTAAGAATTATTCCGTGTCCATTGGTTTTGCATTATTAGTTTCATTAAATGGAAGTAGACCAATGAATAATAGAAAATATTTGATATTCGGAATTGGATTAACGATTGATATTTTGTCACCTATTAGATTTTAATTCTTTCTAGGAAAAAGTAGACACAAGAACCAAAAGAATATTAGGGAAAAAAAACCGGTAGGTACAGTTAGTTATTTCATCTAATAGAATAATTATGTCATTAAGTTTTAACTTGGTACCTACACCTACAATGTAAAAAGGTGAAACAAAATATATCGTAACAGTAAAATTATTAGTACCTATATTATTTTATCTGTGTTTTATTGTGGTTTCTTTCCCTAATAGTAAGCCATAGTTATGTCTGATATGTTCACATGACTGTCATCATGTCAGGGGCTCCTCGGGGACCGCATTAAGATGTCTCAGGTACGCCAATGGATTTTTATGATGCGAA
Organism: Carposina sasakii; assembly: GCA_014607495.2. NCBI lineage: Eukaryota > Metazoa > Arthropoda > Insecta > Lepidoptera > Carposinidae > Carposina > Carposina sasakii. The sequence continues at coordinate 7,842,321 of CP053159.1, read as the reverse complement.
CTTTGAGGGCTTAGTTGGCTTGGGGAACCAATTTTTTGGGATATCGAAATGTATTTTCATTGTTAGGGATAAGCTAGTTATGTTTGGTTGAGTAGATTTTATATATAAGTACCCTCAAATCACGAAAATTTTGTTAGATGTGCGATACCACTTTGATTTTCTATATACTCAATAATTTATTGCAATTATATGTAGTTAAGGATCTTAATTAATAATTGACAGATAACATATGAGCCTGTTGGGCACAGCAACATGTTTTTACTCATACTTTTTTACTCTGGCTGGACTGTTGAAATACTATTTATAATTTTATCTACATAAAGTTTTTCAAACTTAATAAATAGCAATAGTAAATTATTTATGTAGCAAAACTACCGAAGAAAACCAAACAGAAGTTTTTTTCTAGATATTATAGCGACGGTAGGTTCCATATACTAACTGGAGAAGTGAGTGTGTAATGTACACACTTCTGCTCAACCTTTTTATCATGCATGACTATATTATTTATTACGTAGAATAATGTAGATATTTTTACACTATAGATTACCGGTGACCTTAATCTAGGTAGATAAATATATATTATTTCCTTTACCCGTGTGAAAAGATAGCAGAGAAACATTTATAAAACTTATATACAATGAATAATACTCGTAATTAAGTATATACTATAATTAGGGCAGATTTTTTCAAACATCAAATAGCCTATCTGAAGAATAAAGTTGATGCTGTCTTTCTTTAAAACTTGATCATGATAGAGGCAGCATCAACTTTATTCTTTTGATAGGCTACTTGTCTATTAGAAAAATCCAATCCAAAAAGCCCTTAAAAATAATGAAACTACTTAAACACAATATTTAATCTTTCGAACCGAAAGCCACATAATGTTTACCACAAAACCGTATAAAAGTCCCTATTTTCATAAAATCTAACCAACACTAAATGAACGGTTTAAATGTCCATTCAAATTCTCATTTGCACATTTGAAATACCTCAATAATTACCAAGCAGTGACCTAATACCGTGTAGTTGATTGCCGAAGATCGATACCGCTCCAGGGACCGCCAGGCGAATATTAAAATTATCTACACCATGCCCTCGCTGACTATTAGATTTGAAAAAATACCCAAGGGTATCTGCCAATTGCCCTATTTGTATTGGTGTGTCACTGAGTTGAGTTTTTAAGTTTGTAGGGCAATTTATTATATCGTTATAAAATAGGTTACGGAAACTAAGTTCTCAAGCGTAATTGCGAAATTGTTATTGATCATCGACATTAACTCTACCGGGATATTAATAACCACTGAAATAAAAATTTAATCAATAGGTTCTCTAAATAAAGATGGCGTCAAAGCTTGTGCTTTTTTGATTCCTATAAATTGGGAGACAGTACAGGTTATAAGGTAATGGCTTTCGTCGGCTATATAATTATATCATGGCTTAGTAGTAGTATATACAAAATACTTGTATCACATTGGTTACTTTCCCTAGCAACAAAATTCTTGTGATACTTAGTTCAAAAGTAAAAAGTCTATAGAACAAATAAGGTATCGGACGCTTATTGCCAACTTTACTTGCAACAGGAAGAGGAAGTCCTACCGGTGTCTCACAAACTCGTTTTTCCTTTCGGTTCGCTGTAAATAAATTTAAGTGAATTCGCGAAAGGGAAAATCCTAACAAATCCCCGGTTAATCTCGGAAAGCGTTCCCGAATCCTGGTTAGTTGTAAATATCAATTACGCAGATGCCCCGGATCGGGCTTTAATACTTTAAGTTCGAGTGTACTCGCTCAAGGGGTTCTGTCAGGGATGTGCTACGTTTACAGCGGGATTTCTGTGGATTAACATCCACTAAAATGTTTACAGTGCTATCAAATGGAATGGTAATTTGTTACAATTTAGAAAAGTGTTTGTTTGCAGCTTTGCAGTTTAGAATGTATAGAAGGTATACGCGGTGTACAAAGTGCTGTTTATCTGAGGGGATTTTTTTGTGTTATGACGGTGGTATTAGATTCCTTTAGGCTATTAGTGCTGTAGGTAGGCACTTATCGATGAAAACATAAGAGCCGAAAATCATGTGTCACCTATCTATGTTATTATTTTAATAAAAAATATACAAATAAAAGAATGTTCACTTGATATTTTGATAAATATTTATTTCATAGAAACCATAAAACTTATATCGTCATCCGAAATACAGACATAGAGAGGCAAAGAAATAACAGTTGTAGATCCCGTGCGTGAGATCTCCCCTGCCCGATAGATTAGTGACAAAGAGAACAAGACTCCGACCGAATATCAACGCAAATAATATAAGCTTGTTTGCCCTCCATTTTTATTATATTTCAAATCAATAGAAGGTGTTTTTTTCCTATTTTAAAGCAGGAGAATTGACGGAAAGCACGTTCTATCGCTTTGTTTTTAGGTATTAGTGTTGGTGTTTGATTTAGATTTTATTTGATTTCATCATCATCACCATCAGCCTATTGCAGTCCACTGCTGAACGTAGGCCTCCCCCAGGGCACGCCATAAGACTGCTATGGGGGATATTTGCCCATAGTCACCACACTGGGCAGACGGGTTGGTGACCGCAGTTTGTATTTTGGACTATGTTGTCAACACGGGAGACGCTGCTGCCCACCTCCCGGAAACCCTTAATCGCCTCGTACGATACCCACGGGCAGACATGGGGTGGTACGAATTCTACTCTGCCGGCACCAGGCGGCCTTTCATTTGATTTCAATTATCGTTTTTTTTTGTATTTTCAAATCTCTATCGTAATTATTTGTCGTGTGGAGTCGGTAGAGTAGAATAGCACCACCCCATATGTGCCCGTGGGTATCGTAAGTGGCCATTAAGGGTTTAAGGGAGGTAGGCAGCAACACACAACATCACCGGCCCACCTGTCCAGCGTGGTGAATATGGGCAAACATCCCCCTATGTAGAATGCCTCGGTAGGAAAACCTACGTGTAGAAGTGTAATAAGCTGTTGCTGTATTTAGCAATTCTAAAAGCATAATTATAATTATCGTATAATTACGCTATAAAAATTTGGGAACATTTGGTAGAGTTGGTGTAGCCAGTAAAACTGTCAGATAAATAGCAAACAATTGAAGTACGTGCGTAATTTGATAAACGCTTTCTAATGATATCTAACAATATGAATAATTAATAAGCATAGTTATTAACTGGTTTATTTATACACAATTGCCGATTTCTATTGAAAATCATTTGTCTGACTCGTGAAGTAAACAATTCCATTTTATTTCTGGTTCAATTTTTGCGATATTCATGAACGGTCATAAAATAAATCTGGCCATAAATAAGTCGGGGGTAGCTAACAAGCGTCTCGGATTCTAGTTATATTTCTTACGCCATTTTCGTCATAACTCTACTGTGGACGACGCGGGTGTCGAAATGTGATATCTTATTTATTTATTGTTATCTCTTTTTTATTCTTATGATTAATGTAATGTGCCATATGCCTGTACGCGTGAAAGTTTTGACCTTTAAAGGTCAAAAGTAAAACAAATTCAATATGCCAAATCAGTAATGCTACACTTTGTAGCAGCGTTAAACTGCCAATGAAATACGTAAAACAATTCCAATCACTGTCTGTTTCTCTCTCTCTCTCACACACACACACACACACACACACACACACACACACACACACACACACACACACACACACACACACACACTTAATTCAAAATTTGAGACTCGCATGACATGACATGTGATTTCAAATCTCAAATTGTGAAATAGGTTTGTTTATTTAAGAAAATTAAATTAACAATCTGGAAGTTTTTGGAAAAATAAATTTTCGGAAAAATTGGAAAAATGATTTCAAGTCTCAAATTTTGTGGATACGTTTTATATAGAATACTAACATTGTATTTTGCTTAACATACCCCTTCTGTTACACCATTTTGTAGGTGTAACATATTTTCATATAAACATTTTAACTTAGTTCCATGCAAATGCTTTCTGCATTTTACGGTCGCCAATCTCTATGGGACCAAAATAAATTTAAGCGTCAGTTGTAAATCAATTAGAGGGGTGGTTTTTGGGGTGCAAATTTTGCCGACATTGCCGTTTACGAGTAAATTGAATAAAATACGTACCGCGAAAAGTGTCACAAGTGATATTTTTAACTTTCGGTATCTAGTCGAAATTGATAAAATATTGTCTGCTTTCGATGATTACAAAAAATAACATTTCTTGTTTTTAACAACATTGTCACAGCTAACATAGCAAGTGTCAAAAAAAATTATGTAGGCATAGGAAGTTATAATATCTTTGTACATACCAAATCACAAATAATTAAATTAATGACTAATTAATAGGGTTAATTGGAAATCAAATAAAAAAAAGGAAAAAATCTGTATCACGAAAATCTTTCAAACTTCCTTTAATCACTATTGTAGTTCAATAAAAGAAAAAACTCCCACCAAAGCACAAGTTGGACAAGGGAGAACTTGGGCGTAGTTAATTAAAAGCTGGAGTTAATTAAGCCGAGTGATAAGCATCTATAGGTGGCGCTCGAGTGCACATTGTGCCCCTCTCCATGTCTTAAGCAGACTCGGTTGCATGTGGAATTTAGTTCTCAGAGGTTCATTCATAGTTTCGATATCGTTATATTATATGCACGAATCAGGATGGATCGATAATTAAATTCTTCTTTTGGTATAATCAGTTTTATTGTTCAGCTGGATTCTGCTTGTCACAAAAATGTTAAAAAGCGAGGATTTGTAGTCAGTACCAAACCGCGATCACCTAGTATGTTACATAGATATACATAGGCCGTACATATACCTATTAATTAAAATTTGATTTGCTTCCGCAGCAAGCCAAAAAAGTATGGCACATTTACATAAGTGGGTAATTGTCAAATTTTGAGTAGGTAAACTTGGCTCCAGAAGAAAATATTTGGATGATATAGCAAAATTGTGATAATTGATTATTTAATTGTGTCAAAATAAGACTGATTATTGGAATGATCTAAGTACTGAAAATAGTTTGATAATAAAAAAATACTCAGATCAATTTTATCAGTAACAGAAGGGTCATCTTTGGTATTTCAGTATAGACACCTGATCACGGTAACAGAGTTGTACATTTTGCATACTACCCTTAGCTATAAATTGTGGAAATTAAAGAAAAACCAAGAGTAATACGTCAAGCTTATACTGGTTATATTATATTTAAGTAGTTACTACAGATTCCAAGACATTATAAACACTTAAACAGGACCTTTTCAATTCTTAGCTACCTGCTCAAAATTTGACAATGACACAATAATAGTTGCTATGTTCTCTTTTTCAGGTGATCTATGTCAAAAATAAGCATGGATGAATAAGCACCATTCCTTTATAATTTTAATCATTTTGGTCGGCATCACTACACTTTAAAACCACCCTGGCAGGCTATTGAGTCTGTACCCCAGCCTCTCAACGTCTAGTACAGATTTTACATCTAGAGTGGCAAGGCACAGGCGCTAAGACATCTCATGTATTATTTAATATTATTTAAAACTAATGGACGACCGCGACTCCGTCCACGTGCACTGCCAAAATGTCGAAATTACACGGGATAAAAATATTTTCCCGGGATAAAAAGTAGCCTATATATGTTAAGTGGAACCTGTCACAATATATCCCTGAAAACTACATAGAAATTGGTTCAGCCGTTTTTGGTATTAGCTTACACAAACATACAGATATACAGACAAACAGACAAAATGGAAAAACATTGTTTTGGGTTCTCTTGCGTGTATAAGGCCGCCAATTATAATTTTTTCAATACAATATTTTCTATGTACAGAAATCGATACGTTACAATTTTATTATATGTGTAGATAGATATAGATAGATTCTTAGGTAGGTGGCTTTTCTCTTTACCGTGACTTCAGCCGCGTGGTCTTCAGAAAATAAAAGATAAACTATTTGGAACGTCTAAAAACCTAATTTTACCTATACTATAACAGGATATTGGTTCAGAAAAAATATTTTGTAAGAAATATAATGGATTAAATAACAGTAGAATATATAGATGCCTATGCACCTTTACTACAATGCTTCGTAATCAACTTCTACAAGTGCCGACTTTCAAAGTAGACGGAAGTGAAAGGTCAGAGTTCCAACCAAGTTGTAGGATCCAGCTCTGTAATGGCTCTATAGTAAATCGAATTACAGCTGCAAGTTCCACAACAGGCTTCCTGCGAACTATTATAAAGTTTTGGATTGACATTTTGTCTAATTAGCTCTAACTTAAGTAAAATGTTAACTTGCATTAGAATGTTACATTCGTTCACAACTTCATGGTTAAAGATAGTTAAATATTTACAATAATAAAACATATTATATCACGTCAGTAAATGACTATACTGTACCAATTATATTATTTAGAGTTTTATAATCATCGGATTATTTTTTTGTGCTTTGAACATCAATCACAATAAAACGAACTCAAACAAATATACAAAACATTTTGCTACAGATTTAGGGTTAAATTCCAAAAAGACTACCCATTAGCGGGGAGACAGGGACAAAACAGTCATTACGCGATTTCTGTGACGTCACATAATTACAGGGTGGCGTGGGGAGCATTAGCGTATAATAGTGCCGGCGCACGGGGGAAGCGACATAGATAATTATAAGTTTTTAGGGTTTCCTATAATAAATGTAAAGTAAAACACTAATTGGTAACTGATATCTGACTTTTAATCTTTGTGTGACAATATTACCATGCAACACTTGGTGGACGTATAATTGCTTAGTATGTAACATTAGATCAAGACAGAAGACAATGGTAAAGAGGAGAGGCCTTTAGTTAGTAGAGTGGGTGCTGCTGAAGGTATTGTACGTACAGCCATAACATTTTCCTCAAAGAGAATAGAAAATAACTTGTTTTTGTATGTATATCCCAGAACTGGACGGAAATGTTCTCACCTATCATCCCACGCACAAGTCTAAAGTGCGAGTAAACTAGCATACCTCTCACTTAGCCTTAAAATACTGGTAGAGCACTTAGTTCGACGTCCACCAGAATCGAAAAATATAATGTTACATTTCATTAATTTAATTTAATTGAAGAAATATGTAAATAAGTAGTAGTACATATTGAATTAATGTTTAACAAAATTAATGTTTTGCTACGGAACCCTCTCTAATATTTTTCTATAAATTATTGGTTTTTGTCATAGCTTTTGTTGTGAAGTTCGATTTTTTTGTGATACCTAAACATGACATTAATGGTAAAATTAAGTCCTATTGAAGGTAAAAACTTTAAATATATAAGAAAATTTCAGAATTTAATTAAATTCAATACTATGTATAACAAAATGCATTGATCTAATGGTATGAATTTTGCTACGCTTTCAGCGTAGTAGTCTCGTAGAGGCGCTACGAAAAGCCGAAAGAGGTCTTGAACTTATAGTGCTCTTATATTATATTTACTTTTGTAACAACACCCACTATTTATTAGGGTATCGAATCGCCAAAAACCGTCAGAGCCAACCAAAGATCACATTTTGTTCCCAATAGAAAATTTAGGTAAACCAATCGAACACCTCACCTTACGGTTGTGTTTAATCTCCCACATGTTTCGACCAAAAAGGACGAGCCGGGTATAAACTTGGGCCTTATTGGTCCTTGTAAATGCATAATTAGCAGCTCACAGTACGATGTGACTGCTGACGTGTATCGCAGCGGGTAACCGAGTTAGTGCAGCGATAGCGCTCATACACAATTTGATTTCATTGTGTGCCACAGAATAATTCATTTACATTTTTTTTAAATCTATATTTTTGCCTACTTATATATACGGCTGAGTTTCCGAAATGGGATTAATAAGAACTGCGAGATCATAAAGGCGATTTCACAGTCAAATTTTGCATGGTGCGGAGCCAGATGTGAATCTATATTTTTATACTACAACATACCTACTTAACGAACATTAAAATAATTAGGAAAAATGAAAATAGAACTGAACGTAACAAACGTAGTGTTATCTATTAGTTAGGGATATTGTATTCTCAATCTATGGTAGGTATAGCTGAATAAATCATAAGCAGTATTTTTGTTATATACTATATTACAAACACCAAGTCCTTAATTCCAAGATTATACTAATGTAAATGACTCTAACAAACATATATCCACACTTAGGAAGAAGCAATACTGATAGATAAGGTGCAAATCACGTCAATCTTATTCGTTTATCATCGTTTAGCTTCTGACTGTTACCCACGAATCAAGTTTGATTACCGCATGCCCGCTACCCTACGTCATAGTGCTGCTGGGGGAGCCTTGCGTCGTTTCCACTTGGTTATGCCCTTTATGCGACGATTCATTACCGAAGGGGACGTCGACAGATAGACACATTTATTACTTTTGTCAGCGGAAAAATGAATTTACACGCCAATGACTCAATTTCCTATAATTTTTTTGGGACGATCTTAGAGATGCAATTTAAGTTATGTGTTAATTTAATTATATAGGTAACATATTACTTGTTACCCGTGACTTCGTCCATGTGGTATTCAGAATGTACGTACCTTCTCCGTACTCTCACCAAATTATATGTATACAAAACTTCAAGCAGATTGGTTGAGTCAATAAAGCGTGAAGAAGTAACAAACAAACAATAATATATAATATATACAAATAATAGTGACGCCTGATACAATTCAATAAATAAATGTACTTTAGCATTTAGTTGGGATACATCATGTTTCTTGTTGTTATAAGATGATACATATTCTTAAAACAAGTTCGCCTACCTACATTTTTTTTGTTATTTTTTCGAACTGTGTTTTAATTAGTGTGAAAATCCTATCCTACTAATATTATAAACGCGAAAGTTTGTAAGTATGTATGGATGTTTGTTACTCTTTCACGTAAAAACGGCTGGAGCGATTTTAATAAAATTTGGTATGGAGTTAGCTGACACCCTGAACACATAAGCTACTTTTTATCCCGGAAAAATATTTTTATCCCGAAAAATTTCGACATTTTGTTTTTTCTGCAGTCCACGCGGACGTAGTCGCGGGCGTGAACTAATATCATATAGTTCAGAATATATTTGCAGGAATTATTCTAACCACCACATTTCACAGGAAAAAAATATCTTAAATAACCTCAGCCACGCAAGATTAATTAAACCGTACTAAAGTACGTACTACTCATAAAGTAACAAATTACTTTATTCGATGCTATAATAACGACGTACTTGATTCTTTTAATCTGCAATAGATGTAGGATGTAGTGAATACCCACTTAGTGCAACGCATCGCAGGTGACGCTGCGAGTACAATCCAATTATGATCACGTTCGGATTTTAATTGTATTCCATCGTATATCGAACGAGCTCTATTACAGGAAAAATACAGGACAAGAGCTTTCAGACACATTGATATGTAATACGAAACTACCAACGCATGTCTAGGTATAAACGAGTGATAAGTGACCAATTTAATTTTTCTGGAAGGCTATTCTTTTGTTCCTAGGTGGACAGTGTTTTTAGGTGGTAGACAAGGTCCTATAAAACAAATATAAAAGAGGTTTTTTTTATTGGTTCTAGGAACAGCCAATATGAGACCTTCCACGTGGACCAGAAGGGCTACGACCACATGGGCGATGGTGACGACCTGGACACGCCACCTTCACCAGACCGACCTCCACCACGCCATATAGGTAAATTAAATAAGATCATAAACCGTTGCAAAACCCGTTGGAAAACCCGTTGCTGATCAAATTGTGTAAAGGCGAGTCTCCCTCCATCGACCAAAAGTTGCCAACTTTTATGTTGTCACAACACGCGGTTGCAAAAGTTTCTGTAAAACTTCTGTTAACTGGGCGCGCATTGCCCTACTCTCTCTGCCCTTTGGTAAATTTAATTTTTTGAGTAATTCATGTACGATTGTTCCCAGATAAGTACATTCGCGCTGAATGCCCGTGCCTCAGCGCGCGCTACACGGTGGCGCTGCTGGCCTGCTTTGGCTTCAGCATCATGTTCGGTATGCGCTGCAATATGAGCATGGCCAAGCTGAAGATGACTGAGAAACATAACGTGAGTTGGTTACCTATAATCTCTCTCTCTATTCTGCTTCCTAATAAGCAAGTACATACATATTAGGTACCTGTATATTTTTGTTATACTATCGCCTGCCCGCGATTTATTTCGCGCCACTTCGTCGTTATTTTGATGTAAAATCTATATACCTGGCAAGTTTTTGCATGAATGAATATGTAACAAACATACACATACATCCATCCTCATAAACATTCACATTTATAATTTTAGTAAGATATAGGATATTCTGGATAATATTTTATTTACTTCCATACAGGGATATCTAATGACTTATCATTTTTCATATTAAAATTTAAATGCACTACCTTTTTATATAGACCTCGAGCGGCGTGAAAGAGGACACCCCATTCAACTGGACGGTCAACGTGGAGTCTTCCATCGACTCCTCATACTTCGCTGGCTACCTGATCACACAGGTGCCTGGAGGTTTCCTCGCCTCCATGTATCCAGCCAACAAGATCTTCGGAGCAGCTATTGCTGCGTCAGCTCTGTTCAATATAGCTATTCCTGGAGCTATGAGGATGGGACCTGCTGCTGTTGTCATGCTGAAAGTGGCTCAGGGGTTTGTTGAGGTTAGTAGATAGACCTTTGTTCATTGTATTTGTACCGGTATCTTTTAATCTTATGTGCCATTAATTTAACTACCTATATACCTGCGTCAATGTCTCCAGTCCAGAGGCATCAGTGGGGTAAGGTAACGAACGTTTTTACGCGGCGTAACGCTAGCGACTCGCTAGCAATTGACGCTAGCGTTACGGACTATCGAGAGGTTCGTGCTCACCCCACAGATTCTGTACAGATGGCTCCAAAGATATATTTACTACATACATACTTTATAATGACATGTGATTACAGAACAAACATTCAAATTCCGAAGGGTGCAAATGAACATGTAACACGTCTGTAACAAGTTTAAAATGTGTAACATTTGGCAGTGAGCGTGCCTGTGCATCATAATGCTTATTATCGAAACAGAGAGTATCCGCTACCGTCACGTTTGGACTTCCCCTTCCTTTTGTATTTCAGACAAACTGAATTCGCATAATATTCCGTAAGCCTATAAGTAGGTACGGAGTTTGTCGGTAATGATGCGAAGTTTTAAAAATACAAAATGATGTAACTTTCTTTTTTAGACGTAGTATTATCCTAGTTTACATGAATTATGTTAACATCGCATGCAGGCTAAGCTTAGAAGTTCAGATATAAGCGTAGTTAGCCGTACTTATCTTAGGGTAACTTTGCTACTCACTTATCTTTCAAGATATACTCGTAGCGCTTAGTCTGCATCGTAAATTATCATATGTCAGTAAATCTGCGAGATTTTACTCTAACAAACATATACTGGGCACTCTCTTTATCTTTAAAAATAATAAACTATATTTCTTTTTAGACTGTTCCATTTTCCCGTCATAAAATCGTATAGCAGTTAAAATTTACAAACGATTTTCCGAAGATCGATCCTTTTTGTGAATAGGTAGTACTCGAGCACTGTTGAAATCGCTCGTCGATACAAAGCGCCTTCTGGATTACGCGTTACGCATCCCCCGTCGCCATAGTAACGTATTTGCTCCTGCACCCAGCTTAGCGACTCTCATCCTCGATACCAAAGCTATCCTATTAAATCTAAGTGATTGTGAACCGTTGATAACGTATAGGATTAGATATGATATTATATACCTTTTATCGTCCGCGCATTCGGATCTATTGTTAAGAGATATTGAGTAGCGACCAAACGTGAATGATAAAGGTCCTAGAAAAATTTACAGAAACGAAGGCACAATGAAAGAAAGAAAGACGAAAACAAAATCTGTGGCAGTAGTCGTAATCAATAAATACCTACTGTAAAAAAAAGTTTGTCTCCATCCAGAACATATCACATCCAGGATGGACTGAAATTAGCACATTCGAGTTTTATAACGGTTTATGAAAACGTTACTCATTTATCAGGGCGTAACCTATCCATCTTGCCACGGTATTTGGCGTATGTGGGCGCCACCCATGGAGCGGTCGCGACTGGCCACGCTGGCGTTCTGCGGCACCTACGCCGGCATCGTCATCGGCATGCCACTGTCTGGACTACTCACTGACTACATCTCGTGGCAGACGCCGTTTTACTTCTACGGCATCTGTGGAGTTATATGGTAATTTTTAAGGACTTACAATATCTTATATAAGTAGCCCGCGTTTGTACATTTCTATTTTGTTATACATTTTTGATAAAATGATTGTGTTATGTTAGGGAACTATTTGGTGATATTGTCCAATTGCCTTTAGATATCCCATTGTTTTTCGTTATCGACACAAAATGCGGTTTCTTTATAGAGATATTTACCCATTCTTCACATTCTTCTATGTATATCTTATCTAGGTATGTGATGTGGCTCTGGCTGGTCTTTGAGCGTCCCAGCAAACATCCTCACATCTCCGGCAAGGAGTTGACGTACATCGAGGAGTCACTCGGCACCAACACGCAGGCTGCCATGCCAAGCTTCTGGAACACACCATGGAAGGAGTTCGCTACCTCTCCACCAGTTAGTATGCTAATTACATGAATCCGATATATGGGACAGTTGTAACATCGATGTTTCATGTAGCGACTGCCAATGAAGCTTGGGCATTACGAGTGTGAGCCACTTGCTAACACTTCTCTTCTAACAACTTATCTTTTCCGTGACCGACTTTCTATGACCAAATTATAGAAATGAATTCGAGAATAGTAAGGTCAAGAACAATGACGACCTAATAGTTAGAACATCATATTATGATGTCATCGGCAAATATGGCGGAATATTGTCTCGGGCGTCTATCTAGGACGTATTGATTATACATACATACATATAATCACGCCTTTATCCCTTCCGGGGTAGGCAGAGCACCAAGGCCCGATAGAACCACATGGTGCCACATGGTTTATAATATTACGGTTGCGGAAATATGCTTCTTTACTTCGTGGTTCAATTTTCATACAAATTATTTGTGATTACATACTTATACTTTTATTTTTCTGCGTCATATTTTCAAAAAATACTTATACCTATAAGTTATTGATTCGAAAACCTATTTATTGTAGGTCTATGCAATCATCGTGGCCAACTTCTGCAGGACCTGGAACTTCTGTTTGCTTGTCATTTTCCAATCTGCTTATTTCAACACCAGATTTAATATGCAGATTACAGAGGTAAGATTTTAAAAATAATGTCTCTACATAACTTAATGTTATTAATTAGATTAGATTTCGTCAGCCTATTGCAGTCCACTACTGGACGTAGGCCTCCCTCAGAGCACGCCACATAGCTAAATCTCGCGTTTTTGCCATTCATCCTAATTTAATTTATCCTTAAAGTTAAGTACGAGTATAAGGGAAGTATTGGTTTTCCGTTTACCTACCGTTTTGTTATGGTTAAACTTTATTTTCCTTTAGTCTGGCTTCGTGGGTGCCATTCCTCATCTGATCATGACGTCACTGGTGCCGATCGGCGGTATGATGGCCGATTACCTTCGAAAAAACAACATCATGACCACCACGAACGTGAGGAAACTCTTCAACTGCGGTGGTTTCGGCCTGGAAGCTTTCTTCTTTGTGCTCGTAGCCTATGCTAATAATAAGGTAAATAAATATACTAATGGAATCCTCGTTCCCAAGGTTGATTTACCTGCTCGTTTGTGATTCATTGGGAAATTTTGGTACAGTGACAGAATTTTCAAAAAAAAATCATAATTTAAAGTAGGCAAAAGTTTTTTTGCACTTACAATAATGAGAGCATCATTTATAATTTTTGTTGTTGTCTAAATATCCATCGATCGTTTGCCCACCACCGGGCCCTACACCCTCCGCTGACCCTCGGATCTGCCAACTCATGGTCACGAACACAAGCCACTACAGTCGCAACGAGAAGCCCGAACCAAGCACCTAGCATCCGAACATCAATAAACATAATATAATAATATAATTGTCTAAATAATTAAATAAACAAGTAATTCTTCTTTAAACATTTTTAGGGTTCCAAATATCGAAAGTAAAAAAAAATGGAATATGGTCTGACTCTTTCTCTTTATTTTGCTTGCGTCTCTTTCCACAGTACGTGGCTACAATCGAGCTGACACTTGGTGTGGCCTGCAGCGGGTTCGCCATCTCGGGCTACAACGTGAACCATCTGGACATCGCACCGCGGTACGCTTCCATCCTTATGGGCTTGTCCAACGGCATCGGCACCATCGCTGGCTTCGTCGTGCCCATTGTTATTGATTACATCACGCAAGAGAAAGTAAGTGGACGTAATTAAACGAGTGTTATGTTGTCGTGTATCTAAGTTTTTATGTAGACGTGGTAAAGATTTATTCTTCGTTGCCTGCGTTTTCGATTCTCAGACGAGGCAAAGGTGCCTATTTCAAATCACTTATTGAGGATATTTTCTTGGTTATTTAAAGTATCGATTTTCAGTCCCCGTTTTTTAAATTACAAACGAAAAATAGATGAAATTTTATGGCGCGAGCAATATTGAAAACTTTCAAGTGTAGCTCCCCCACGGCTTTCTTCATCGAAACAAAAAGGACACTGGGCCGTGGCTAATTTAAAAAAGGAAATCGAGCTCTTGGCACGGCACGCTCCGCATTCAAAATGAACAGCCGCGGGTGCGCGCCGAGGCGTCACACAAAGTATATTTCGAGTGAACACTTTATTATCGCGCACGGAACCCGCCATTACGCGCCGATGGTTTTCGCATTAGCATGCGAATCCTAGCTTTTGTTATGCATTTTCCGCATTTAATGCCTAACTCGGTTGTGATTGATGCGCCTTTTGTTGCTGATGTGGTCTTCCATTTTAGATTATAAAATTAAATGCTGTTGTTTATGTTTTAGAAGATTTATAATGCGTATGTCGTGTTTCCATTTGATATAAAAAAGGTATCTATATGAACGTAATTAAAAATTGTTAGACGATAACTTCAATTGATAACATTTATCACAGGACAAGCTAGAGAAAGCAATAACAGAGTGGCGAGCGGTGTTCCTCATGGGGGCCACGGTCCACTTTATCGGTATCACCATCTACGGCATCTTCGCATCAGGCGAGCTGCAGCCCTGGGCTGAGCCGCCGCCGACGTGTGACCCTACCACTGTCAAGTCTATAGAAACTGAGACCACTTTTGTAAGTATATTGAGTCACAAAATATTTTAAGCGTAACTTTTTACGTGATCTTAATGTAGAGTTGTCTATACCTACAGTTTGAACTATTCCGCGAACAATCCGGTCACTTATTTCTTCTTTCTTCGGTTCAGACGGAGAAGCCGTCAGCCCCACTAAAAGGTTCAGAGCCACCAGCTTACGGGGCCATAGCCCCACCTCGGCCCCCTGGCCCTCAGCAGCATGTGCCCAACAACCCGTTCGTCTCCGGCGCCTTCTACCAGACGGAGCCGGTGCAGCCTCCCACACAGACCTATGAAGACCTCACGGATGATGGCACCTATTAGTCCCATCTTGCGAGTTGTTGGCGCGTCTCTAATTTTAAATTTACCATAGAGGTAATTATTGTTTTCGGATGAAAATGGTTCAGTGTCATAGGAGATGGGTTTACTGCAATGGGAGTGCTAGAAAAGTATGTCGTCGTAACGAATGTTATTGCTGATTTGGATGCTGTTCAAATACTAGGTTGTGGTCGTTAATTAAAATATGTTTGATATACCTGTGACGTTGAACTATTCGATATTCGATGAAGCTTTTCAATCTGTATTTTGTTTGCTCAAAAGTGTAATACTACGTTAAAATCTGTTTTATATTACATTGTTGAACTTTTGTAAATGTACAGTCTAGTAGAACTGAATATATCTCAGTGCTCGTAAGTATCGAAACTTTCGATATAATTTTCTAGTTATATACCTATAAATATTGTTAGTATTTTTATGGGGCTTCGTGAAAATTATGTGTAATTTTGAAATTTTAGATAGGTAGAAAATTGCATTTATTAATGTTCTATTCTGAAATAGCTTTGAATAACTATTTTCATCAATACCTTGTATTGGGTATACCCGTGTGCTTATCTGTTTTCCAATTATTCCAGTCAGTATTTTTTTAAAGTATAAGTTCTTGACAATTCGATGCGTCTCGGTCTTAATACTTACTGCTGATTGACGGTTGCAACTTGGTAAATAATTAAATTTTTCTTTTTCACATAAAAACAGTTCAAGTGTAGACTCGTGCACGAAGGGCACACAAAATTTAACTGTCTAACCATCGCCATTCATGAGATATAGCCTGGTGATATAGGAGAGGACAGATGCATGGATAACGTAGGTAAAATACTATTATTTTACTAACCTTAGAGCACGGAACCTTAAAAGGGTCACTATATGGTTAGGTATCATTAAAAATATAACAAAAATTACCAGCCATCCGTAATTCAATAATAGTAAAATCATCATCAAAATATGATGGTCAAGTGTTAGACCATGATTCTGAAACAAAAAATTATAAATATTTGTTTGCTTTATAATGTAAAATGTTAGTAAAAATGTAATTTAGGTAGGTACTTAAACTTTGAGGAGTATACGCCCATGATTCTCAATAACCTCACAGTAATACCCTTGACGAAAAATCCAAAAAATAAAATGTTATTGTCTAAATTCTTAACAATTAATTATGTTTAGCGGGAAATGTGCATTATTTGTTTTGTTTTTTGTTTTATAAAATATTAGTTAAACTACTTTTTTATGTTTTTATAAAATAATAGTTATTAGTTTAGAGACATGTACAGGTGTATATAATCCTTTAATCATATTGGCATATCATCCGCGTATATAGACATTAGTTTAGTTATTAATAAAGTGAATCAGATTTATAAAAAATATTTTATTTTATTCTATTATTTTTAAATTATTCTATTAAATTAGTTTATTTTGTTTGTCTATTTATTCATATTTCACTCATTCTTGTTGCTGATCTCATGAAATTGTTGTAAATGTTTAATGGATATTTATAAAATTATCAAATTGTTCAAATTTAGTATTTATCTAAATGTAAAATATTTAGATGTAGAAGACTTAACCAAACGTTAAAGGGAAGATAATGTAGTTAATATTATTGTTGTCGTAGATTATTTTAAAAAATACGCTATTGTTCTGTTAAATTAAACTCTAGTCTGCAAGAAACTTGTCGATATTTTATAATTCCTTAATCAATTTATTTATTAATATTAATTAAGGAAATGATCAATGTATGAATAAGATTTCCCTTTCTTGAAGTATGTATTACGTATAAAATAATTTGTTATGTATTAATATTAAAAAAAAATTAAAATATAATAATAGCGCTTTCTGTATGTATTTCTGAAGGATATAATAAATTATTATTGCAATATTGTACTATTATAACAACACATCTTATAAGTAGCCACAGCAACTATTATCTATACTCAACGCGCAATAGGAACTACTGGTCTGATTTGAAAATTCTTTCAGTGTTAATTTACCAAGGAAGGCTACAGTCTATACAACAACCTGCCCGGCTTCGCACGGGTACAACGCCCTCTCACGCGGACGAAGTCGTGGGCGGCTGCTAGTGATAAATATGTATATTCTACCTACAGTCGTCATAGTAAATATGTGATAATAACAAATAGTCACTGTAAATATATATGCACCGTGAAAGTTATAAATGTTGTATAATAATGCTTCTTTACTCCCGCTCCTCCGTCTTATGTAACATCCTTAATTAACGCCTATTAAAATTATTTGCATTTCATATCATAAGAATATATAGAATAGATGGTAGTAGAAAGCTTTGTACATAATGCACTTGCAAAATGCACATTCTGGGATCTAGATGCGACGCACATATTATGGCACCGTGTTTTTAGCCTCTATTATAAGTTATATTTTTAATTAGTAAAGTGATGAAATAATAATATAGGAAGAAATTGACAATAAATCCGACTGAAGAACATAAGACCAACGACTTAACTTGTTATTGTGCACCTGTAGCGTTTTATGGAATATCTATAATATTTTTGAATTGTATTTATTATAACAAACAAATTCGAATATGTACCTATAGGTATGTATACCTATCTCAACCTAAGTATCTCATAGTGTACCTATCTCAACGTATGGAAAATACCTAAGTATATATCGAATTATCCAGTAATTAGTAAAGTATAAAAAATCACTTCAAATTTAGTGCAATATTACATATGTAGATATTTTTGTTTAATGAATTTTACACTTTAAGACTCTACATTGTTTTTATTACTTGTGATTTAACGTATCTAATACTACTGTAAAATAACAAACAATCTCATAATTTTAAAGTTATCGTATCAGCGAGGTGTCAGGTCTGACCGAATGAAAGTAGGTACAGTTTTAACAGTATAAATATGAAAAGTTATAAAACAATTTTTTTATAAAGTAAACAAGTATTAATAATTTCGTCAGTTATAACATGATATTTAATGATATACTACCGATGCATATACATACATTAGCATAAATCTATCAGAGTACGTTGACTGAACGGTTTTATAATATCGGGATAAACATGCCCCCAATATACCTAAAGGTCTGATTCCGAGCTAAGCAGCACACTGCACCGCTAGCCTTTTTAGTACTACCACTGCAGTGCTGCCGCGACATTGCTGCGTAGCTCGGAATAATATACTCTCATATAAACCTGCAGACAATGTATGCGGACCAGTATTGCTGCGGCAAGCTGCGGCAGCAATGCAGCGGCGGCAGTGCAGCGTGCTGCTTAGCTTGGAATCATACCTTAACTCACAAAAGCAATGCGATAGCTAAAGTATTACGAAATTCGCTGAGTGCTTTTGAAGAAATATAATATTATGATATTCAAAGGAATTTATACAATTGGCCTGGACATATTGTACAATTTTTTTTGTAACATTGCTTCTGCTTTGCTTTTGCAAGACACGTAATTAGTGTGATGGTTGTGTCCTGAGCAAAAAATATTTATTTTGATTTAAATATGAATAATCCGAATACACAGATGTATACGTATAATACTTTTATGTTGGTATCTCAACCCTATTTAAAACACGCGAGACATTGATATCTTCTATTCTAAATTGTGGAGTGGACCCAGATGTGTATTGACAATATTACCTATACACATAGTGTAAGTAGGTAGTTACTATACAATTAGTTTATTAGAGGAATATGTATAAATACTAATGAACGAGGACAATAATAAAGTAGGTAGTATTCTTCTAAACTATTGCTATTATTATATATACAAAAAGATATGGTTTAGAGAATTTAGTTTGCAATTTATATAGGAGGTATAATATTGATTATATGTCATGTTTTAATTCTTAGTAAGCATGCTTTTATTTTGATATATATATAATATGTAGAAACTACGAGAACAGTATTATTGTTATTTAATTTGCAAATTAAAGTATAGTACTTTATGAACGAATGCCTACCTAGATTTATTTTCACTTATGATTTTTCATAGTTTTGTTGCTTATTCGGCCTGTGAATCTCAAAGTAAATAATTATTTCAAGGTATTGTGATAGATATAATAAAATAAAATTATGGTGTCTTTATTAGACATTTGTGAAAATTATCATTTTAATATAACAATTATACTTTATTGTAATTTATGTATATAAAGATATATATACGGAACATAATACATCTAAGTTACAAAGTCCTGTTCTTAGAGATGACAAACAAATTTGCAATTACGAGTAGCAATACCTAAGTGATAGAGATGTTCTATTAATATTTACTGTACTCGTTGTTATTGAACAATCCTTTGGTTATAGTAAGTATATATATCAAAATCTCATTAATTTATCATACTTACCTCATATCAACCGCGCGCGCATCATCTAGATACCTATATATTTTTTTAAATTGAGTTTATGAGAGTATTTATTTAATTCGAAATGTTCGAAAATGCAACGTGTACTACACAGGCAACATCGTTATGGTTCCAAATGTTTACTTGATTAAATTTACTCTCAGTATTAAATTTTTTTTTCAAGCCTGTGGCTGAAAATACTGGACTTAGTGTAAAAAATTTAGTCTCATTTACATCATTACAAGTAAACTTTTATGTTGTTATTATAAAATATCATTTAAATAAATACCTTTTGACGTTAGAATATAGCTAAATATAGATTAAAGCGATAATAATTATTGTTGTTTCTATGAATCTCTACGCCGTCAATTCTGTGATGTAAAATATTTTTAGTAATTTTAAAATAATATTGAGTGTATAGTTATGTATCTATCTATATTATTATAAAACTGACATTACTCATATTTTTACTTAAATACAATTATATATAACTAAATGATTCAGGGATACGACAAGCTTAAAAGTAGACCCACAAGTATGCAGCATGTAGGCAGGTACTTTTGAATATCTACAGAATTTAGTTATATTTTGGAGTCATCTTTTTGGTTATATCAATCAACTTATACGGTATAAGATCAATGGTATTGGCAATATACGAATAACTTATATTTAAGTTTATTTGTAATAATTTTATTATTATTCTGAAAACGTTATGTAGTCAACGTTATTTTTATCTTAGTGTTTTATTATAAACACGACTTAATCTATATTTATAAAAAAAATGATAATGATAATTTTCACAATGTCCAAATTAATGGCAGAAAGGGTATATAGGTCCCCCGAGCACTTGTTTCTAGGCACTCTTGCATACGCACATATAAGTATTTAATATAAGTTTAGTAATCTAAGCCTAAAAAAAAGGTAAAAAAAAATGCTATCCTTTGAAGTTACTAATAGATTCCTGATTTGACCTTTTAAATATTTTTGGAAATTGTAAGTACCTAATATTATGTTCCAGACTCACTCAGTATGTTTTCATAAAGACTCATATTTTTTAAAGTAATTTCTCTTTATATTCATTTTAAAGTAATATTATTTGTATCTCCTTTATAATTCTTGGGACTACAGAGTCCCGGTTCTTTGAAAGGTGTGCATCAGGCTGTAGCCAAGATGTAGAGGACCTTTAACAAGGACTTTAATATGGTGTGGGATACACATGGCGGATACCATCACCGAGCGCACATTATATACCCGGTGATGATCCCCGCCTTGTGCAAGACTATTGGAGTGCAGAACTATGTAATGCGACAGGAAATTAAGGCCATGGGTATTATTATTAGTAAGTAGGTATATACAATTTTTAGTATTATTCTGTGACGATTATTATACTATAGGTAGTTTAAGTGATGATAATAAATATAAGACAATAATTTTATCTATGGGGTGATCTCACTCTATAAGGCTGTGTCGACAATAATGCTCTAACAAAGCAAGATATTAGCTTTTAAATATGTTACTAAATAAATACATTTTTAAATATTTATGACGTATATAGGTATTATAATTATACATGTAAATTGTATTTAACAACTTAGTTTGGTATAACAATTTAATTTATTTTTATATTTATCATTGGTAACGCAAATTAATAATACTTAAAACATCAATATCACAGGTTTAAAAAGTTGACTAACATAATAGGCACAGCGATTAATATTATACGAGCAATCGCTGATAAAAATTCACGTCCAGGAGAGCAATTACGGTAAATGACAACGTACTAGTACTTACCTTTCAACGCAACGTCTTTTGTTTTATTTTCTCGTCTTGTGTTTGTTTGTTATGGTTTAGTTTTGGTTCGGCTGTATCCAAAAAGACTCATTTGAGAGCATTTCAGAGATTTTCAACATCTTTCGTTTGACTTTAAACGTATTAAAAATTTTGTGCGATACTACATTTACATAATATAATATTTTTGCATATACATAGTTTAGTTTTAGTAAATGCTTACTTCACATAGTAGCGCGATTGCCTTCCAGTTATAAACCAACAGGTCATCAGATAATTTATCAGCGATTTCAGAATTCGTATCGTGGTAAAGTTAAAAGCACCTTGATACCTAGGTATATTTTAATAAAATCACAGGAATCTATTTGCTACCACCAAGCTAACGACGTGATCTTTATTTGATACGCTCATAAAATTTCTAATAGCAAAAAATAACTCTTAATTATACAGAGTGTAACAAAAGGGGTATGTTAAGCGAAAAGCTATCTAAACAGCCCACTTAATAATTTATAATAATAAAGAAACCTACCTACAAAACTTCAGACTCGAAATCACATATTTATGTTTCTAGATATTATGGAGAATTCCTAAACAACTCAGGAATGTTCATACAATCTTGAAAAATAAACATGGGATTTCGAGTCTCAAATTTTGGAAATAGGTTCTCTATAGTGGGCTATTTACATAACTTTTCGCTTAACATACCCTTTCTGTTACACTCTGCATATTATAAATTTTATTTTCATCTCGTATTAATATCTTTAATAGTTCTTTTCTTTAATATTATGTTATGTGATAATTTATGATAATATAATAATGTATAGATGACAATAATACAATTATTGATCTTTATTAACTAAGCCTGTAAATATATTATAGTTATTTGTAGAAATTTAAGTAAGGTGCATAATTTTTTTAGACATCAGTGGTTAAAAGGCGTTAAAAACTTTTCGATTTATCGTGGATTCCAAAAAAATTGAAAATTCGTCTCGTGAAATTGAGAATGAAAAAGTTATATTCGCTTTGAACTATGATGTTTAAATAAATTATACAGTGCTAATTAAATATAAGGTACTTACTTGCAAAGGCACTGATTTGTCAATTACTGATTAGAATTATATATTTTAGGGCTTTGCTTTCGAGTCCTCACCTTGGGCCACTTGCACCAAAAGCTTAATCCTAGATCTCGTTTAGTCTGCGGATTATCACGCATATTGTCTTACTTCTTATGATACAAGCAGAAAGAGACGTCCTGCGGGACATAATTATATCTTTTAAAAATAATCCCATGATTATGGTTTTGGTGCAACTGGGGCCTGATCCTACACGTTGCTGTAAATATTTTAGATCGATTCTGTGTGTTAATTCAGAAATTGTATTAACTTTTATCTTTGACTTAATTTTCCATTCTTAAATAAACAAATCAACCAAGTGTCATTGATTTTACATATCGTTTAAATAAGTTGCATGTATGATTTTGTTTGATAGATCATACTTTAGAAGTTTATTAGATACTTTTTATCGAAATTGATTTAGCGCTTTATAACAATAAAAACCGAGTAACATTCATTAGCTTAGAGTAAAAATATAATTAGGTTCATAAAATGTAAAAAAATTCATTGGCACATGCGGTAACTAGGTATTTAAGCACTATTCGTATGTTTGAACGGAAATTAATTTTAATATGATACTTTTAAAAAAGGTTTAATATACAGGGTGTTTTTTTGTGGCCACCGTTAACGAAGGGTACGTACTCTATACATGAAATAAAGTAAGTTTATGCCAAAAAAAATGCTGGGAAAAAAAAATTTTTTTTTGAAAAAATTTTTTAAATTCCTTGGTCGTGCGAAATTTATAGTGTCTAGT
This sequence comes from Carposina sasakii, assembly GCA_014607495.2. Lineage (NCBI taxonomy): Eukaryota > Metazoa > Arthropoda > Insecta > Lepidoptera > Carposinidae > Carposina > Carposina sasakii. Next base: position 7,818,756 of record CP053159.1, on the reverse strand, counting down.
GTTTATGTTAGTTTTTTTATAGACAGATATTAATTATTTTTCATGAAAAAATCTTGCTACACGCGTCTATGTGCATTTATGCAGAAAAACGCAGTCTATTTACTCAACTTTGGACCCTAATATTTTGGAAACCAGACACTTCCCAGGTATGCTTCCATGGAGAAATATGATCGTGATGATGAGGAGATTCCGTAGTTTTCGGGAACGTTGACGACCAAAAATCACCCTGTATGTCATGTGATTAAGTTTCAATTTGGCCTACACGCTATAGAAGTAAGAATAAAACGAATAACTTCTAAGTCTGTAATATTAAATAATGTAATTATACTTATTTGTAGAACATACCCACTGGTAAAAAATTATTTATATATTTGTATTAGGTACCTAACTATCTTTTATTTAGCTACAATATATAACTCCACAAATGGCTCAAATGTCACAGGATTATAATTTTTTTACTCATTACATATATATTTAAAATAACTTACCTATACTTATATTATGTATATTAGGTATGTTTTTTTTGTAAGACAAGCTTTGAGAAAGGGAAATGCTAGTTTTGTGGGTATATGTAATAGCGATAATATTATTGTAAATAATAAATCCATAATATTAAAAATATAATGTTTCATAATTTATGATATTTGCAGTGTTTATTAGAAAAAAAAAACAAATCTACCATAGCTTTATATTAATAATTTCTTATTATGGGAAGATGCAATATTATAGTGTGAAGTGGAGATTATTCATTTCCATTTCATGCCTTTAATTGAAAAAGTATACTTTAAGTATGATGTAAACTTAGCGAAAATTTTATGACTGAAAGGTAGGTGAACGTAGTATCGATTCAGTATTCTGTGTTAGGTACATAGAATAGACTCAAATAATCTAAATGAATCTGTAAGATGTATGAAGTGGTGAAGTAGGGACGATTTAGAATATATCATTTAATGAAAGCTTTTTTAGATTACTGGAAGATGATTTTATAAACATGAAATTTATATTATTATCACATACTTGTCAAGTTAAGTTATAAAAAATAGGTAAACACTTTTAATTTAATTTACCTGCACTGTTCGAGCGTTTTAATTAACGTTACGTTAGATTTTTGTTAAAATTATTGTTTTGCCTAGTTTTGTACTGTTTAATGCTAATATAATAACATTATCTTCCCTTGTGAATAAAATAATATATGTTTGATTCGGTTTTTTATTTATGAGCAATAGTACCTTGCTTAGGTTCTTAAAGATTTGTAAAGGTACGTCTTTCTACAGTGACTGACGGCATACAACTTTGTTTTCGTCATACATTTAGCTCCATTCAAGATGTCAGCTCTAATCACTGACTTGTACATGTAAATTTTGCATGGAGAGCAATCGCAATAAATTGCAATGTATTTACCTTTCAACAGAACGTTTTCGGTTATGGTTTAGTTTTAGTTCGGCTATGTCCAAAAACGTTCATTTGTCTGCCCCCAGATATTTTTCACGCAGGAACTTAGTAATAATGTTTCAACGTCTAGATTTTGACTTATATAGTTATAAAAATTAACGCGAAACTAAATGTGCATAACATAAATTTTTAGCTGTGGTTTATGGTAAATATGTTAAACAACAGTGCCCTCCTGGCTGTTTGTTCATAATGTAGGTATAATAAATAAATAATATTTTGTAACAATAGGTTTTATACCTAGCGAAGTAAGAGTAGGTTTTTATAATATTAATAAAACAACATGCCATTCTAGAACCAATTTATAATTAGACTACCAATATTATCACAAAAGAACTTAATTGTACAATAAGTTAACTAAGAAACTACCCCATCAATAAATAATTGCTATTAAGAAAATAATTAAAAACTTAATAATCTATAGGGGATTTCCACTAAATTCGCCAGAGCAGCAATGTCTCGCTCGCTACACTATGAAAAACAATCCTTTTTTACGACATCATGACCTAACTGAGTATTCATTTTATTTGCCTACCTATCTCCGTAGCCTACATGCGGTAGCTAAACTATTTTATTATTTTATTTAAATAGAGGCAGTGAAAAATGAGGATTACCTAAAACCAACAGGGTAAAATTAAACTACGTATAAAGTTCCTACGTGGGTGGTGGTGGTGAGCCTGTCTACAAAATTTTAAGCACGCCAAAACTACATGAATTCGTTACTAAAACTTTCTCTGCATCTCGAAGTTGCATCAAGTGTACGGTGTGATAGATCGCAGTCGTCTTGATTTACCGGGGAATCCTCTGGCATATGGAGGCTTCGCGTTTGTAGTCACGTAGAACACGCCTCTAGCTCTGTAAAAAACGTTTGAACTGTTTTGAGAATTTTTCATTGAATAGCAAGTTTGAGTCAGTTAACGGTACATTTTAATAGGGCTATACGATGTTTCAGTACCTACCTAGCTACAGTCGGTTCTTGTATGGTCATTTAGAGTTTATTATAGATATGTAGATATACCTAGATAGAATAATAGATATAAATATGAACAGGAATAAGATGAAAGAGACTATAATTGTTAACTTCTTATATGATACGATCTGCAGGTACGCGAACAATACGAGAGCATGTGGGCGCTAATAGAAAGATTTTTCTGTTATTGTTTTAGTTTACTAGTATGTCTTTCTATGCTGATGCGGGTCTTCACGAGAATACATCGGCTGCATCTCCTTCCGAGAATGTCGTTACAGTCGACTAAGGAACTCAGCCAGGGGCACACTCTCAGGCGATGAGGTAGCAACATTCTTTTTAATCTCGCCACACTATGCCATCGTGCCTGTTTTTTAGAATCTTTTTCATAATCTGGCTGGCTACCCCATTTTAAAGACACATTCGTGTAAATATTATTACTCTTAGGTATACAGGGTGGAAGTGACAGCCAGGCAAATATTGACATCAGACCATGATTCTGAGGCGAAAACCACAGAAAATTTTCGCAGGAAATTTCCAAAATTTTGAGGAAAAAAATGTGTAGTTCGATTAAGTAGGCCTTAGATAATGACTTAAAAACAAAATTTTAACCTACGGATGAAATAAAAAAAATTGTTTCCAAACAGTTCAAAATTGATCAACCCAATGGAGACTCACAAGTGGTCCAAAAAGCAGTAATGTATCACACAATAACCAATAAGTCCAATTAACTAGTCACAGAATCGCCGATACAATTGGCGCGAAAAAAATATTGCGGATAATCAAATAAAAATGCATTTCCTGCGAGTAATAACACTGTCGTATAAGTCAAAACAATGGTACTTGTTCAGAATTTCAGTAATTGCCTGGCTGTCACACACATCCTGTATAATTATGTAGATATTTTTGATAACTTACTTATGTGTAAGATGTTCACCCATCAGGACATATTCAGTGTCTTTAGGTTCGCACCAGCCGATGAGGTAGGAGAAAAGACTGGGACAAGGTCCCGCCCAGAATCCGGCTCGACTGTTTATTGACTCTATGAAGTATGGCGTCACTTTTGTGTGATCACAAGATAACGTTTCTGAAACAAAAATAGGTTAAATAAGTATACCTATAGTAGAGCGCATTCAAAGAAAAAATGTGGGGAAAGCTGGGAAAATTAAATGCAAGCGCCATCTTCTACGGATTTTATTTGCACTAATACCAGTTCTCACTCATTTCTGCGAAACTCGTAGTACCCTCCTGTTACTGAATATCAAGTATCAATACATAGAGGGCACCGCTCAGTATAAGAGCAAAACTTCCAAGTGATAGTTATGCTGTACGTCTTGCCTGTTCCGTACATATAATGTTGTTCGTTATGAATAAGGACTTAGGTCTTTTGTATCTTATTGAACTATAATATCGCTAATCGAAATTCTATAGGTATATCCTTATAATTGAAATAAAAATAAAATAAATAAGTAAAATAAAATTGATAAGTAGTAATTAATTCGCACAAGGCGTTGGATTGACAAGGTAGATATTTTAAACTAGTGGACGCCCGCGACTCCGGCCGCGTGGACTACAGAAAAGATAAAATGTCGAAATTATTCGGGATAAAAACATTTTCCCGGGATAAAAGTTATAGTAATATTGGGACCTGTCACAACATATTCCTGAAAATTGCATCGAAATCGGTTTAGCCGTTTGTGAGATTAGCGTGCACAAGCATCGATCCGTAACAATTTTACTAAATGTAGAAAAAATGTAGAAAAAACTATATAGATAGATGAGTTCCAAACAAATTTAATAGCAAAAAGGATCCAAAAGTAGGTAGGTAATACTTATAACAAAAAGGTTTGTTTTATGTTAACATTTACATTTTTTATACTATAGGTATATTGTATTAATTTAATACATACATACATATAATCACGCCTTTATCCCTTACGGGGTAGGCAGAGCACCAAGGGCCGGTAGAACCACATGGTGCCACTTCTGACAGCTGTCGTATTATAATTTTTTTTTTCACTCCCAGAGAAGCATAGAAGATTATTATATATTAATTTAATACTTACGAAAAATAGTATCATGTGCACAGCCGGGTTGGCTGGAGCCCCCATTGACGTAGAAATCAGCGTGGCCATTCGGGCCCCACTGGCCCAGTATACCAGCCCCCGTGTGCAGAATGTCCACGAAGAGGGCATCCGTTTGGTCCAGGTCTCGGGAGCGGTTGTTACCCATATAAAATAGTATGGTTGGGTCCAAACCTGGAGGTGATAGAGGTAAAAATATTAAATCTATACATATCTATCTTCTTCTATACCTATACATGTAATAAAAATGTCGTCTGTACCTGGAAGATATATGAGAAAAAAAAATATTGGAGACCTTTATCAACGCAATAGTACCCAAAACATTGATTTTTAGAATTTTTGTCTGTCGGTTTGTCTGTTTGTCTGTGCACGCTAATCTCAGAAACAGCTGAACCGATTTCGATGCTGTTTTCAGGAATATATTGTGACAGGTCCCACTGAACATATAGGCTACTTTTTATTCCGGGAAAATGTTTTTATCCCGGATAATTGCGACATTTTGTTTTTTATGTAGTCCACGCGGGCGGAGTCGCGGGCGTCCACTAATAAATAATAAAATTAGCCGCGTGGTGCCGGCAGAGTAGAGTTTGTACCACCCCTGCCTGCCCGTGGGTATCGTACGAGGCGATTAAGGGTTTCCGGGAGGTAGGCAGCAGCGCCTCCTATACTGACAACATAGTCCGAAAATCACACTGCGGTCACCAACCCGTCTGCCCAGCGTGGTGACTATGGGCAAAACCCCCTGTTGCTGTAGCCTTGTGGCGTGCCCTGAGGGAGGCCTACGTCCAGCAGTGGACTGCAATAGGCTTAAGAAGAGAAGAATAAAATAAAATCTCTTTATTTCAGGCTTGTGCCCATAGTGTTATTAGTTTTACACAAACTTAAATTTTATGTTAGTATATACCTATAGTACAAAAAACAAAAGTACCCTAGCTACTTTTATTGTTAGTTTTATTATTTTATTTCTTACAATCTGTGCTGATGCAGGGCTTCATTAGAATACACCAGCAACATTTTCTTCCGTGCATGTCGTAAGAGTCGACTAAGGAACTAAGGGGCCCTATCAAATTGACACTGATCATTCACATACTACGCTGCGAGCATGTGATCCTGCAGTACCGACTGGCTACCCCATTTTAGGAAATCAGCCGTATGTATTATTGTATATACGAGTATGTACAATAGAATTATTTTTCATAATATATGATGATGATCTCCTACCGTATTTCGGCCAAGGTGACCAATCTTTACGGAGATTGGCCAGGTACGCAGGAAATATTATAGTGCACAAGTGTGTGCGCAAACACAGATGCACTCTCTATTCCGTGGCCAGGTACGCAGGAAATATTATAGTGCACAAGTGTGTGCGCAAACACAGATGCACTCTCTATTCCGTTACTCTCATAGTCTGATGGGACGGAAAGCCGACACGACCGGAGAGAGATCAGGCGCAGGACCAACGGTTTTACGTGCTTTCCGAGGCACGAGCTAAGTGACGATTTTTGCAACATTAATAATATATAACGTACTAGTGTACGCCAGCAACTCCGTCCGTGTAGACTGCAGAATAAACAAAATGTCGAAATTATCCGAGATAAAAATATTTTCCCGGTATAAAAAGTAGCCTATGTCTTTCTTCAGGCTCTAGACTATATGTGTACCTTTCATTTAAATCGATTCAATAGTTTTGGCATGAAAGTGAGACAGATATACGTATACATTGTTACGTTTGCACTTATAATATTATTAAGGAAGTAAGGATTTTTCACCGGTAATCCTCCCAAGCTTGCCAACACTTAGGTGGTTGGCCACCAGCCCCAGGATGTGGGCTCCAACACTATACCCGATGGTGTGCAGCTGCTCAGGCGGCACTGGCTTCACAGGGTGATACTGCAGGTACTCCACCAGCTGCGCTATGCAGAGCCCGGCGAATCGAGGGGCCCATTCCACCTGGAATTTTAAAATTTCAAGAAAATTTTATTGATACACTTTTTGACAAGTTACTAGATCTATAGGTACATTCGTAAATTTTAGATATTTGGCACTTATTTAAAACCTGGATATTTTTAAATTTGTGTTATTATAACCATTACAAAAAACCTAGGTTATAATTAAGTATTGCGTATCTACGATTAACGGAAATAGTTGCATAGATGGAAATAGTTTATTATGCAAACGGGAACCAACCCACATATATAGTAACATCGAATTCTAACAAAATTTATACATTATTTTGATGTTTACAAGGTTGATAGAAAGTTCATTTTTGAATACTTATGTAGCCTAAAATTTTATTTAATACATTAGTGGGTTGGTTCCCATTTGCATAACTATGTCTAGTTATACTACAGCTTCTACAGCTTGTCTGGTAGTTCACCTGTGTTACAGCTATCTTCTATATATATATACATATAATAAAAATGTAACGGGTCGCAGTCTGTACATGGAAGATATATGACAAAAAATATTATAGGAGACCTTTATCAACGCAATAGTTCCCAAAACAATGATTTTTGAAATTTTTGTATGTTTGTCGGTTTGTCTGTGCGTTTGTGCACGCTAATCTCAGAAACGGCTGAACCGATTTCAATGCAGTTTTCACGAATATATTGTGACAGGTCCCACTTAACATATAGACTTTATCCCGGGAAAATGTTTTTATCCCGGACAATTTCGACATTTTGTTTTTTCTGTAGTCCACGCGGACGGAGTCAAGGGCGTCCACTAGAATTATAATATATTTATAGTTAGATACACTATTTCTATAAATTATAAATGTAAAAATAACATTTACAGTTAATTTTACTTGGTTCTAAAAGTATTCTTACTCTAAGAGGTTACACTAATATACGATGCAATATGAATTGCAAACGAAATTACGAAATGTGGTTAGACCACCATTTTCTAACTAGTCTCATACGCGTATAATGTCGCATGCAAGCGTATTCATCATTATATTATATTGAGCTCCACATTGGTGTTATTCACAATACCTACATGAATTACTTTAACTAGGCCAAGTATTGACATGGAATATGTCTATATTCCGTTTGTGGTTTTTAATCCCTCTCCCATATACCTATCATAGCTATTTAATACGCTTACGAAGTCCTTTTTGAATGTTGACGTTCCTATTACAAGCATAATAAATTTTCATTAATTTGATGGTATGTATTTCAAAAGTAATTTATCTGAACTCTGTTGTAGTTTAAATATTTTATCATAAGTTTTTAGGAAGTAAGTTAACCTTTAAACTCCTTTGACACGCTAGCCAAACATATTCATTATTTAACAAAGAGCCAACAACAATAAAAATTCTATAATTAGGTAAGCTAAAGAATATTTACCTGACTAAGGCAAGGTTCTTTCACCAGGCTTCCATAGTCTACGATAATGATATTGTAGTCTCCCTTTGTGAAATATGCCTTTCTCATGTCAGTGCTAGGAGAGAGATTCCTTCCACCCCCGAAGCCATGGACGACGATCTTCGTCGGATGAGCAGGATTGAACTTAGACTTGGTCAGAGAGTCGTTGTCTAAAGTGTTTAGTAGTTCCCCCTTTTCTTGTGTTTTTCTGAAAATTGCAATATTGTTTACATACAGGATGATTTTGGTCGTCAAAGTTCCCTAGTTTTCGGGAACGATCATTTTTCTTCATGAAAGAATACCTGGGAGGTGTCTGGTTTCCAAAATATTAGGGTCCAAAGTTGAGTAAATAGACTGCGTTTTCCTGCATAAATTCACATTGACGCGTGTAGCATGATTTTTTCACGAGAAATAATTAACATCTGTCTATGAAAAAACTAGCATAAACACTGGACTTTAAAAAAAAAATTACATCGTTTCTCAGCATTTTTTTGGCATAAACTTGTTTTATTTGATGTATGGAGTACGTACCCTTCGTTAAGGGTGGCAACGAAAAAACATCCTGTATAGTTAGTAGTCATAATCGCCCTTCCAGTCGGACGGCGTAGGTTTGTTCCCAGTCATGAGGCTCTACCGCTTAATTTATTTCATGTTCGAATTTTAATATTCTAAAATTGTGAAGAAACCATATTACGCCGACCCGATAAATAATGTGCTAAGGGCAGGCAGATGATGATGTTTTACTTGTGTACTAAAATTTTTATTTATTAGGTGAAGGATAAATTTCTACCTAATAGGCCCACAAATATATGTATAGAAATGTACATTGTATATATTGGCCTATTTCGCGAAGCTGCAGCTATCGTGCAGTGGATTATTGTTTTTTTTTTTAAATAATATTCCTAGTTAGGTGTAACTATATTAATGAATTATTGTTTGGTACTACGTGTGTTTTGCCACAGAATGGCTATTAAGTTGGTACCCTGTAATTATGTTTTAGTATGTTATTTATAACTTAGTCATCATCGGCGTTGATGAACATTACTTTAAGTGCTTAATAAAATATTAATAGCAATGTGAAATCCCAATATCAATTATTATTGTAATTGCTATTTACCACTATAGTGCTTTTGTCCTTAATACTTGCTTTAAATATGATATTTCGAAGGTGAAACACAAAATAATAATTTACATCTATACATATAATAAAATTGTAACGGATCGATGTTTGTGCACGCTAATCTCTAGTTTTCAGGAATATATTGTGACAGGTCCCATTTAACATATAGGCTACTTTTTATCCCGGGAAAATGTTTTTATCCCGGATAATTTCGACATTTCGTTTTTTCTGTAGTCCAGGCGAACGGAGTCGCGGGCGTCCACTAGTGTGAAATATATGTATAAGTATTATGTGTCTTTCTAAAACACACAGTGTTGTTGGTGAAGAAGGCTGTTTGTGTAAATTTCCTTAATCTATTTAAAACATCAAAGACTTACCAGAATGGTTGTCTATGGTACTTCAAGTTCCTGCCAATGACTTACCAGCAGGGGTCTATGGTTATAGACCTAGCTCGCTGTCAACGTCAAATCAATGGCGTTTGTGAAAATTTTTCGTAACGGCAAAAAAATTTTCGTTTTGCAAATAAAATTACAAAAAGTTACTTTAACGTAGAGTAAACTAGTTTTTCATTATACACAGTGTAAAAATAAGTTATTTTGATAAAGTCGTACTATTTGCAAGTACTTTTTCTCGTTATAATGAGTGCTCGTGAAGTGGAACCTGTTGCGTCCTGTTCCAAAGAATCTCAAAGTAATTGTGAATTACTAGAAGACCAGCAACGTTCGATGGAATCCGAGCAAAGTATCTCTGATTCATCAGATGAGGAGGGCATTTCATCTCCGCCGCCTAACAAAAGGTCTCGGCGACGCACGCCCGATGTCGTTTGTAACGATCCACGCATCGACACTCTCATCAATCAGGTGAGTTATATCACGCAATTTATGAGCGCATTATCTAAATCTAATGAGATTAATAATACTTGCAACACTCCTGCGGAAGTGAATTACTTGAAAAACCCAATAGCTGCTACCGGGCCAAGTCTCAGTCTTGGCGAGCTAAATACAGATTTTGATGAAAATAAAATTATAGCAGCTGCTGACAAAGAACGACTAGCAATTTTAACCCGACTACAACAATTCAGTTCGGCTGCCTGGAGAGGCATTAGGTACAAGAAAGCTTTACAATCCTTCGGTGCTACTCCAGGATTTGTAGCACTTAAAGTAAATGAAGAGTTTTGTCACCTGAACACTTCTAAAGACTACCTTGTAGGGACAGAACAGGTACTGGCAGGCTTATCCAATGCTATCCTTGAACAGAGACAAATGTTACAATCAGGCCTACAGAAACTTGTCAATTGGGCAGCGGATAGACCTACCGAACTGAATCCTAACACTCTTTTTGATCAAATATCCAGTATATTTGGACCAAGTACTCCTATATATAAAAATTCTGAACAAACAATGCAAATTGTCTGCGGAAAAAGATCTGAATGTATTGAAATTCGTCGGGACTATATTTTGAAGAATATTACTAATACTAATTTAAAAGCTACTTTACAAGCTGTACCACCAAGTGCAGAACATTTATTTAACAAAGACACATTACTGCCAATTATGCAGTCCTTAGGTGGCCCACAAAACTGGTTAAATACACCTATTTATATGAAAAAACAAACTGGTACAATACAATCATCATCATCAACATGGTATAACAATAACAAACCAATGTCTAATAAAAAATACCAACATTCAAAAACAAATAAACCATTTAAAAAAGCAAAATATTCTACTGATATAAAGAAAACTCAGCCCTTTCGTGGAGGTTTCCGCTCTAACACCCAAAATTCAAAGAAATGACTACCAAATGGGGTTCCAGGGTGGGTGTCTAAGATATCATGTAGAAGCTTGGACTCAACTAAAAGCCAATCCATTCGTTATAAAAACAATAACCAGTTGCAGAATCCCATTTTCAATACAACCTTCACTCTGTTATCCCAATTACCACATTCTGAGAAACTGTTCAACAAAGGTAACTCCGGCTATGACACAAATGATAGAAAAACTCATGGATCAAAAAATTCTAGAAAAGCCAACAAAACTAAATGCCGGCTTTCACTCAAAAATGTTTCTGGTATCAAAACCAGATGGCTCCCAGAGGCCCATATTCGATTTGAGAAACCTCAACAATTTTGTATCGACAAAACACTTTCAGCTAGTGTCACAATTAACAGTGATGGAATTTTTACAAGATCAGGATTGGATGGTAAAGGTGGACATTTGTCAAGCATACTTTCATGTCCCAATATCAGAGAGCCATCGTCGATACCTTCGCATAATATACCAACAAGAAGTGCTACAACTAACCGCACTCCCATTTGGCCTCTCTTCTGCCCCCCGTACTTTTGCGGCTATTACAAATTGGATCGCGGAGATCCTTCGAGCCAAAGGTTATCGTGTAATAGTCTATTTAGACGATTTCCTACTTGTCCATCAGGACTGGTCCAAGCTTATTACTCAGGTTGCGGAAACCGTGAGAATCTTGGAAGCATTGGGGTGGCACATAAATTACCCGAAATCAATTCTGCAACCAACACAACAATTAGAGTACCTAGGGTTGAACTGGAATACACAAAAGATGACATTGACATTACCCATAAAAAAGGTACTAAAGATAAAAGAACTCCTCACAAAGCTAAAAGCAACAAAAGTTTGTACGTTAAAACAGTTGCAGAGGTTGCTGGGGCTCTTAAACTTTGCCAATTTTACAGTACAAAGAGGCAGACTCCATTGCCGGAGGTTACAGATGTTTGTGAGGAAATTTACTCAGAGCAGGCTAAGGGAAAAAAGAGTGCTACCACCCCTAACTCTGAAAGAGTTAGATTGGTGGCTGAAGTATGTAGAACAAAATACAACTTCCATAAAAAAGAGCCCAATTACTCACTTTCTCACCACAGACGCAGCGGATGCGGGCTGGGGAGCACACCTGAACGGGTCTTACCTGTCAGGTCAGTGGACTCAAAGACAAAAGCGATGGCACTCAAATGTCAAAGAGATGTATGCAGTATACGGTGCAATATCAAGTCACCATCACACTCTCAAGAACAGTCACATTCTAATACAGACAGACAATCGCACACTTGTAGCATACATAAGAAACGAAGGCGGTACCAGGTCACTAGCCCTGCTGGACCTGACCACAAAGCTTATGCAACTAACGGACCATCTCAGAGTAACACTATCAGCATGCTATCTTCCAGGGAGATTAAACGGAATAGCAGATTGTCTGTCGAGAGGTCGCCCGTTACCAGAGTGGCACCTATTACCCCCCGCAGCAAGTGTAATATTTCAGCACTGGGGCACACCAGAAATAGACTTGTTCGCGTCTCAAAGAAGTGCCGTAGTTCCAAGGTACGTAACCTTGGACTCAAACGATTGCTGTGCAGAATACTGCGACGCCTTCAGCCGCCAGTGGTCATGGAGACTGGCATGGGTATTCCCTCCTCCCAACCTAATCCCACGGATACTAGCGCATCTCAACAGCTCAAAGGGCGAATATATTCTCATAGCCCCTCAGTGGACACAATGCTTTTGGCTTCCAGATCTAGAGGCGAGGACCTCGAGGAGACCAATGCCAATATTGAATCTAGAGAAGAATCTGATAGATCTTACAACAGGTCTTCCACCACCACAAATAAAGGAGTTGAACCTCTTTGCTTGGAAAGTTGGGGGTGGGGGAAACAAGTAGCTCACTGGGAGAAAGAGGAGAAGGAACTCTTGACAGCTAGTTGGAGAAAATCTACCTTAACAACCTATGGTCCTCCAATCAGAAGATGGGTATCATGGTGCACAACTAACAACATAGATCCTAAATCTCCCAGTGGAAATGATGTTGCTCAATTTTTAGCTAGATTATATCTTGATCAGAACTTTGCATACAGTACAATCTTATTACATAAATCAGCAATATCAACATTCTGTGCCAATGTGCATGAAAAAATTTCATCAAATTTTTTTGTTCATCAAATATTAAAGGCAATAGCTGTAACCAAACCAAAACCAAAAAAGGCACCTATTTGGGATTTAAAACAATTATTTAAATGGTTGATTGACACTCCTAATACTAATTCCTTATTTGACATATCTAGAAGGACAGCATTAATTTTGCTTCTAGCATCTGGACGCAGAGTACATGATTTAACTCTGTTACACACTTCTAAAGATAAGTTGATTGATAAAGACAATCAAATAGTCCTGTGGCCAGAGTATGGATCTAAGACTGACTCTGCTTCATACCAACAGTCAGGTTGGCAATTACTTAAACATCCTGAGATAAATATTTGTCCTATACATCACATCCAACTATTAATTCAGACTTCACAGGACAGAAGATCACAAGGTAACTTAGATCAACTGTTTATCTCTATAACTGGCAAAGTTAAACCTGCCTCTAGGACCATGATATCAGGATGGATAAAATCAATCTTTAAAGAAGCTAACATAGAAGCTTCCCCAGGAAGTATACGATCTGCGGTAGCCTCCAGAAGTTGGCTTGAAAACCGACCTGTGGAAGAAATTTTAGAAAGAGGAAACTGGCAAAGTGAACAGACATTTAGGAAGTATTACTGTCGCCCAGTTATCTTAGAAGACAAAGATAAATGTGATTTGTTATCAACAAATTTTAACCCTATTAATTGATTGATCTCAGTAACTTGCATAAAATAATATATTTTCAATTAAGTACTTTATAATATATTAAACTGTTAAATGTCTGAATGTTAAAAATTATAAAGTAAAACTATGTAGGTAGTTAATATAATTTGTAACTAAAGTATAACTTTCTGTTAATTAATTCTACTGAATAGCTCTAAATTATGGCATAGCATCCAGTAGTACATTTGAATTATTTTATTTGATTTTACTTTTTATTTAAGTGTATAACAAGAAATGTTATTTTGTTAATTTAAAGGATAATTATAATTATCTTAATGATGTTATTTCATTATAATTAATGCTATACTTATGTATCAATGTTTTGTTAATAATTTGCTTTTATAGGTACTTCATGTGAAGTCAAATATGACAAACTAATTTCTGACCTATAATAATAATAAATGTTTCAGACTATTCACAATGGCATTTGTGTTTCATATTACACCAGCAGATATCAAACAGGTCTTCACCAACAACACTGTGTGTTTTAGAAAGACACATAATATTGATGTTTTGCATTACAACAAAACATGTATTGTGTGTCAAATAAAACACACAGTGTTGCAGTATAAACCTTGCTGGTGAAGACACCATTGATTTGACGTTGACAGCGAGCTAGGTCTATAACCATAGACCCCTGCTGGTAAGTCATTGGCAGGAACTTGAAGTACCATAGACAACCATTCTGGTAAGTCTTTGATGTTTTAAATAGATTAAGGAAATTTACACAAACAGCCTTCTTCACCAACAACACTGTGTGTTTTATTTGACACACAATACATGTTTTGTTGTAATGCAAAACATCAATATTAGCCGCAGCCTATTAGAAAATCTGTTAGTTACTTGTATGATGATGATCTCCGACCGTATTTCTCTCTCTCTCTACGGAGATTGGCCAGGTACGCAAGAGATATTATAGTGCACAAGTGTGTGCGCAAACACAGATGCACTCTCTATTCCGTTACTCTCATAGTCCGATGGGACCTTACTTGTATAGTAATTCCTTGAAAACATATATTACTATAATTTTAACGTACCTACTAACGACGTTTTATGCTTTTTACGCACGTATGCATAGTTCAGTTTCTTTCCATTCTACAAGATTTAACTGTACCTATAATCCTAGGTAGACCCTAATAAAACAATATTAAAGTAAACATTCTTATAAGTTCAGCATAAAACAGTTAGAAGCCAACTAGTTACTTTAATAGTTCTTCACTAGGAAGTGGGAGTTCGCGTAAAAATATTAGATGTTTACTCTGGAGTCAGTGACCGGTTACCTAATGTTACGAGTATAATGCTATCATGAAGTAAGGACATAGAGGAGATGCAATAGTGTAGAATACATATATACATATATATGTGCAATACGAAACTCACCTTGACCACAGCTAATATATTGTACCAATATAGACACATGAGGTATCTTACAATAAAAATTCAATGAGCCCGATTTTAACTGTTTTAATTTTTTATATCTGTACAAAAATAAAAGCAAATTGGTGTAACAAATGGTAGTACTCGTAAAATCAATGTCAGTTGTTTAGCCGTCATTAGTGATGTACATATAGGTTATTAACTGTCAATTAAAAAATAATAATAATAAGTTCCATAAGACAAGATCCCATGCACATATCGCATATACCTTAGTCTACTCGTCTCCATCTGCTACTCCTGTTACTATTCCAACAAATAAACCGTATTTGGTCACTTCCCCTTTGTGCTTCCTTCACGAAGGCTATCTAACTCAGAAAGGTACAGCTATCTAGATTTCTAGGCAACCATCTACTGTTTTGTAGACCACGTTGTAAATAGCTTTGTTTTTGTAACTGCAAATTGTACTTACATTGCTGCTTATAATGAAAAATCTCTACCGAGCATTGTGTATAACCATCAGAATACTTGTAAGTATTGAATAGCGTAGCTGAGGGATCTCCTTTATTATACTGCAGTTCGGGCTACCCCATATATATATACCCCATAACACAGCCATGTGTTAACCACCATCATCAAGATCGCAGGGGCGCGGGGGACGGAGTGCAACCGGGCCCTCGTCGAACACTACCGATCACTCACCCTTCGTCAGACACAGTTGGCGGAATACCATTTTTTACTATTATAAATCCTAGTTTAAAATAATATACAACCTTAAATCTATCAGCGGCCTACTTCATTCCACATCCACAATCAGCTCAACACATGTCTATATTTATGTATGTACTTAAACTAAATTTGTCTAAATCTGTTATTTGTGTATAAAAAATGCTGAAATATGAAATAACACAAACGATGCAAAAGATAGACCAAGAGTAATATAATCAATACCTTTACCTACTATACTTTGTATTCTGTGGTTTCTTTTACGAAACGACCTTTAAAGAACTACATATATAATTGAACATATAGAGAAACAAAGCGTAGGATGGTGATGTGATATTTTAAGAAGATATATTATAGACCTCTCAATTTATCATCTTCCTGTTCTTACATCATTATTATGGGGTCGGCGCAATATGGTTTCTTTCGAAGCTCATATTGTTAAGGATTAGACGTTTATTTTACAGCTGGCTGCCTCCCTGACGCCAACCCTACTCAGGAATAGCAATATGAAAATCCATACATGAAATAAATTCAGTGGTACAGGCCCGTTACTGGAATCGAACCCATGCCTTCCGACTGAAAGGCACGTCACATTTGGCTATCTACTATGGCTATTACTATCCCATATGAGCTCTTAATCTTCTTCTTCTCTATTATATAAAAATGAATCGCAAAATGTGTTGCTAAGCGCGAATCTTGAGAACAGCTGAACCGATTTGGCTAATTCTTTTTTTGGAATATTCCTTGAAGTACGAGGATGGTTCTTACGCAGATAACAAAATTAAAAAATTACCTAAACACTTTTCTATAGCGGCCGCCCACGACTTTGTCCACGTGAAAGGGCATTGCACCCGTGCCAAGCCGGGGCGGATCCCTAGTTAAGTATAAATGTATCACCTGGTATACAAAAAGTGCTGCATTTGGGGATGCGGACATCGATATGGCGGAGGTATACATGAGGTGGTGTTGAAGAGATCTCTCACGGACTGCGGCTTCTTCTCCTTGCGAGGCTTGTCAGGGTTCCGCTGGCTGTGCAATACTGAAAGAGAAAAAGTTATTATGTCAATAATTAGGCGTACATGTTTTTGGTTCGTTTGGTATTCAATAATAAGGCTTTGGATATGTGAAGCCCACTGAAATTAATTTTCTATTATTTTAAGGATTTTTATTATGTGATAATTTGGTACAACTAGCTGTTATCTAGTTATAGGTAAGTATTTCGAGTAAAGTTTGTTCGATTGATAGATAATACTTTTGGAATAATCAACCATATACCTACACATCCCTAAGTTAATCACACGCAGTAATTAGAGCGCGAATACTTTAGTTATATTCAAGGTCTTCATGCAGGTCCTACCTATAAGAATACCGCGCGTTGAAACTGACTGTTGACAGCTAACCGCCAATTTCTATAACTGATCTTGTGAGATTTTTTGCATACCTATCTTACATTTAATCTTCAATTGTTTTCATACAAAATTTCAAATTAGGCATAAAAGAATCCAAGATTCTTTTTGGTCTCTTGTATTGAAATTGGCCGTATATGTATGGAATATCTGTCAAATTTAAACTATGTATGTTCCATTTCGTTCAGTTTGTGTATTTTTTTTTGCAATAACATAACAACTTAGTTAATGCGATCGGGTTTTTCGAGTTCTCGTTAATTAAGTCAGTGTTACCGTTAATTTAAAAAATATGTATGAAGTTATTATACTTAATTAAATCATTGACGCTAGCAAAAATAAGTGGTCGAAATGTGTTCTGATTTTTTAACCGCAATTACATAAAGAAGATGATTTAGTAGTGACAGCAAAGAGACTAGAATTTTAAAATAGAAACCGTAAGTATTTTCTTGCTTTTCTTATTACAATCTGATAACCTAGTTCTGAACAATAAAATGATATCCATAGAGTTATTGCAAATTTTTTTGGCATAGTAATCTTTTAACGAAGTACCTACCTATTGACAAACAAAGATAACACGTAACTCCTTTTTGAGTGCAAGGTAAGAAGAGGTCTTCTATCACTGGTGGAGAGTGTCAAGTGACAGGTCACAGGCTCACAGCACTTTCACTGTTCAGTGGATGCTCATTTAACGTGTTAGGTCTTTAAACTAGATGTTGATCCATTTATAAGTACATAAATAAAATAAATAGCCATTAAGCAGGATATTGTGAAAATTGCACATCCTTTTTTCCAGAGAGCCTATTAAATTGTACTTGGAAAGGCGTGAGCCTACTGTCGCTGAATCATACGCATGTTAGCTTCCTGAGAATTAGATCATATGGACCGCCAGACATTACTTATTTTTGAAGCTATTATATTTCTAAACTAATACTTTGAGGAAAGTCACCAGTTTGCGTAGCTAACTAGTATTGTAGTAGTGTGGTAGGTAGGTATGTTTCTTATATATGTAGGCTTATACCTTAATGACTTATGTGTTAGATACATTGCATAACAATTCATAAGGTCATGAGTATTTTTTTATTTGTATGTTGTAACCTGTATATGTTTTGTATAATTGAACCTACAATACAGTCAAAAATATAACTATATTATGAAACCATACGAGTATGCACAAATTCACATTAAAGGTTTTATATCTACCTTATAGCTTTCGTAATAAAATATGCATTTATCTCATAAATATTAATGCATCTCCAAACAACGATGAAATATATTAAGTTAAAATGTTATTTGAAGGTCTGAATAGAATGAAGAAAACTCAATTGTAAAGCTTACGAGCTGTTTAATCTTTACTGACAAGAAATTACATAGTTCAAATTGAGTTCTTAGATACCGCACTTACTTCGCAGAAAAAGTTTTCTTTCAAATTATTAGTATTTCTTATTATTGAGTAATGTTACAAAATATTGAAAAATTTTGAAGGTCCCTTTCCTAACAGTTGTGACCTTACTTATAATTTAAACAACGTTATTTTAACTATACATATCAAGCATTCTTCGAATGTAAGGTTATTAATGGAAAACGATTATAAATGTTTATAATAAAATAAACTTACTAAAATAAGTACATACCTATGGTAAAGTGGGGTTTCCGAAACATACCTAAAGAGGATAGTGTAAACATCTCTCTAGATGTTAACAACTTTAAAGTTGCATGTTTTTTAAGACGATTTTATTTAACTACCATATCTGCATGCCGATACAAATAAATTTGAATATCGACGATGTCAAATTAAGTAAAGGTGACAACATTACACTCATTCGAAGATGCCTTGCATTTCTTTTACTGACTTTACTCTTTTCTGTGATAGATTACGCGATTTGTAGGGATGGCGAGTGACGGTGACCACAATGTAACCGGTTAGTCTCGGTGATGAGCAGTAAAATAGCAAATTAAGTCAGTAATCGGACTGATACCTGTCCTTTCTCTTACCTCAACATGGCTAGAAACACACAATACCTAGTAACAATAACAGCAAAGTTCGTAAACGTTCGTTCCTTTATTATTTTTGAGACTTCACTGTCGCTAGCAAATTAATACTTTATCTGACTCTTGTATGCAAAAACTTCAAACACAGCTCGACAAACATCGATTTTCTTATTTACGTTCATACCACAGCTTTTTAAAACCTATATTTTCCTATTAGAAACAAAATTTATTATATTTTTATCGGTATAGATAGTATATCGAGGAAATCGTAGCTCGCAGGTATTTACGAAACAAAAAGTGCGTAGATAATATTGCAAAACTTGATTTATTCATTATGATTGCATCAAACCTGTCATTGAATGAACGGTTCACGATGTCAATTTTTTATGAGTAATAAAATGTGTGTCGATACTACCTTCTACGTACACACAGGACTCTTGAGGTAAGAGGTGAGCCTACCGTCCCTTCACTAGCTCAGATACAACAATCTAGCGTCTACCGACGAATGTAATGGAAAATGTTTCGGAGTTATTCTAAATAGGTAGGTACTACCTTCTATCCTATAAAAGTATCTCATTCCCTCTGGGTAATGATATACGAGTAAGGGGCCGTCCATTAATCACGTGATCTTTTTTTAAGCATTTTTTAACCCCCCCTCCCTCTTGGTGATACATGGTGAGGTTTAAGAACATCCCCCACCAACATCACGTGTATTTTTAGTATCTACAAAAAAATCTTAAATTTTTTAGAATATTTTAGAATACTAATGAAAAATAAATACACGTGATATCTTACTACATCCCCCTCTCCCCTTTCTTTATTCTTTATTCTTTATTGCACATACACAAAAAGAAATATGGCATACAACATTAAAGAAGAGATGCATGTACAATGGCAAGCTTATCTCTACCAGAGATCTCTTCCAGCAAGCCAAGCAAGTAAAGAGAAATTGTTAACAACAGGGTAACATGTGCAATTAAACAAATTCTAAGAAACTACAAAACTACATTAAGAAAAAAAAAGGAGAAAAAACAAATGACAGCATATTCATATAATGGACAGGTAGTGATCCTTCAGCTTTTTCCTAAATGTGCCAACAGTGTGACAATCTCTAACCGTGTGGGATAATTCATTCCAGAGCTTAACCGCCCGAACCGAGAAAGAATACCCAAAAGCCCCAGAATTAAATCGGGGAGTTTGTAGCAGTGATGCCGTATTGGATCGGAGAGGCCGATCTCTTGAAAAGAGATATTTAAAGCGCTCACTGAGATATAACGGAGAAAAACGATAATTAAAAATTTTAAAAAGGAGTGTTAATAAATTGAGTATTCCGGCGAAAACGAATCGGGAGCCATTTTAACTCTTTACGAAAGTGAGACATTTCGTGATTTTTATCAAACCCCTACCCCCCTTTCAAGCTTCACGTGATTAATGGACGGCCCCTAAGGTGTAGGTATTATTAGTACAATTTGTTATTATAAAAATTACTGATATAGGTATATTCACAATCGCTACTTTGATTATAACATGCACGTATTTGCTTCATATGGGCTAAGTTTCAAGGAACTGGTATTTAGTTTCCATCAACTTGAAACAGAATCGTAACAGTGAGTTGTAACACTGAATTGTAAGTAGGCTGTTACGCAATCAGCTTCCGAAGTATCAGCAAACCGGTAAGACGTTAATATCTTACATAAATATGTGTTGTGTACAATAAGTAAATGTTTATTCACATTTTAGTTCAATAATAGTGAGATGTGAATTTCATTATGGTATTGAATGACAAATACACATATTTGTGTATTTGTCATATAAATTTTGTATTAGGATTGACAAATACTTACTTATGGTAGAGTCAGGGGTAGTTTTCTGAAAAAAATCTATGTATCCAACATAGGCTGTGAACTGTAAAAGCGCTATACCTCTTTTCGATAAAATAATTACTAGATTATGACAGGTATGAGTTACCGCTCAAAATAAGTGCCAGATAAGTTATCCAGAATTTAATAGCAAGTGAAAAAAAGTGGAGCGACAAAAAATTAAAAACTTAAACGTTATGGCTGGGCTTCTATTGTCACAATTTCATGTAAGTAAAGTCAAGCCTTATTATAATTTTATAAGCTATGTAAGCTCTAACACCATAAACTCACATGAACTCTTAATTTATTTTAGCGGGATGTTACTCTATATTGCATATAGCGACGTATCCCTTCTACCGTGGTGCTCCAAACAAACCTAACCCAGTCAGTTATAAGGGCCTACTCAATACTCAGTTATTAGGTACTTTGTGCATAAAATATTATAATGACTATCATGACTTTAAGAATCTTGTGGTCACATTTTGATAGTTAAGAGGATGAGATGTTGCTTAATTTGTGGCTAATGTATTGCAATTTAATTACTTACCCCTTGTGTATACGAGTATATTTTATAGTAGGTAATTTTACCTGAATAATTCAACA
Organism: Carposina sasakii; assembly: GCA_014607495.2. Classification (NCBI taxonomy): domain Eukaryota; kingdom Metazoa; phylum Arthropoda; class Insecta; order Lepidoptera; family Carposinidae; genus Carposina; species Carposina sasakii. Next base: position 7,797,165 of record CP053159.1, on the reverse strand, counting down.
TTACCAATTAATCGGAACTAAGTAAATAGGTATCTATGCAAAAATGACTATGTATCATTCAATCTATCTATAGACTCAAGAGCGTTGCAGTTTTCGAGATATTTCGATTGCCCAACTTGTCCCTTGCTCAACTAACCCCTGTTTACCTTCATATAGAAAAAAAGTATTTAATTAAATTAAATGACGTATTAAAGATCTTACTGCCATACTTATCTACTAAGACACGTGGACAGGCGTGACGTGCACTAGAACGCTGTTGCATAATGAAGCGCGCGCGACGACGCTCGCGCATTCGGAAGTTGTCGAACGGGCGCGCATGCGCAAGTACCTGCCACGTGAGTCGGCACGCGAATTAGGGATATGTAGACATTTACTAATTGACGGCTAAGATTGATGAGAATGATATACATAAACAATATAAATATACTTCCTGATTTGTACAGTTATCTCCATCGCCTTAAAGGTTTAAACCCTTATTTTTTAATTGTTATTGTGTGACACAGCTAACACGCCTGCACTAACGATGCACGATAGCCTATAGTGACCTCTTAAGAGGCAAAATGCTTACAGGAAATTAAATTATAAAATAAATTTTCTGCTCTAACAAACTAATATTGTTATTAAAATAATCATCGTTAATACATTGATTAACAAATCGCGCGGCAAATAACATCATACTTAACACCAATCAGATCATTAAACATAATTTTAATAACACATAAATAGATTTAATAAGACTTGATTCCTCATTTTGTGTACCGCGTAATCTTGCGAGGTCGTGTGAGGAAAGCGTCGACGGATTTTGCGTTCAAATGTAAAGCGAATTCCACCATGTTCGCTAACTTATGTAATCTGTTACAATACGCACGATCTTTGTAATGCATTTTGGTTCCATACAAACGGTTTTGTGTCTACATAATAATTATGTATTAACGATATGAATGTTTAGTATTAGTACTGGTATCAGTAATAGCCAACATAACAAAGCGTTATTATTCATATATTTATTAGAAAAATGTATTTTGGACTATACATAGAGACATAAAAGAGAGCTCTCCATTGGTGTATTTTTTTTGTTCAAATTTTTTTAACAAAACTTCATACACAAACTATGTATGTACTAATAAAGTCATTTCATTGATCATTGAATCATTTTTCAACTCACAATTCGTAATCAACGACTGACAAATAACTCTATGACAAATAACTCAAAATAGTGCCTTCATGGAAAAGTTACCGCGAATCGTAGAATAGTAGATACTACCGGCAGGCATTACCTAAAGGAATACACTGTCACCTACATACAAGCTAACCTAGTTTACTTGTATACCTACGTGCTCGATATACTTATTACCTGATTATGAAATTCACTGCCATATATACCATAAAGTGGCCTGACGATTATAATAATACCCTAATTTGATATCGCAATCGCAATATTGTAGACAGTATTAACAAATAAGGACTATAAAAAAAATTACCTGCCTTCTCTTGCAATGTTAGAGTATTATTAGCATTAAATTAGCAAGTAAATATTAATAAAATAACATACAATTCAGTGTTAATAGATGCATTAACTAGTTTAAAAATATTTATCGTATTTATCGCAAATTTTGTCGGAAATCCATTGCTTCTTCTACCTATAAATGCATAGGTACGAGTATATTAGTAAAACCGTAATCCAAAAACAACGGATAATTCCATTGTGCTACACCAAACTGCCTCACTTTTATTATTATTATTATTATAAATACAGTGTAAAACTTATTTCTAAGTTGAAGTCCCACAAAACTGTTAAAACAGTTTGTCTGCGGGATCAAGGGTATCTTATATTATTGTTATACATTGGAAGTTCTTCTTATCGTTCTTATTGCTTCTTATTATCTAATCTAGTGGCGCATTATGGAACACCTTAAAATTCGCAGTATAATCAAAGTATAATCTACCCCAATAGTACAACTGACTACGGAAAAATTATCGGACAACTACAAACGTGTCGACACGCTTGTACTCGTAGTTGACCGATAATTTTTAATTTGATTTCTATCATTTGATTTTCTCTCTCGTACACCTCCCCCGTAATAGGTAAATAGATTATTTTCCAAGTGGATTTGTTTAATTTAAAAGCGATGTGGATTCCCCCATAATATTTGAATGGTGAGCATACAGACATAATTCTCAAAACTTTAATTGATCTTTAACCGTAGTTAGATTATGAAATTTGCCTTACTGACTTTAAAACAGGCATACAAACTATTTTGGTGGAAACTCTTAAAAAGGTACATTAGCATATAACATGAAAAACCTATCAGGTACATGGTACATTCGTACAACCAGTTTCGAAACAAGCTACATATTTTGCTGGTTTTTTCCACACCTTTCGTCCCTTGTTACATTCTGACTTTACACGTTTATTTATTCATGCAATCACTTAACAATTTCCAATCCACACTTGATGCAACTGTTTTAATAGGCAGGCTTAATTAATAATTCTTTATAGATGGCGGCCATATACGTAAAACAACTGTCGAATCTTCCAGCAATATAATGTTCACTGTCCTTGATATTTATATAGGTACTTACAGATCTTATTTATAAGTATTAGTAATATTTCTAATAGGATAGAAAAATGTCGCTAGACAGTTGTATTTTTGTTCTCAAAATTATGCAGTAATAGTAGTAATGATCTTTCGTCACGTGTATGATTTTAAATATGCAGATAGATAAATCGCAGATATGTTATTTCCATAGCATTGCCTAATCACTTTGAGGACAATTTATGTATGTATGTGAAACAGGATTGCTAAGTTATATGAATTATAATAACACGTATGGTGTAATGTAAGTGATAAATGCTATTGGCATATCTTAGTAAAGTTGCAAGAAAATTTCATTGCCTGGTATATACCTAAATGTGTAACATATGATATGTTAAGCAAAAAGCTATGAAACAAAAATTTGAGACTTATTATCAATGTACCTTTATAGTGCATATGTCGAAGGCATATTGTAAAACACGCCCTATTACAAAACGACTAGGCATTTTGAATAGTATGAGAGAAAAAATTCCTTTTAGCACTTCGCCGGTCGCTGCAGGGACATGCTCGCTACGCTCACTCGACTCGTGCGTTGTTATTTTAACAGGTCTAACATAACCTAACCTAATTAATTAAGCAGACCAATTGCTAGAAGCCAAATTGTCTCGCTCCAAAACCCATACTATTCAAAATGCCTAGTCGTTTTGTAATAGGGCGTGTTTTACAATATGCCTTCGACACATACATTGTAAACGTCAATGCAAAGGCAAAAAAGCTAATGAAGTGTATGTATATACTGATCATTGTGAATTTATATTCACACAATTAATATACACACACAATAAGATGCTTGCAATGTCAATGCGATGTCTGTAGAACATCTAGAAACCTTGTCAGTATTAAGCCGACCCCAAAATGATGGGTGAGTGGAGAATGCAACAAAATTTTTGCAGAAAACTGAAATAAAATAATTAGTTACTCCAGGAGTTTTGGCAAAACACTACAGGAGTCCACAAATTTCTTGCTACATATGCTTATGGGATGTAGGTAACGATAACATGGACTAACACGATTCGGGGCATCTAGGTAGAGTTAGAAGTTTGACGAGTTTTACTCTATATCAGATCTTGATAACTTCTTGACAGCACAAACCAACGAGTATATTGTAAACATAGGAATATATTTTGGCAAATAGACTCTTTTTGGTGGATGGAGGGCATTCACTGTTGCCAACCCACATCCAATTTTACTCCCAAGATTTTTTTACCCATAAGCCTTGTCCGTTTCATAGTATGCAATGTTACATAAAATGTGGTCATACACGTAGTAATTAACGTGATCACCATCGAAACTACTCTATTAAATGGACCATTACACGTTTGATTCGTTGTACCCCTTAAAAAACCCTAAAAAAATTCTGTCCCTTAAAGTCCCCCTAATTATCTTTTTCCCTCTAAATTTAGGGGTAAAACCCTTAAGTTGTGACCACTGAGGGCATTAATATTATTTATGTACAGAAAATGTTACAGCAAATTTTGGGTTACTTAATTATTTTTTAAGTAACATTTTATGAATTAAATTTTCACTGTTAATAATAATCTATTAGCATATTTAAACAACTAAGTAAAGGTAGTATGTAATTAGCATCTACTTATGATATTATTTTAATGAAATCATAGTAATATGAGTTTTGTCACTCAAATTAATTACAAACATAATTTGTCAACACCGTTATAATGTACTCATAATTACTACTCTTAATACCCACTTATTACAGGTTATTTTACACACAATGACACAATCGTGTCTAGTTGTTAACAAGTTTTTTTTATTAAATTATATTTTTGTAGATTTAAGATTTTGTAATAAAAAAATAACAACTTTACTTGAATCAACGACAAGTATAAACTATAGTAAAGTTTGAATCAGTGCTTTTATATGTCGTAATTGATAAAATAGGAGAGTTTTGAGAATAAAATACAATTAAGTACTTACTTATATGTGTTTATTATGCCTACCTATTATTATCAACTTTTGAGAGGTAAAATGGAACACGGAAGAGCTTTTATCCAAAAGGTTCACGTTTCATTTAAAGCACTAATTTAATTAGTACAAAAAACAGAAATTTAATACATAAATTAAAACTTACCTGAAAATTGCAGTGCAGTTACACCTACAAAAAATAACCACTTCTGGCAGATTATCATGGTGATATAATATGTCTCAACAAAATATAAACCACCGTAAGTTTTTATTCAACAGATTCTAATAAAATAACACAGATGCCTACTAAACATTTTGCACTTCAAAAATAGGGTTCGTAATTTTTGTATTATTAACTTGATTTATTTATTCGCATGCGGATCTCTAAGGCGTGTATTACGTACGAGAGCCGCATACACACTGAGAGCGAAAGTTCACGCGTGTGAACCTCTCGCCTTTAGAGCTGTGCGTGCAATGCATTTTAAATCTAAAATCCCTGCACTTAAAACCAAATTTGTACTATATTTATGCTAGAAAATTATGCCCCCTAAAAACTTGTCTTTATTGAAATTAAGAGCTAGTCCCTAGGGGTGAGATTTTAGCTCTGATATGGCATTTACTTAAAATTGAATTGCAACTTTCATCTAAGATTATAAAGGGTGTTTGTGACAAACAGGGACTTTAGACCATGACTATGAGGCGAAAAGCACTGAAATTCTTAAAAACTAATTTTCTACATATAGATGCATAAAACAGCAATGGATCATAAGCCCATTTAACTAGTCACAGGATCGCCCGATACAATTGGCGCGGAAAGCAAACAAACATTGCTGTTAATCAAATGAAAAATGCATTTCCTGCGAATAATAACACTGTAACATATGACTCAAAAGAATGGATACTTGCTCAGTGTTTTAGTATTTGCTTGGTTATCACACACACCCTGTATATCAAAAATACGGCGGCAATTGTATAAAAAAAATTAAAGTTGCTTAACGTTGTCGAGTTCCAAAAACCAATGCACCTCTAAAGAGTTTTTTGTTCATTCATGTATTAGTAGTTAAAATACGTTAGAAATGCAAAGAGGTTCTTCACATCACAGCACCTTCTTATTATACCTACCTATATATTTACTTATGTTAGGCTTTACTATATTATTGGATAATCAATGAATTTTAAGCATGTAAGTCATAATATAATCTTCAACGATAAGCTTACCTTTTTCGGTTATCCTTGAAGGTGTCGAAAGTTGCCTCTACCTATATTTAGCATGATTCTTTGACCCAAATTATTAGCATTCATTAAAACTTATCCGCATTCCTCGTTAAGTACTAAATTGTCCTATAAATAAATGATGTCTATTGGGTTTGACATAGCTTACATTACAGATAACTTATGTTCTTACATAGGGCGATTGGCACTATATATCTATAATATGTATAGACGGTGGTGTATTAGCCGCGTGGTGCTGGCAGAGTAGAGTTTGTACCACCCCATGCCTGCCCGTGGGTATCGTACGAGGCGATTAAAGGTTTCCGGGAGGTGGGCAGCAGCGCCCCCCGTGCTGATAATATAGTCCAAAAATCAGACTGCGGTCACCAACCCGTCTGCCCATCGTGGTTACTAGCCTTGTGGCGTACCCTGGGGGAGGCCTACGTCCAGCTGTGGACTCCAATAGGCTGAAGAAGAAGAAAGAGGTATAGACGGTGATTGTAACGGCTAAACTACTTATCGGATTATATATCGTGTCAATCGATTATTTACTCATTTATTCTTAAAGTAGGATTGGTTCCACCATGAAAGCGAGTTGTCACTTTACAGTGGAATGGAATTCAGGTTAGGTATATAATATTATATTATATCGTATTTTTTGGAAAGTTGAAACCGCTTAATCTCAGCCTATGTTGAGATTAACCAAGATTAACCGTAACAATAGAGGGTCAAGTTTAAGCACGAACATATAAGCCGACTTCGGACGTAAGCTATTTGTAATATTACCTAACATATAAAATACTTTGTCCTGAATGACTGAGAAACCTAAACAGCTGATCTTTTCACCTGAAACTTGGAGGATGCGTCTTTGGTATGTCGAAGGCATCCAACAAGCAAAGATTTTCCTTAATTCTTACAGGAACGGAAATTAAGGGGATTTCTAAAGTCAACGCAGACGAAGTTGCGTGTGTCCACTAATATTATACAAAATGTTAAAATTGACACAAGTAGGCGACCTAGCTTGGCGGCCGTGCATGGCTAGACGTATTGCTTCATAATATATTGCTGATCAATGTGCGGATGCTAAAAACAGACTAGAAGAGGTCAATGTGAGTGAACTGTCAAGTAATTTTGAAACAATGGCGGATGGTCACAAGGATGTTGAGTAAGACTCCGATAATGCATCCGTTTTTAAATCATTGGTTTAAGAATAGGTTAAATCATTGGGAATAGCTGTTATTTTAACTTCATCCTTTTCAGTGCTATCAATATTAAATCTATTACAGGAGTGATGATTGTATCCTATACTTATGCAGACCTTCACTAGAATATATCAGCTGCATCTCCTTCCGTGCATGCCGTAAAGAGTTGAATAAGGGGCCTTCTATCATGCCAAACATGGCTAGAGAATCTCCTTCACGATCCTGCAGTATGGGCCACCATTTTGGAAATATGCCGATATGTAGTTTGTAAATTATACTGGCATTGGTAATATTACGTTTATTGCAAGTGTTGCAACGGAAATTGTAGCCAATGTGAAAAGCCAATTAAGGAGGTTTAAGAAATAATGCAATAACAATAAAACCCATGGAAAATACAATTGTTTAATTGATGATATTACCTAGTTTGAATGTTATGAATGCCCCTTTGCGTGTGGAGATTCCGAGTTAGTACTGAAGAAGTAAAGCCCAGTAGCGCTGAAAGAAAAGAAAATATTTAAATCATCAACCATCACTTATAATAATTTAACCTACTAATTATAAATGTAAATAACCAAATTTTATTAATTTGCCACCTGTGAAATTTGCATTAATCAAAACCCAGTTTCATCTTAATGTAATGCATAATTAAAATAGCTACACACATAGTTAATGGGATTTCCAAGTGACAATTCTCTTGAAATTATCGATAATGATTATGACTGTTCATCGTAACAAGAAGGAAGTGAGTCGAGAAAAGGAAAACCATTCCGAGTGAAAGTATGGAAGCGTTTCGGTGCCTGCACTCGATATCAAAGGACCGAATTTTAAAGGTTATATTATTGCTCTACCTTTGAGTCGATTAATTCTTGAAAGTTGCCGAAACTTGGTCAGATCCTGTTTTAATTGCGTAATTTTTATATTCACATATTGTTGCATTATGTAGGTTTACCTTACGTGTATATCGTTCGTTAGGTACTTGATTAAACTTTTTCAAATATATTTTATGAGACGAATCTTATTACTTACTCAAGTATGGCATCTTATTCTACTCTACTCCATGAAAGGCGCCTCTAACGGCCAATTTCAATACGAGAGATCAAAGATAGTCTCGGATTGTTTTACTCCTAATTTGAAATTTTGTATGAAGACAATTGAAGATTAAATCCGAGATATGCAAAAAATCTGTTAAGATCAGTTATAGAAATGACTTGGAGCAAATGCGTAAAACTTGATTTAAGTAATTCAAGAATTAAACCACATGACATACTCGTAATTTATCTATAGGTATTTTGTTTATGTCAAAAAAAGTTAATATATGTGCTAATTTTCTAATTAACTTAAATCTAGATTTTCACATTTGCTGCAGGTGCATCTTATTCTATTAAACTTTGCAATAAGAGCTGTAATTAAAAAAAAAATCGATAGATACCTACTTTTAACAATTGTATACATAACTACCTATCACAATCATGGGAACATTCCGAAGTAATGTGCAACTTTATGTTCATTAGCGTGTCATTTATGTTGACAATACAAAGCCTAAACAATGTCTGTGTGTATGCGTTTTGTGTAAAATTTAATCTCTACCTAGCGAAGTTTGAAAGTTTGTGACACAACTTTCAAACTTCGCAAACACACCAAATTTTGTAACCCTAATGGACCAGTGGTACTTAGCAGCATTTTAAAATGAAACTTAATTCAATTAGTTTATAATAGGTATTCTTAGACTACCTAGTGCCTATCTAACTGTACTGGCAAATACCTATAGAAGTAAAACAATTTTGATAAATCGAGCACTGAATGATATTGACATCATTTGATGCACATGGACATGTACCCTCCGGGTCAATGCCTAATAATTTAACTGAATGTTTCAGTTTCATTTGTCACTAATGGACACCCGCGACTCCGTCCGCGGACTACAGAAAAAACAAAATGTCAAAATTATCCGGGATAAAAACATTTTCCCGGTATAAAAAGTATATGTTATGTGCCTATATGTTAAGTGGGACCTGTCACAATATATTCCTGAAAACTGCATCGAAATCGGTTCAGCCGTTTCTGAGATTAACATGCACAAACGCATAGACAAACAGACAAAAATTCCAAAAAATATTCTTTTGGGTACTACTCGTATGTGTGTCTATAATATTTTTTTTCCATGTACAGACAGCGATCTGTTACATTTTTATTATAATGTATAGAAGATTTATAGCATTTTCATGAAAATCTCCCGACCGTATTTCGGCCAAGGATACGGAGATTAGCCAGGTACGAGATATTATAGTGCACAAGTATGTGCGCAAACACAGAGATGCACTCTCTATTCCGTCACTCTCGTAGTCCGATGGGACGGAAAGCCGACACGACCGAAGGCGCAGGACCAACAGTTTTACGTGCTTTTCGAGGCACGAGCTAAGTGACAATTTTACAACATTAAAATCCGTACATGAAATAAATTCATTGGTACAGGATCGAACTTACGCCTCCTGTTTGGAAGGTGCACGTCTTGACCACTGGGCTATCACCGCTTATCCATATCCATAAAGTATCTACAAAACATGATTCTGATGATAGGTAGGTATAAAGTAATTTGCATTTGAGAGTAGAACGCAAGAAGTAGCGACGTTCGTAAAGTTATCGATACATTTACACCAAAAAGGCCTTCATTTAGCCCGTTCGTTAAATTACCTTAATTATGACTGATAGGTACTAGTGGAAAAGATTCGGCAACTTTGTGAACTTCCCTGCCTGAAGTAAAAGTGTTACTTTATCTAAGCCCATAACGCAGCACTAGAAACTATATACATACTCATGCGAGACGTATTCTCCAAATAATATTTCATTTTTTTCTTCATTGGCGCACCACTTGAACAAATAGAAAATCCAGGAAGAGCAATTCTTCCCGTAGAAGCCGACGTCAGATATGATGGATTCAGCGTAGTATATAGGCGCCCTCTCGTGGTCGCAACCAGATCGAGCTGAAATTATAAAAACTTGGGTCAAAATCATGGATACAACCTACTACAATGTATATCAAGTATTATAAGATTGACGTTATTAGAACGTCCATTAGCCTTACAAGTTTTTAACTAAGTTTGATATAATTTATGAAAGTAATTATGACATTAAAAGGACGACTTACGCAATTCTTTAATAAATTTATAAAGCTTCTACTTGATAACCTTACATAATTAAATTTACGCTAAAAGAAAAAAAAAATTAAAAGCCAAAATAAAAAGCCTCTCCGGTATAGTTTACAAGAAGAATCTGATAATATAAATATGTATGTGGGTAGATACGTCCTTTACCACGATTTACTCACTTTGATTTTCAGTGTTCCGACACCCTGGCTGGGTGATCCCACCATTGGCGAAGAAATCGACGTCACCGCTGGCTTCTAACTTGCCCTTTTCTAGCGCATTGGTGTGAAGTACATCAACAAACCTGCCGTCTGTCTTATCCAGCTTCTTGTTCTCATTCATCGTTACAAATAATGGTAGAGCTGGATCCAGGCCTGATGAATTGGTAGAGTATCTTTATGATCTTGATTTTAAACACAGACTTATACATATAGTACTACAACATTTCGAGGAAAGTCTGACGATGTTATCTTTTCATGTGGCATTTGGGCATAAATAGGTAACTTTTCTTTAGACAACGAGAGCTATGACTAAAAGGAAGAGTTGAGAAAGGCGAGACATGAGTAAGGCTGATTTCAAAGATATACAGATCTCCCCGCTCAGGGCATTACCACATCGGGCGCACATATGTGGCGCCAGAACATCGTTTCACAGCGGTTCGTCCCGACACGGAACCTATCTAGCATCAGCCTGTCAGCTTATAAACGAAATTCTAGCACCACACATAATTATGCGTCCGCTCCGGAAGCCCATGCAGGCGCCCATAGCGGGTCTTCCGTATAGCTGTGAAACCAGCCTAAGAGTTCTGTGAAAGATGTTATAGTTTGCTGGGAGTAGGCAATAGATGACAGGTGAACATACAAAAATAAGGAAACCCACCTGTAACCCTGTCAAACTTCCCGACGGTAACATATTGTCCTGTAAACCCAGCCACGTGGGCCCCCAAACTGAAACCTATAATATGGAACCTAGAGAGACTAAAGTTGTGGTTAGTGACCATTTCGTCGACCAGCTGAGCCAGGCACTTGCCGGCGATCTGGGTGTTCCGTGCCGCTTGAGGGTAGCATGGCTCCCGGACTAGAGGGTTGTAGTCAATTGATATTAAATTGTAGTTGCAGCATTGCAAGTAAGCTGAAAAATGTGAAATTCTTGTTGTATTTTCAAAGAAATTATACGTATAAAGAAATTATAGTAGCTAATATACCTATAATATTACTTATTTCTGATATAATGGTGGCACTTTAAATTTAAACCTATATACCTACTGAGTCCTAAACTATACAGGGTGTTTTTTCGTTGCCACCGTTTACGAAGGGTACGTACTCTATAGGTATACAGGCTGATTTTTGGTCGTCAACGTTCCCGAAAACTACGGAATCTCCTCATCATCACGATCATTTTTCTCCATGGAAGCATACCTGGGAAGTGTCTGGTTTCCAAAATATTAGAGTCCAAAGTTGAGTAAATAGACTGCGTTTTTCTGCATAAATGCACATAGACGCGCGTAGCAGGATCTTTTCACGAAAAATAATTAATATCTGTCTATAAAAAAACTAACATAAACACTAGACACTTTAAATTTCGCACGACCAAGGAATTTAAAAAAAAATTTCAAAAAAATAATTTTTTTTTCCCAGCATTTTTTTTGGCATAAACTTACTTTATTTTATGTATAGAGTACGTACCCTTCGTTAAAGGTGGCCACAAAAAAACATCCTGTACATAAAATAAAGTAAATTTATGCCAAAAAAGTAGTCCAGTGTTAGTATAGTAGCCAGTTTTTTTAATTTTTTTAGTGAAATATATTTGTTACACGCGTCTACGTACATTTACATTTTCATGATGGTGATGAGTATCTGTAGTATTCGGAAACGTCGACGATCAAACACACCCTGTATAAATTAAGTTAGAAGTATAATTCACCTGGTCTAAGCTGCTTGCTTGGAGCATAATCCTTGTGGCCCGTATAACCATGGATTATAACTTTAATTGGAGCATCAGGCACCCAAGGAGCTGAATCTATGGAGTCGGGATCAGTGACAGATATTTGGTGAGGGTTTTCACTATTTGCTCTACAAAAGAAATCATACATAAATACATACCAGACAAGGATTAGAGGAAGTTGCCAGTACTATCCGGTAGACTCTACTTTTTTAGACCCTTTGCTTTATCTCTGTTTATCAAAAGTAAGCATTATTTTGCGCGATGAAATCAAATTCCTAAATAATACATAACAAGAGATAAATACAAACAAACTATGAAGGAAATATATATTAAGCTTGGTATTTAATATATGTAGAGATATTTCTTAATGTACTGGTTATGCTCAATAATATTGTGTATGAAGAACTAGTTCTATTTATTTATTACCTAAAGATTACCTTGTGTAGAGCCAAAATGTAACATTTGGATTGGGACAAGTGATTGGGGGCTCAACGCAGTCCTGGAAAAAGGCATCGTTGAAAGCTGAAATACAGAAATTAGCATTTTTAAAACCATACCACCACAAGTTTTCAAAACTTACTACGTATATCCCGCAAGTTTCTAAATTGTAATTTCTGATAACGTAAACCATTGGTTCAAAAACCAACAGATAGAGTTCGACGTAAACTACCTATTTAAATAAAACAATAATAGAAGTGGAATACTTAAAGCTTTATTTATATGAATTTTTCTGTACAGTTTCTATCTAGGTAAGTATTTCAGAATATAACTTCACCACGCATAATATAACCATTGAATAAGGATGCAATTAGTATTATCTTCCTATTATTATGTAAATACCCAATTTACTTCAAGATAAATTAGCAATGTGTCAGTAAATTGTTTAAAATTTACATACTGAAGTCTTGAATACCAACCTATAGATAAATATGGGTAGGTGTCATGTAGGTACCTACTACGTTCTCGCCTTCCAACATAACTTTAAAAAAATATTTTTATTTTATTTTATTTTACAATTTCAGGAAGACCAACAGCTATTTATAGTAGTTAAAATTGTAGATACATTAAGCCAATAACAGGTCCACACTTATAGAAGCATTATGAGAGCTATTCAGGTACTAATGCACACACAATTTTCATCAGTTCCACAAAACCTAACAGGCTTATCAATAACAAGCATAAAAAAAACAATTTATAAAAATATAATATTATAAATTTATAAAAGAGGAGCGTGTATAGTAGATCCACGAAAAATTTTGAATTTCTGTTCCCCGACTCCCATTCGCCTCTTTCACTCTCCCTGCCATGGCGCATACCTATATACTTTTTATAATATGACAAATTTTAACTTCTTACGCCCAGCAGTGCAGATGGATAGCGTTGTTAATCAGATGAGCTACATCTTTAAAAAAAATATTTTTAACCGTATAGACTTTTATTTGATTATTCAATACCACTCTAGTAGGTTTATTTATCCCTAGTAGGTTTATACCTACTAGAATAGGTATTGAATAATCAAGTAAAAGTCTGTATGTACGGTTAAAAATAAATTTTTCAATAGATTTTTAAAAGGTGGCCTTACTCGTATATACGAGTATGGTCCACTTGCAAGAAATACTAAATCCCGAATTAGCACACATGTTGTTATTTATGCTTTTTCTAATATAAAAAGAAAATGATGTGTGTGATAAATGACATTTACGCATTTGATGCAAGTGGCCCTAAAAGTGCGCAAAATAGTTAAGATACCAAAGGGTAACGAAGGATTAAATTTACAGTTTATATTAATACTTCTAGACAACACATAACCGCTGATTCTAATATTTATATGAGTTTAGATGAACGTTAATAAGGCAATTCTGCTAATCTAACTTTCTATTGATTACATGAAAATTTTTGCATGAATGAAAATTCGTGAATGATTACCAGATAGTTAAAAACTTTAATGTCCTCACGAACTTTGATATTTTATAAGATTACCTACTAGCGACACCCACGACAAGTAAAATAGTCTCAGTACTATGTATAAGCTGCAGTAACTGCCAAATCAAAATCCACTAGCTATTTTTGCTTGGTATCAACATCGCCCCATAATATTAGAAGCTTTGCAGGCATCAAGGCAGTGCAATACAAAAATTCCAGACCCTTTAGGCAATACTTACAGACTGACACGATCCCAATGAAAATCAGGTACAAACCAAACATAGTCACATACAATTAACTAACTTTTTATGTCTTCATTAGGTCACTTTAAGGTTTTTATAGTAATTTCAAATAGGTCTAGATACGGCTCATTGAGCCTTGTGCTCACACGAAACAAGGATATAAATATGACAAGAATGAAAAAGAATTGCTTCGGAACATGACGCCTGAAACATTAGAGTAGCCATTTTTTCAAGAAAATTGTAGTAAAGAGTTTTATTTGTTTTATTCATCAGGGTTCAACTTACACAGGACTGGAGATGGTCCATTAAGGTGGCAGAGGCTAACCCAGACGCAGTGATGACGACGACTTAATTCATATTCATTTTAATAAAGTAAGCACTTATTTACCTTATTGTTTCTGTCACAAATCTCTGAGAATGCTCTTGGTAATGCTCGTTGGCTGGTGGCTCACCAATATTGTTTCTAAATTTCTAGCATTAATAAATTGTTAATTATCAAGCATATTCGAATGGTATTCCTAAATGTTGCTGTTTTACGTCGAGTACGAGCAATTTAATTGCTCTTGACTTTAAAACAAATATTATAGTCCAATGTTTGCTGCCTGTGAAATATGTCCATGACTGATGCGTTATTACTGAATATATAGTTATAAAATTGGTATTACCAGTCACCGTGTAATGACAAACAATAATGGAAACTTGAAGTAGGTATGTATATACAGGTGTTTTTTTTGTGGCCACCATTAACAAAGGGTACATACTCTATATAGGTACATCAAATAAAGTAAGTTTATGGCAAAATAAATGCTGGGATTTTTTTTAAATATTTTTTTTTATTACTTGATCGGGCGCAATTTATAGTGTCTACTGTTTCCGTTAGTTTTTTTATAGACAGATATTCATTATTTCTTGCTACGCGCGTCTATGTGCATTTATGCAGAAAAACGCAGTCTATTTACTCAATTTTGGACCCTAATATTTTGGAAACCAGACACTTCCCAGGTATGCTTCCATGGAGAAAAATGATCGTGATGATGAGGAGATTCTGTAGTTTTCGGGAACGTTGACGACCCAAAATCTTCCTGTCTTATATTAGTTAGTAACTTTAATGTTTTGATTTTCTTCCTTTTGTGAATGGTATTAGATCCTGCGTATTTTAGACTATAGTACCTACTAGTATTTAATCATGAGCACCATATAAAGTATAAAATAAAACAGTGAGTAGCTAGTTTTTTATATAAGTATTCGTTAGGTGTATTCCATTCAATTTCTGTTCCAAATTACTTCGTATGTAAATGAAATTGGCGTTATCTTGGAAAACAAGCATTTATTGTCATCCTATCTTTACTTACATTTCGGTTCTTACTAACCTTCCGTCAGTCGAAACAGCGTGGCTCCACCGCTGGCCCAGTTACCGACGTTTTAGTACACAATTTGATTACGATTTTAATACTTATATTTACATACATACATATAATCACGCCTTTATCCCTCACGGGGTAGGCAGAGCACTAAGGGCCGATAAAACCACATGGTGCCTTATATTGTACTTATATTTAATTATCAGATAAACGCATTTAATCAATTTGGATTAGCCATGTCAATATATGCCTTGCCACATTTTGCGAGCGCAATACCAGCTCGATTTATGGATTTACTTCAAAAAAATGTCATACTACTAAGTATATTGTATTACTCTTAGGGGTACTAACCATAGATTATTAGGTAATGTATTCTATTATTCTCCGCTTCTTCGAACGCTTACCAACTCTTGCAGTCGCGTTCATTACTGCTATTTTACTATAGAGTACTATGGACTTGATCTTTATAAATTGACGTTGATGCTTTCGAAAACCTACCTTAACAATCGCCTCTACTTTTTAATAGGTATTAGGTAAGTAGCTATACTTCAAATAAATTGGGAATTATTTAACGAACAGAAACACAATATTTAATTATTATTTACATATTTATTTCTCAGTTAACTTAATAATAAATCAGTTCTTTTGAAAATAAAATGCTTTAGGCACTTTGTTCTCGAAATAATATGGCTTATTTTTAATGATAAGTATCCAGAATCCGGCAATTAAAGCTTGTCCTTATTCATACACTTGTCCATTGATAACTTGCAATGAAAATAAATCACAATAATTTACTAAACTTACTTAAAATAAGCGTACATTTTACAGTTTTCTCTAATATTTACACACGTACAATGGAGTCTGGTATTTAGATGCTTAAAAACATCTATAGATATATGACATAAAGATTTACATAGTTTTAGGATCAACATAAGAAAATTACAAGTCACATAAAAGAGTAGAAAAAATTGTATGTATTAGCTGTTTGTAATGATTTGCAATCGCTCAAATTGATATACATAATTACAAATGAAATTCATATACAATTATTTTAACAAGATATGGCAAGAGAGACCTTGATACAAGATCACATTTTAAAACTTATAATTATTTTAACAACATACCTATCTATGTACAACTTTGTTACACTATGTTACAGATAATTTTACACGTATTCTTCAGATGGCTTTGGCGCTCCGTTCGGAAGTCTAAGCGAATTGGACATGCGACCATTCACAGAGTCAGGTAACTCAGCGATATCCTTGAAGACACCTATCATACTCTCGAAGTTTGGGTGCCAGTTGAGTAGTAATGAATTTGGGTTGCCAATGTAATCCCAGCCCAAAGTTGCAGGTGAAGGAGAACCATTAACTTGCCTGTAAAGTGCTGCATGCGGCGTTAAGTCATCATCAGATGCGACTAGAGTGCTTAGAGAACCCCGAAACGAGGAATCGAAACTCTCATAAGGAGGTGGTAAAATTGGTTTCTTATTACTAGTACTACTACTAACGTTTTGTCTTCTTAGATCGTCAGGTTTATCAGCACTAATACTGTTATTATCATACTCTATCTCAGAACATGTAAAACTATCGTTTCCACTCTCATCGTCACTACCAGTAGAGCTTCGGTTATCTACTGGAGGTGAATGATGTCTGTGCGACATGTGATGACCTACTCCTCCACCTCTGGGCGCTTCACTAGAACTTGATACCGCATCTAATGTAGAAACCAAACTTGAAGTTCTCTGTCGGGCATTCATTCTTTCTATTTCTTCAGAAGTGAGACCAACAGCTCCTGATCCGACCGACACTACCTGAGGAACTTGTGATGGTGCATTTGGGGTCTTTCTTCCTGCAGAAGAACTTTGACCGCTAAGTTGAGACATAACTGGGCTGTTTAGACTTCTCTCACTATTGCTATGTAGTGCATCTTTTCCAACACCGCCAGAACTAGATGTAGTAGCCAGCAAAGCACTTTGTAATGGTTTTCCCGATATATCATGAAGTGTTAATATCCTTGGTTGCTGACTAAGTTCGCTACTCGGCGATAATCGAGCTAATGGCGTAGTTTGATGTTGTCTTGGTTGTGGAGGCTGTTGAGAAACCTGCGGCAGCACTCTTGGAGGGAACCCAGACGCATGATGAGGGGAATGTCTATGTTGAGGAGTTTGATGTTTGTGGTGGTAGCCAGCGATTGGGGGTGGGGTGGCTTTATATTTTCGAACTCCAGCAGCTTCTCTAAAACCTTTATAATGATATGCAATGTCTATATCTGATGGGGCTATAGAACTGGCGTTCTCTAAATCATAATGTTCTGGTCCTTCTGAATTCATATCCATGCCACTAGGATGATCGTGCGTATGATGAGAATTATTTGTAGATGGAGGTGGCAGCGAGTTATGATCATCTCTTAGAGCTGGACTCTTGCCAACAACTTCCCTTTCAATGATGTCTGGACGTTGGGGTCTAGGATGATCTATGTTCATTATTTCTCGATCTTTGTATTTTTTGGATAGTAATTCTGGTCCAACAATATGAGTATTACGCATTATATCAGCACTCTCTGACATATAATTGGTCTCATTGTTATGGATATTTCTATTCATGAGGCTGTCATTTGTTCCAGCAATCAGGTTAGGAGCATTTAACATGGCGGGGCCTCCATTTTGCTTAGGGTGTATAAGATTACTCTTAGTTGTGGGTGCATTTTCTTTTTCTTTCTTTTGTTTGCAAAGGTAAAATACAAAATACCCTGATATTATTATAAGCAAAATTACAAAGAAGACTATAATTACAGTAATACCTATATTCAACGGGTACGAATTTTGAGCCAATCCAATGCCGAAAGCGTTGTGACAACCTGGCAAAATCTTACCTATTCTCAAAGTTTTGCTAAAAATACTTCCATTGCCACTAAATGGTTGGATCTCATTATTAATTGTGAAATTGGCCAAACAACCTTCAAATTTATTTGCACTCGACGATAACCATTCTGGTTTAACACCACCCACAGATATCACTGTCAAATAGGGGTCTAAAAAGTCGTGTACCCCAACAGTATCTAGTTCTTCTCCCACATTCTTATCATCTACTATTAAACGAATACTTCTTCCGAGAGATAAAAGGGTTACATTATGCCAATTTCCATCAGACACATCATTTTGTTCGGTTTGTGTCATATTTACAACAGTACTTTGTTTTGATAAATAGCTAACCTTTCCTCCTAACAATTCTATCAAAGTGTAGTATTTTTCGGTTGCAGAGTAAAATAATACTCCATCTTTTCTATGCGTTCTGAAGAAAAATGATAAAATCTTGGCCGGGTTATTTGCTTTCCCAATGGATTTTGTTTTACTATTCTTTTTGACCCACAATGTACTGCCGCCATAAAAATTCTCTAGCAACTGCATTCGTCGATGTTTTTCAGACATAACGTAGATTATGAAACCGTTTTCAGTGACTGACAAAGATTGAAGGGAAGAAGTACAATCAGGTGAAATAACGTTGGTATCACATTGACAATTACTTGTTTTCCATTTATCGAGGCACTGACCGGTAGCACAGGTCTCTTTTTTCTGACAGGTTCCTTTATCCGATCTTTCACAATTTGGATCAACACCACGAGAGCTTAAGGGATTTGTTAAGTTTAGTAGTCGGCCGTTTATTGAAATACTGTGCATGCAGCCGACGAAGTCATCAGAATGGATCTGTCCAGGGCGTTCTAGCACCGGGTCCGCCTTATGAAGTCCACCGACTAGTAAGGGTTCATTGTTGAAATTCAGGGTCCTGAAAAATAAACAACATAATGTTATTTTATTTATAAGAGTAAGTGGCAATTGTACATGCATCTCTTATTTTATCTTGTAATTTGTATTTTTTGTATGTGTACAATAAAGAATAAGAATAAGTTTGTAAGTACTTCCATGTAAATATAATGCAAATCAAAATCATAATAAATCTTTGTAATGATTACTTACCCAGCTTGTCCAGTATCATCTGCATAACATGAGTCATCTCCTGGCTCACAGTCCATACAAACATCGCCATGGTCGCTGCAAGTTGCAAAGCTCAATGATATAACTCGTCCATTTCTTGTGGCAGTTAGTTTATACCAATTACCATCCGCCAAATTCTTCTTTTTGTTATTTATTGCAACTGAAGTGATAGATGTTCTGGCTCCACCGAAAGAAAACATTGGTTTGCCATTCAATAATTCAATTGCGATGAAATCTGATCTACCTCCTGTTTGTGCCCCGTAGTTGTACAAAAGCAGTGAATCTGGTTTTGTTGTTGCAAATATAATTGTGATATCATTTGTTGAAGCATCGAGAGATGAGAATTGCATATAAGACAGCTCGTTAAATCCATAAGTTGAACTTTCACAATGGGTACCATAACGACCATTTGTGCAGCTACATTTGTATCCAGGTTTTAAACTTATACAAATGCCCCCATACAAACAAGGATTTGGTCTGCAAGAATCGACTAAAGCTTCACATAGACTCCCACGATAGCCAGGTCTGCATAGACAGAAGAAAGAGTTCTTATCTGCACTTTCTTTACATGATCCTCCGTTTTTACATGGGTTACTTATGCATACGTCATCTTTTTCTAGTTCACATGTCTTTCCTTGTCTGCGTCCAGGACAGTTACATATAAAATCATGTCCTTGTTTTCTACACTGTCCTCCGAATTTGCATGGGTTTGGTGAACAGGGATCCTGCTTATTTTCGCAATTACTACCCATGTATCCATCAGTGCAAAGACAAGTATAGTCATGTTTCACTTGCGCCGATGTAAGTATAAGAGATGGACTATCAGTAATTTTCATGCTATCCAACACTCTGATGGAATCTGTGCAAAATCCATTATTTTTACATCGATTATAGTTGCACGGGTGGTAAGCAACTATAATTTTGCTTCTTAATAATTTTACAATGTCAAATTCTTTATTTTTCAAATGTTTCTCTGTTATTTCTTGTTTCCATATAGAATAATTTCCTTTAGTTGCTATAGTTAGATCCAAGTTTCCTTCTTCTTCATTGATACTATATAAATAAATATGTTCTTTATTACTAAGTCCAACTTTTAATATTTCAAGAAGGCTACGATAATAGTGTGAAAGAAATATTGAGGCTGTCATATTTTGTATCCTCAGTGTAACAGATTGATCAACAGTGATATTATCAAAAGAAAAAAATTCCACACTAATTGATGAAATAACGTCTCTGTGTTTTCCATCATTTCCAGATACCGAGAAAGAATATCCTTGCCCTGGTTTCACATCATTAGTATAAAGATCGCAAGCTTTCCTGATACTAAGTAGTGATAGTGTATTCTCGGATGTTGATTCCTTCACGATTTTACATTTATAATCGCCAATAATATCTGGATCATTGGGTTTTACATCTGCTATTTTTCCTAACGGCACTTGGTTATTAAATGCATAAACGAGAACGTGAGCTGACCTAGGCGTTGGTGGATTATCATTTCTATCCAACACTTTTATGTAGATGGTGTAATTAGATACCATAACCGGCGAACCGCTATCTTCGATCTGTATTTCTACCTCTAAAGTAGGCGTCTCTTCTCTATCTATTTTTCTTGATGTCAAAATAACTCCAGTATGTTTATGAATTTTAACAAAATGTTGGTGTGTTCCTCCAATTATATTATATGTGAATGGGGCTCCATTAGGAGGTAAGTCGGGATCTTTTGCGGAAAGCGTAGCAATACTTGTATTAGGTGGCTCATTTTCATACACGGAACCTTCAAAATTTGCAGTATCAAATATAGGGCCATTGTCATTTATATCTGTAATGCTCACTTTGACGGTAGCTGTCCCTGTTTGCGGTGGAATTCCAGTATCTATGGCTCCGACAATAATTGAGTACGTGGATAAAGTTTCTCTGTCTAAGTGATGAGCCACATTAATTTCTCCTGTTTGAGAATCTATCTTAAAATCTTGATTATTATTACCACCAATAATAGAATAGCTGAATTGATTATTTTGTGGACGAACATCTTTATCTACAGCTTTTACGTCAATCACTTTTTGTCCAATATGAGCTCCTTCAGATACAGCAGTTTCATAATAATGACGAACAAATTCTGGTGGATCATTACCGTCTTGGATAGAAATAATGACTTGTGCCTCATCTGTGTCATTTCCACGTATGCCCCCAGAATTTTTAGCTAAGACTGTAAGTACAACCCTATTTTGAGTTTCTCTATCCAAATATCTCGCAACTCTTATTACACCAGTTTGGGAATTTATGCTAAATCCTTTGTCATTGCTTGAACCTACGAATAAGTAATATATAATGCCATCATCACCGCTGTCTAGATCTGTGGCTTGAATATTTCCAACATTAGTGCCTACTTCAGCAGATTCTGATACGTCAAAATGAAACACAGGTTGGATGAATTTTGGGTAATACTCGTTAACTCCTGTTATGTACACTATAACTTCTGTTATATTTCTCATAATTGAATCTGGATTTTCTGCTAAAATCACCAACTTATACGAAGTTTTTTCTTCAAAGTCAAAAATCTCTTTCGAAAATATTTCACCGGAATTTTCATCTATGTAAAATAAGGACCTCATATTATTTTTAATGAAATATTTAATTATAGCATTCTTTGGCGAATCTATGTCTGTTGCCTGTACTTTGTATATAAAACTTTTGACTGGCGAATTTTCTGGCAAATATGCAACGTATTGTGTTTGATTAAAGTGAGGAGCATTGTCGTTGATGTCAGTTAAAATAATGGTGAGCGTAGCTGTGGTTTCTTTTGGCTTGAAACCTAGATCTGTTGCTGTAATATTTAAACGATACTCCTGAATTGTGTCAAAATCTAGTGGTCGTAAAATGCTAATTACACCCGAGATAGGATGAATTTTGAATTCTTTACTGATGTTTCCAGAGGATATTGAATATCTCACAATACCATTTGGTCCATCATCATCATCACTTGCTTTTACAGTCAGTATAGATGACCCTACAGGCTCATTCTCAGGTACAATTACTTGATAACTCAGAGCTGTAAATTTAGGTGTGAAAATATTGTCACCTGTTACCACAAATGTAATTATAGTTAGATCTGACTGAGGAGGCACCCCTCTATCAACTGCTTTTACTTTGAGCTCATAATAAAGCCCTAGGTGTTGAAATTGTTTATTAACAATAATCCAGCCACTATTTTTGTCAATAGCAAAGTAAGAGGTACCATTACCTCCGGCTACAATATATTCTATCTCAGCATTTATTCCAAAGTCAAGCTCATCGATTGCTGTAACTTTAATTATATTTTCCCCCAAAACAGCGTCTTTTGGTACTGGTACAAATTTCTCATGTGCTTTGAATTTTGGCGCATTGTTATTTGCATCTACGACGTTAACTGTTACTAGACACTCTGAAGACATAGGTGGTTTTCCGTTATCAGTAGCTAATACTATAATAGAATATGTATTTTCAGGTGAAGAATTTACAGATGTTCTCTTATAATTTAGTACAAGTTTGCTTAATATTTCTCCTGTTGCAGGATCTATAGAAAACAAATCAGAAGGTTGTTGTAGGGAATAGGAGATGATTGAATTAGGTCCTTGTTTATCTCTGTCTGTCGCAATCACTTGACCCACGAAACTATTTTTCTGTTGTAGTTCTGGGAAATTAAAACTGTAATAAGAATATTCAAACTCGGGGGCATTATCGTTTTGGTCCTGAATCGTTATAGTTAAGGGTGTTTCAGATCGCCATGCACCATCTATTGCTGCCACTTTAAGAATATATTCATCTTGAAGCTCACGGTCTAAATGCCTTGCTACAGTAACATTACCACTTATGGGATCAATTATAAATTTTTCTCCAGGATTTTCAACAAAGCTATAAGTGGCGTTAGCATTAGGTCCTATGTCTAAATCTGAACTTGTAACTTTAATCACAAAAGATCCGATTTCCTCGTTTTCAGTTACATTCACACTGAACAGTCGCGTGAATCTTGGTGGATTATCATTTTTATCTAAAACAGTTACAATAACCGTAGATGTCCCAGTCAGTTCAGGAGAACCATGATCATGACCTATTACGATTAATTCATAAAATGGTATAGATTCTCGATCCAGTGCAATGTTAGTGTATATTTCGCCATTTTCTGCATCTATTGAAAAAGTTTCCTCATAATCATTTAATAGTTCGTATGATATTCTACCATTTTCATTAGAGTCCTCATCATGTGCTTCTATCTTTATAACTATTTGTGGCGCTGATTCTTCTTCCATTACTGTTGCATTATAAAGTGTATTTTCAATTACTGGGGCATTGTCATTAGCATCTGTTACTTTTATTTCAATTTCTATGAATGACTTAAGTGGAGGGTTATCTGAATCTCTTACTTCAAACCAAACTTCATATAATGGCATCGTTTCGTAGTCTAGACCCTTGCCAGTTATAAATACTTCACCACTCATCGGTTCAACTCTTAAAGCATCTCCAACATTTCCTCCAGCGACAGCGTAATGAAGAACCCCAGTTGGACCTTTCTTAGGTGATGTTGCAGATAGTCTTGTAACTAAAACTCCTTCAGGTTTATCTTCCGGGAACGTAAATGATAATTTATTTGTGGTCGTAAATTTGGGAAAGTTTTTTACAGATTTTGGGATAAGAACAAGTTCAGCTGAACTTTGTCTAGGTAGGACTCCACAATCTGTAGCTATTATAATTAAATTGAATGTTGTTCCTGATTTGAGTTTGTATTTTATTAAATTTTCTTTAGCTTTTATCACACCCGTTTCTCGATTGATAGAAAACAAATCCTGATGTTCGCCTTTCAAATCATAAACAATTTTTTTATTTAGGCCTACATCATTATCTACTGCTTTGGCCCCAAAAATGAAGTCACCAATTACAATGTGCTCCGATATGTATGCTTCATAGGTTGGTTGTGAAAAAGTAGGAGTATTATCATTTTCATCATCTACTATAATAGTAAGATTAGTGGTAGCAGTTCGGGGATCAGTAGTCGATGAATCTTGAGCCATTATAATTAAGTAATATACATCCCATTCTTCTCTATCTAGTGTAGCATTCGTTGAAATAATTCCTGTATTTGAATCTATTTGAAATCGGTCGGATTTGTCTCCTAGAAGACTGTATCTAATCTTGGCATTATTACCAATGTCTTTATCTGTGGCTTTAGGATATAGGATGATAGTAGCAGAAGGTAAGTTTTCTTTAACATGAGTTTTATAACTTTGTCTCTCAAATTCCGGGTTGTTATCATTGACATCTTGAACAATAATTTTAACTGTTCCAGAACCCGTAAGTGGAGGGGAACCTGAAATATAAAAATATTTAGTCAAAAGTTATTTACACCTCAATTTAAATATAAATAATAATCACCATGGAATTGCTCGTTAAACCTTATTTTTAGATTATATAGAAAAATATAATCATAACTTACCAGTATCCATTGCAACAAGAGATAAAGTATATTCATCTTGAGTTTCTCTGTCTAAAGTTCTCAGTAAAGTGATTTGACCAGACGATGCATTTATTTTGAAAAAATCTGCATCTCCCTCCTTTATAAAATAGCGCACTTGATTGTTGAATGGAGGTGAATCAGCATCATAAGCATGAATTGTTATTATATACCCGCCGTTGGGCGGAATTACATTTTCCATTACGTACGCTAAGTACGGCGAATCTAAGAACGTGGGTGGATTATCGTTTATATCTTGAATAGAAATAGATAATTCAGCCGTATCGAATCTGACATCATCTTTTGCGCAATCTTCAGCTCTAATCGTTAGTAAATAACGAGATTTCCTTTCAAAATTCAGATTTTTAGCAACTCTTACTATTCCAGTATCCTCACTAATACTGAAATCTCTATTTTCATCTCCAGACGCGATTGAATATCGTACAAGTCCATTAGAATCTTCATCTATATCAGTAGCTGACACCTGAAACATATAAATGATCATAAAATTATTAATAAACAAATGGAAAAAATTTTCACCCGAGTGGGAATCGAACCCACGACCACTGCAAACCGTGCCAGCCGCTCGAACCACTGAGCTACCGGGTCAATTACTCGGACGACGAATTTTATCATCTCTTTTCTAAATTTCATATTGGCAACGTTATTTTTCATCCCGATATTCATATAAATGATCATTGAGAATTATATATTTTTTAATAATAAAATAGGTCAAAGTAGAAGCCTGATAAATAATGTTTTGTTGTAGAAAAGTTACGTACCTGTAATACGCTGGCTCCAATACTAGCATTTTCAGGCACTGATGCACTATATTGTTTCGGATCAAATATCGGACTATTATCATTTTCGTCTAATATTTTTATGGTTACTTGTGTTCTAGTTATATTTGGGGGATCACCTCTATCCTTGGCGGTTACGGTAATAACATAACTTGATTTTAGTTCTCTATCTAATTTTCCAGTTGCGCGTAGTATGCCGTCAACATTGCCTAGTGAAAAATATCCATTTATTTCGGGATCTGGTGACAAGAAGTACTCGATATAGCCGTTTCGTCCTTCGTCTTTGTCGACAGCTTTTATCGTCATAACAACAGTATTTAGAGGAATATTTTCTGATACTGAAGTTTCGTTTGGACTAATAAACTCTGGAGCCATGTCGTTCACATCTTTTAATTGAATTGTCACCTGGAAATATTAAGTAAATAGTATGAATAATTATTTCTAGATTTACATTAATTTATTCTGAATTCATAGTCATTATTTACCAAATAATATTTAAAATCAAGGGATAATACCCAAATTTCTAAACGATAATTTCGTAGAATAATATTGTTACGATAATAAAAGAATCAGAGCTTGGAATCGGACCATTCTACAAAAAGCGATAGCTAGTTAGTATGACTTTACCAAAAATGACACTGACTCGTAAAAGCAAATATCCCACGGGACCCTTTAGGGGTCGACTTATTGAAAGTAAACTTTACAATCACATGAAAGATATGGTAATAGTTACGCCGTAACGAAAACCTGCTTCTATGAGTAAACACTTTGAAAGAGGTGCAACGGAAGGTTTAAAGAAAATCTTAGCTAAGTATATCCTTTTATAACATAAATTTATAATTTTCTTACCTGGACAGTAGACGTTAACTGTGGTTCGGGTAACTTGGCAGAATCTTTAGCAGTCACTACTAAATTATAAATTGGTATAGTTTCCCTGTCCAATTGTTTAGCAGTGAAAATTGTTCCGTTATCAATAATATTGAAATCATGAGCGTCGTCGCCAGATGTAATGCTGTAGGTAATTTTTCCATTTAAGCCTGAAAATTTATAAAGTATTACTGTGAACAACGTCGTTGTAACAGGAAATAGAGAGTCTTTTAAGTAAGTTGTACTCGTAAGTATCTATCTATAACTAATTTTGACTCAGCGCTCGTCTAGTCCATAAAACACGTAAAGAATAGGAAAATTATACATAGGTAGATATATCAGTTTACAAGTACATATAGGTAGAGTATCAACAACAAAGTACCTATGCTTTTTAAATAATTTACAATTATATGTCTCTATGTAAATGATGTTACTTACAAAATTGAGAGCATCATAGTAAACAAAAAAAAATTGAAGGTACGGACACGATGTATGTAATAAAATATTATTGTTATTATTTTATATGGAAACGCTTACCAGAATCCAAGTCAGTAGCACTAATAATAACCACGGAAGACCCTACTGGTACATCTTCTACCACTTCGTTGGAGAAGCTCATAGGGTCAAATATTGGCGCATTATCATTCAAATCCACCACATTTATATAAACAGTCACGGTTCCAGTAAGTGATGGGTGCCCACTATCTTGTGCTTGAGCTACCAATATATAGTGTTGCGTCTGAAAAAACGTTAAACATCAAAATTAAAAACGTTGCTACGAAATAACTCCGTCGAAATATAATTCTCATAATATAATAGGACACTGAAGCTTGCCAGCTATGACAAGCTCTCTCATTCGCGGTTCTTGAAGCGAGTTAGTGAATTTAAAAAACAAGCAGAGCCTGCGGAATCCGGCTCGCGAATGTTTTGCAGACGGCCGCTTTGTCAGACATTGTTCAAGCCTTAATTTCGATGGCGGATCGAGCGGGCAAATGCCGAATATGATGCGCGACGCGAAAAAACCGTACCGGGATGAAATTAGCAGCTCTCTAGTGGGGTACGTGGAATTGGCGGGCGGTCGAGAGAACGAATGTACAGCGAATTGTTTTTACTAATTAGCAGGACCAGCCGACTTGATGAGTCCAATCAAACTTCGTCCTTATGTCTTTGAAAGGTTGTCATGCTTACTAAGAAACCCAGTTTTATACATGAACGGGGAAGATAATTTTTAAAAACAATGGAACCCAGTTTTTCTTGTAAAAACTGATAAGCATCTGCCTTGAGTAATAACAAAAAAGTGGTATCGTATACAGGCGGTTAGTCGGCGTACGAGATATTTCTCTGTAAAACCTCGTAAATCCGTCTTATTTCTAACCTTCTAGCTTTTACAGAATTGTTTCAAGTAAGGTAATATAATGCTTTCATATAAAAAACCTGCATTTTAAACAAATGTGTACGTACAGGAGTACTTTCCTACTGACTGGACTACATATGCCTTAACTAGCGAGCTGGTATTAAAAACACGCTCAGGGGCAGCTTTGGCCTTCGTCCCAGCCGTCTTACCTACAACATGCAATATTTTACACCGACAGTAATAAATTTTACTTATCCTTATTTTCATGCCCAAAAGGCATTCAAGTAAGTGACTCGAATTATGTTTTATAAAAGCGGTAATTGTGCCATTGTCCTTAATGGTGAAATTATCATAATCTTATAATATTAAATTTCATTTTTAGGAATATATCTGTAAGCCTGCTTTCATTTACTTTTTATTTTTCAATTTACCTATAAATTTTGTTCGCATTACGCGACTGCGACAAAAAAGTAGGTAATTTCTTGACTTTAATCATAGAAACATATTAATGTCATGTAAATGTTAAAACATAAATGTGAATATGTAATGTTTGGTAATTGTACTTATAGGTAGAGTCGAAACTGCATAATTCAGAGTTAAACGTTGCTGGTTCACTAGAACAGCGGTCAACGCCCTCTCTTTAGATCTATGTTAAGATAATTCTTTCAACCGCAATGTATAGCCTCAAGCAGTCGAAGTAGCGTCAGGCGAACATGAGTACCTACTCCGAAAATAGCATATACTTAATAGTGTAGGTGTATCGGATATTTTCCGCCACTCAAAACGAAGGTAGGTAGGTACTAGAAATCATGATGATAATCGTTTGATTACAATTTTTAGATGTAGTTATAATATAAGTAATCATGAATTTATGACATGCCAAGATATTTGAAGAGCATAAACTATTATAAGGCATTATATTATAAACTATTATATATCTAACATGAATATTTATCACTTCTTTGCGATTTTCCCCGGTCGATAAACGATTAAATACAAAGCACTTACTTCGAATAACGGTAACTCTAATTCACCCTCTATACGGATCCTTTGCGTGGCAAAAAATACGGTCAGTTTTAATTACGGGCGCCATAAGTGGCAAGATTAAATAGCTCCTGTTAAATTCAGATGAAAATAATTAACCATAGTTGAGACAAGTACCTAAAGACAGGAACTATACGACATGGTTATTTATTGCCGTAGGATAATCAAAAGTTGGAGTGAAATCAATCAGACTGCTTCGAGGCACGGAATAGTGATATGCTCGTGTTTACAATGCAAATGAAGTGATTCAATGTTTTTTTAACATCATGTGTTAATTTACTACTGGTACTTACTGTGTATAGCTTGGTATGTGCCATTTTTAGTAGACATTTTTAGTAAACTTAAATAGTCGAGTATCCTGGGACTTGCGATCGAGATTTAGTACCTATCGTGGAATCAATATGTGGGATGCAAATAAGTACTATCAAGAGTATCGGTATCGGGCATTACTAACTTAATGTTCAGCTGTATCTGGGGGTACGGCAGTGCCCTCGCCAAGTCGATCAAAAACTCTTTCCCTATATTCGTCTAATATAGGATCCACAGAAGTAATAAAATATTCCGTCAGGCTTAAAGTCTGTTGAATATCTCTTACCTCCTCATAGTCTAGTCTAGCCGTTAACGTGAAGACTCCGGTTTGTGGGTTGAGGGAGAAGACATCATTGGCCCAGTCGGATATGACAGTGTAGGTGAGCTGGGCGTTGGCCCCTGAGTCCAGGTCGGTAGCCCCCACTATGCCCACCACGGAGCCCCGGGCTGCGTTCTCAGGGATGTCGAAAGAGTACGCGTTCTCTTTGAAAACGGGAGGGTTGTCGTTTGTGTCAGTCACCTGCAAAACAACAATTATAAAGTTACATGTCATACCGACTTAAAGTATAAATAGTGTATTTAATAGAATGACTTTCTATACTGTATACTTCACAATTATGCCTTTAAAGACAGAAACTTAAAAATATCGCTAAGTAAAGCTAAATAATTTACGACCAAACGGAGTTTCTGCATCAATCACACCACTATAGAAAACGTTTGTTGAAAGAAGCCATGGAGTATTTGAAACAGTCGTAAACTCACAAGTATAGTGCATCGAGCAGAATGCTTCGAAATTTACATGGCTTAAGTTTATACTTCATGTGCTTCCGCATAACTTTAACTCTGAAAGACCCATAGAGAAGCTAGGAGCACAATTGTACAAATTCTGCTAATCACATATTCTCAACCTACGCCCACTGCAGCCTATTCGTATTAAAGCTCTGTATAACATTCTATATCTATTGTAAAACTTATAATGCTGCCGTTTCGCGAGGTGATGCACAATGAGTCAATCTGGGACAATGTTGCATTCAAGTGTGGTCACTTCACAAAGTTGCAGTTATAACTGGAACCTCTGTGGCAGGTTTATTTTTGAAACGACCCGCATACAAATACCTTTATACAGGCTCTAATGTGCTATACCTACATAAAATTAAACTATGGTATTTGTTATTTATTTTTATAAGAATTTTACATACATTTAGCGGGTATTTTTTTGTAATGAATATTTTATTATCTTGGATAAGTCGGCGTAAACGAAACTAAAGACAAGGATCCGTCTCCCAGCTCTACCCATAAATTAATTTAAGTGTAATTTTTCATTTCATAGCAAAAACAATACAAAACTGGTTTTGAACGTCAGAAAATACTGCCATTATACATAAATAATGATTTTACCATTACCGTATTTACCAGTATGTACTTTAATGAATGAACGTTAACAAAATAACATAGTGTAGGCTTTTTTCAGTGAAATATGATGATTGACGTGTATCGTCCTATAGACAAATGGAGGCGCGCGGGAGATGCCGCGATAGGCTGGCTGAGGTGTCCAGTGATGCGAGCTGACAGCGTCTGATACACAGGATAACAAACTGTTCCGAAGTAAAGCATTTTAGTCCGATGCTTGGGAGACAAAAAAACTAGCTCAAAACACGCACAACTGTTACTGGTTCTGAAGTTTTCAAAATATAATTTCGACTTAGAATCTTTGATTGTTATTTTGTATTTGACTATTTTTATGGCGTACTTACTTGCACTACCACTGTAATTTCCGTAAACTGCACTCCATCGTCAGCTCTAATGACGACATGATATTCTGGAGTCGTTTCTCGATCCAAAGGATCTTTCGACGTCAGTCTTCCCGTGTGAGGATCTAATGCAAGCGGTATCGCCTCATCAGACTCAATGCTGTACGTAATTGTGCCGATAGTATCAGGGTCATCAGCAGTAATGGTTGCTATCAGCTGTCCAGGAGTCAGGTCTTCAGACGCCAAATAAGCCGGAGATATATTCTTGAACTCCGGTGGGCTGTCATTCTTGTCTATGACGTGTACTTCAACCTGTAACGATAAAAACAAGTTGAAAAATGCTAGTTTGAAAATAAACTAAAACAATAAAGTATTTAAGCCAGCTGGCCGTTCACAAAACAGTCGCACATCGAAACTCGCGATGTTTTATTTATGAGGTTGGCACAAAATCGGCCACTTCGACACAATGTAAGAACATGGACCAAATTAATAATTCTAAAAATGCAGCTTGGACTTGCTCTGCGATAAATGTGCTGGGTATGGCTCCAGGCATCAAGAAATCAATCTTCTATATTGTCCGTAGAATACATTTTGGTAGTAACAATTAGATTGGGTGTCTATAACTAATGAAAGCAATTATAATAAAATCCTGGTTAATTGCTACAAAATCTGAAAGATCTCAATATCTTTCGGGAGGGTATTAAAAATTATCAGAGTATAAATTATCTTCTATTTTATTATGATTGCGGTCGAAGTTGCATTCAAAACTGGATTAATGTATCCTGCATGAAGATCTCTCAAAGGTGCCTAAATTATTTTTTCGTTTTTATTATTCGTGTTCTTTGCTCAAGGGCTTCAAATGAATTGCATTACTTAATGAATTCAGGTATCTCAAAAAGGTTGAATTGAAAAGAAACCGAGCATAATTTGAAAGAGGAGCGAGCACGACCGCTCAGCTTTCCTATCTGTGATACTAAGTGCGTTCATCAATATGATTAATGAATCAGCCTTTTTTATACCTACGTTATTTAAGTTTTTAAAGCCTTTTTTATACCAAATTTTTGCTCAAGTAGGTACGTAAGTCCTCTGATGAGATGTGTCTTGTTGATAAAAAAATGATGAAATATATTTTTTACACTATAATAGGTATTATAGTAACTTACTATATATAGCAATGATTGCTTACCATTCAATAGATGTAAAAACGTATATTGGAATAATATTGTATTGAAACTAAATAAATAGTATACCTTCATAACATATAACTTTAGTCCATCTATTCAACGCTTCACTATTATCGATAGATGCATTGATAAGATTTATGAAGTTAAAGGCGAGCTTTACAGCGCAGTTGGTGAACATTTACAAAAAGCTATTCGGAAAGAACTCGACAAGTCAACAAAAGGACAGTGGATAAAAAGACTAAAACCGCTAGTATTTCGTCATCCAAACCAAACTCTGAAGCACGAAGAATTCGGGGCACAATGATCGGAGCCGTCACAGATAAGAGGAGGCGATTGTAGAGAGTTCCCTGCCCTCGGCCCTTGGAGAGAAGACGCACCGCATTTGTTATGATGACTCAATCTTTTCTTTGTATCCAGACAAGGGTGCCGTCTAAAGAAGCACGCTTAGAATAACATCTCTCATGTCGCCCACGACCGTCCACGTAAGAGTAGCAGCAATTAACGTCGATTGTAAGCGCACCACACGAAAACATAAATAGAGGTGTGTTAATAAAATTTATTGTTCAAAAATTAGAAAGCATGGGAAAATTTAGGAATCAACGTAAATATTTACACTGAGGTTAATTCACAAATACCCGAAGCCTTTGAAAACAAGTAGTATAGTAATTTAATACGGAAATGACAAAGTTTGTACACTAATCGTCTAATCGTAGGTTAGATTGTTAGCTAACCGGTTGGTGCTGGCCGTTGACCACTTACATTTATAGACAACGAACATAATGTAACCGGCGCACAATAATCTGGACACAAAAAAAAACAAAGATTTATGAACAAAAAGCTAACGCATAGCTCGTTGTGCTCTAGTGGACCCCCTAGAGTTCATGTTTGAAGTAATCGATTAGAGGAAGAGAAATGACAGTACGTCGATTTAGTGGGATCTTCTATTACTCAAGTTTCGATAATTGATTGTGGTCTGCTACTAGATTAATAAGAAACGTTGTGATTTTCTTGTGCAGCTTACATGTTGAGTAATGGTCCGAATTAGATGAACATAATAGGTGAGTCGAAGTCACGTCGAGCGTCTAGTCCGGTCACAGGCTAGAGCCGCGATATAAAACATGATAATCATTTGCATACTTTCGTAATGGAATAATTCATTCGTCACATTAAAATTATTTTAAGGAGACAAAATAATGAAGGGTTCCATCCGACCATAGCGGGCATCGATAAATTATAGATAATACAAACATTCGCCTTTAAATATTTTGTGCCATATGTCTTTACGATAGCTTTGGCAACGTATCGGCGAGGTCAGTCGACTAATTTTAATGATTTATCTTAACTATAAGTTACATAGATTCTTGAAATGAAAATTACTGGATGATAAATAACCATCATTTGTACGAACTGCAACAGTTGATTAAAGTTACATACACTTAAAACATTTCTAAAATGTACAGATTCTTTAACATATTGCGACCTCCTAGAATTGGAATTGCAAAAGCATTCCCGCTTTATTGGTCATTGCCCTCTCCCTGTATCCCACAAATTTTGACTCTGAAAAATGACCACACTATGTTGTCGTTTTTGAAACAGTATAATTTCCCGAACATCAATCATTCAAGCCCTTTACCTCAAAATTTTGGCGTCACTCCTTTTATTGCCGTACATCATTTTAATATAATTTCGCTACAATTTTTATTTATTGTCGAAGAGATATTAGACTGATTTGCTTACAATGATTGTGTGAAGATACAAGATGTTCTGTGATTATCTTATAGTTATGGACTACATGGACTATATTGTTGTAAGTAAGTAATATTAAGTTGGTAGGCTCATTCCTTGCTTCGTGGGACCTTGCTAGTTGGAAATAGGCTTACAGGTCTAACCTCTACAGGCCATAATAATAAAACCCACTATAAATAACCTATCCATAAAATTTAAGCATCGAAATTACATTTTAATTTTTCAGATAGCTATGAAGTACATTTGTATTCCAAAAAAAAAACTCAGTAATATTCATATAATGTTAAAAAAAAACATGTGATTTCGAGTTAGCTTAACATGTGTTAGCTTTTGTTATACCTTGTATATAACCAGTAACTCAAAAACGTACAATAATGTAGGCAGGCGAGTAAAATAAAGTTTTTTTTTAACATATCAAAATAAACTAACAAGTTTTATCAACAATCTCGACGCAATCATAGTTTATCTGACCGATGAGTCTCGCTAACAGTTTTGGTAGCTTGCATTGGCATTGAGCCAGCGGCGTGAGCGCAGTGTTCGCGACTTATGGGGTATATGCACGGCATATCGGACGGATATGGTGGCATCGTTTAGGGCTAGGCTGTGTTTAGAGTGGTTCGTGACCGCAGAGCCGTCCGCGGCCCGCTATACCCCCGGGACGTCTACAATTATGCCTGTGCTGGAGATTAGCGAGGAAAGATGCGATACGATAATAGCGTCCTTATTTGATGTGTGACGGAATTTCAACTGGATTATCTCTTAATAAGTATTTGTAATAAAGTTTGATAATATTTTTTTAGTAACTTAAGTGCTTGAATGATTGTTGGTTTTCATGGCTAAACGGGCAAATTTCTACGATGCTTGTTCTTGGTTTTTTCTTGTTATCTAAATTATAGTGTATTTTTCAATCTTTACGCAATCTCATTTCTCTAATATAAGTCTACGAGGTCAATTGAAAAGGGCCTTGCCAATACATAAAGACATGTGACTACACTATTCTTACTGCTTTAATTTTTGTTCGCCGATTTTAATCTTCCCATATAAAGGTAAATGTAGAGTTCACTAGTCAAGAACGAACAAATCGGCTAATTATTCTGAACAAAGAGCATCCAATTCGCACGTAACAACAACCAACTGAATGCGTTTAATGAATAGTTGTACAGTTGTTTTGTTGTGAGCGTTCACATTAGCATGGCCACCGCCCACACGACGCAAATGTATGTAAAATATGCACAGAACTACCCTGGATAAAGTGCACCGATAACAGGCGACGCAATTTGCATCGCCCTGAGCGAGACCAAAAGATATTCAGTCTCGTCTACCTGGTGTTTACCGAATTTGATGAAAATTCGCCAACGGACGCGACGCAGAGCTTGAATGTTGAATGAATCATGATTGGTATTTGTGACATCAATTAAGTTTTGTTTCAAGAAGTAACTAACACAAAGACTGTTTGTCTAAGTGATTTATGTTTGCTGATGTTTATTATAAAAGAGGCAAAGCTAAAAGGTTATAACTAAACTAAAAGCTTGTAGATAACTAATGGTATACTATAGACGTATAGTCTGTTACATGTGCAGACAAACCTCTGTACATTTTATAGGTACAAATCTTTGCATAAGATTCTGTTGTACGTATTGTTTAAAATTTTGTGAATTTTTAATGTTTTAACAAAAAATCTGCATATTTCAGCAAAATAAGCTTTACCTACAGAAGTAGAACTACAACATGAAATTGACCATGTTTATAAGTGGTTAACTTAACATCATGGCAAGTAGAAAGTTTTATACCACACAATTATTCCTATATAAAGTACATCGGTCAGTTAATAAGTTTTTATTCTAATAAGGATAAGTATGTCTACTAATGACACCTTTGAAATTCCGTAGTTAGTTATTTCGCTAAAGTCTTGCTGTGGTATATGCTGCTTGCAAAATAATATTTATTAGGAGTATGCATGCCAGCTCGCTCGCGGGGAGGCACGCAAAGCCCTCAATTTTACCTAAATTCCCTACCCGAGGGCACTATCTTCGTATTATTGTCTGATCGATAGTATAATTTCGTAATAAATATATGCTCGTATCTGTTATTTTTTGGAAAAACATTTTATATCGGACAGATAACTGGTAACATGTAAATTGTGTGATATCGCTAAGCGTTAATACTTTTAACTATTAAATGCTTATTCATAAGGATACTATAATCTATATTATATAACTTTTT
This sequence comes from Carposina sasakii, assembly GCA_014607495.2. NCBI lineage: Eukaryota > Metazoa > Arthropoda > Insecta > Lepidoptera > Carposinidae > Carposina > Carposina sasakii. The sequence goes on along the minus strand of CP053159.1, from coordinate 7,760,861 downwards.
TATCTTAGTGCTAGATGTATAAAAGCAATGGAAGAAGATTTTCAAAGAATATTCAGATAAAAATCGTTTTAATAATCAGTGAAAATGTTAGGCATAAGTATAATATACACGTAAATTAATAAAGGACCTTATAAACATATAAATAGGTTATACAATAGGTATAAAATATTATAATTATCGACAAATAGAACTATTCATGTAGGTATACTAATATATTTAAATTTAATCGTGCAATCGTGTAATTTCGAACTTCAGGACACTTCCATCTTGAAGACCCGTTATTTCCTTTCAAGTGAAAGCCGGAAGTTCTGAACAGAATTTCTAGTAAACAATATTCTCGTCTCTTGGCAAATTAATGAAGTACACGAGCGAAAATCACGAGCTCGAGATTTTTCAACGTCGCGGCCCGAATCGAGATCGACGCGCGGCGGCGGCGAACACAAAGACCTAACGCCTTGCCGCCTCAAATCAAACACTAATTTTATTTGTAGCTTTCTTTTGTAAAAACAAATATTTATATAAAAGAACTATTCCTAACACAAAGGCAACGAAATGGCCGTTCCTCGTAGGTGTTCCTCCACAATCCACGAGCTAATCGCATGCAATCATGTAGGTGTACGGATTTTATTCGGCTATTGTAACCTATAATGTTCCGATAATCGACTGTCAAACCGGATGAAACTGTACCTACGTTGCACCACGTTCTCTTTGTGCAACACAAAGCGCTGTTGGGGCAAAACAACGAGTCATCGGCGAAGATAGCGTTAGAAACAAAAGAATGATAGCAACTGCCAAAACGGTACAAGTGGATCGCAGGTGAATCGATCTGAGTCGATAATGAGCTGTACGGGCGGCGTGTTGCAACTCGGTCGCCGATTTCGGTGTGCCCGTCGGTCATCTCTAACGATGGAGCGATAATTAAGATCGGACGTCGGCATTATTTACGCCCGCAGCGTCCTGCCGACCCGACCGCGAGTCGGTCACGACTTTTTCCATGTCGAGAGAGACTATTGTTGCCTTTACTCGTGTTTAGTTCAGCTTAGATAAACGGTCGATTTGTGTCGATTTGTACTGCCATCGGTTATGGAGGATTTAACTGCTGACCATTTAATGATAACTCTGTCAATGCTTTTAATAGAAAAGTCAAATAGACGAACATCTCGCTATTTGTTATAGGTTTATAAATAAACTGTAATGAATCTGAATCTTAATTTTTATGGGGATAGTATTGGCAAATATCAAAGTTTCAGATGTAGTTTGATGCAGCCGCTGTTGAGTTTGTATGGGCAAAAATATAACTTACGGTTCTACGTTATACATACTCGTATAGCCACTATTTACTTACGCTATTGATAGAATTGCATGCACTAAGAATTATTACTAAGACCACCCATAAAGCACAAAGGAAAGCAAGCTATACTCATTATTGTGATACTTATGAGAAATTAGATTATTTTATGACATCAATAATCTACTCTCTTATAGGTGATTCGTGAAAAAGAGCTGGAAAATATGTACATAATTTTTAACTGTCCTCGTCCTCGCTTTGTTATTGCTTGTAGCACTTTGTAGCGCTTGCCAACATATTTTTAAAAGAGCAAGAGAAAACCAATAAATAACCATTATTACTTATTTAATTATTTCTTTGGCTTAAATATTCTTATATTCGTATTCTTTATTGTACACATACAATTATATACAGACATCCTTAAATAAATACCTTTAAACATTCGCACTGGCTACATATTCGAACGCCTACACACTAGTCTATCTAAAGAATTACAATCAATGTGTTTTAATTCATCAAGTAAGAATATTGAGGAGGTGACCTTACAACATTGGTTCATAGAAAGAGTGATGGAGGGAAGGGTAGAGTCATAGATAGATAATAATAATGCACGTAGATATGAGATACCTATATAATGCAAATTTGCATATCTAAAGAAACATAGAAGCAAATAAAGATAAACAGCCAATTATTCCATGATGCAATGAAAAATATACTCTGTAGTTGTTATAAAATTAACCCAAATTTGTAAGTATTTCCGTTCTTTGAAATGAGATCCCATGGAAGAGTGGTTATTAGTCAGTTATTAGTTATTTTATTACGAATGTTAATTAGTAAGCGTAACGTCACACTACGTTATTATCATCATTCATCCATCCATTACATATCCTCTTTATTCCTCCATACTGGTCTCGTTAAGCACTTATATTATGTTATGCATACTTGTTATAAAAAGACAGTTATCTATCAACTATACAATGCCATTAGTGTAACGAATATTTAACGTTACACTAATCAGGCAATTTATCATTGTTACGCAGAAGTTGATGGATAGTATATTTGCAAATATCTTGGACCGGGAATGTGGACTGAATACAATTATTAGATAAAACTATACAGGGTGTGGGTGACAGCCAGACAAATACTGAAATATACTTGTGACTCTCCATTAGGGTTGATCAGTTATTTGAATTTTTTTTGAGAGAAACATTTTTTTTTTAAATGATCTTTTGGTCAAAATTTTATTTTTGAGTCATTATCTAAGGCCTAATTAAATGAACTTAACTATATATTTTTTTTAATATGAAAAAATGTCGGAATATTTTGGATTTTCCTGCGAATATTTTCAATAATTTCCGCCTTAGAATCATGGTCTGAAGTCATCAATCTGAAGGTATCAATATTTGCCTGGCTGTCACGAACATTCTGTATACGCAAACTAAGGCTAGTAAAGGTTTAGTAAAAATTTAAATGGCCTTATGAATTTAATCTTAAAGCTGCCCAATAGTAAAGGTTTAGTAAAAATTTAAATGGCCTTATGACTTTAATCTTAAAGCTGCCCAATGTATAGTAGGTAAGTACCTAACGCTCAGTAAACATTTAACAAAATATTATTTCCCAAAAATTATTGTAACCCGGAAAGACATAATTTTCTCTGTATAACAAAGGTAGTGTTTGACCAGATGTCCTGCTATTGATCTATACATATACAATCTGATTTAAATAAAATCAAAGAATCTAGGAAGGGCAATCAAGGACTAGCTTACTTTTTGCCCCAAAAAATTTACCATACTTTACCTATTGGTGATTTAAGGGACTTTTAAACTTTATTTTTAATGACTTAGTTAAAATGAGCGCACTTAGCAGTAAAATGGGACGTTATCAAACGGCACAAGCACACACACAATGGCCAGATCGTTGTCGGCCCCCAGCCGCGGGCGCGGGTTCGAATCCCGCTCGCGCTATCGACTAACGAACCACTCGTTACCTAAATACCGTTTTTTTAAACTATCCTTTTTAACGATAAGCAAAGTGGGTTGCTGGTTACTGGCAGGAACTGGTTTGAGCCAGTTAAAATGCGGTACTTACAAAGTTTTCTCTTAACTATTTATTTTGTACCCGCTTTGTAACTAAAGTACGAGGTTTACAAGCAATTTAAACTAATCAGAACCAGCGTAATTACTACTCGTAGTGTGTTTGTAAATAGACAAGATAAGTAAGGAAAAAAATTTAATATAATCGAAACCATAATTCCAGAGACTAGTTTGACAGTTCATTTTGCACAATTGTTGCCATGGTCGGGCTAATGCTGTTCGTATCGATATTTTAAAAATACAGATTGGTATTTTACGTATATATTTTTTTCATTAAAACAATCAAATTGTTAATTAATTTATAGTACGAGGTATATTATTACAATACAATTCAAGAAAAATGGTTGTTTGTATTTTTGGCGTTCGTAATATTATTTATTAGCATCACTTTTACGGAACGTTTATACAATTCATACAACAGTATTTGGGTTCCAACATGAGCACTTATTCTTCATTGGAGCTAAAATGAACTGTAATATGAAATTTTGACAATTTATACAGTCAAGTCATATTTGATTATAATCATATCGACAATTATCGACATCGACTATTACGTCACTATTTAATTTCTTCTAATTCTGGTAACCCTTCATCTGTAACTTAGTTGTCAAATTAGTCTCTGGAATTATAGTTTTTAGTATAGTTGTGTTGTAACCGAGGCATAGCTATGTAGGTATTACTAAGAAAATAAAGTAAATAAATATTTTTTCACCCATAAAATAATACTCTTGCTATTATGCAGGTACAATTTTTTTTAACTCATTTATTTTATATAAAAAATTGCATTGATCAACTTTCTCACTTTATGACATCAAAACAAAATAAAACTCGAGGTACATCCAATAAATCGAGTGCATGCTTGTATTCGTGGTTCATTATCTTGCCCTAAACTTAATCGAAAAGCCAAAAATTGATGAGACGTCACTGTGAAGATAATTCACACTCATTTCAGCGGAGCTAAAGCTGCGCACACACGATCTCGCGCCGCCGTCCTGCGCCTATTTAAATCAAACAAAATTAAACACCCATATAGTCCGCACAATAAAACCGCGACAATATTAAACTACTTCAACTGAACTATTATAATTTTATTTGTTTTAAAATAGGCAATTTACAAACCTTCTGTGTCGTAAATATAACTTGATGGTTATTATTACGCACCGTATAATTTTATAACTAAAGTTATAATACCAATGCGGAGTATTGTTGCTGAATTGAAAGATTATACCTGTTGCTGAGAATGGTATGTGCGGGACTTATTTTTTGCATTATATTACCTAAGGGCTTAGCCAGTTCATTAAGGATCGTTCAATCATTCTTTAAGGGGAGACTGTGATGTTTTTTCGGTAATTCGATTTTTTCTGCTCGCCATTTGTTACAAACACAAAATTAAAATATGATAGAGTATTACTTAACCATTAAATAAATAAATTATTTATTTTATTTATAAAGCATCTTGTACCGAATTTAGAACTCAAATTATACTAGGTATAGAATAAGTACATGTTACTGTATGTACCTATGTATATATGTCTGTGTTTACACGTAATAATAGTATGGTTCTGCACAATAAATATAAGTAGGTACTACATTTTGAATACATACATACTGAACAAGATCGTGTGTGGTGAACAATTAGAATAAAGAAGACCTATTCACTTTGAAAACCGAAATATGTATTACGTTAGGTACGCAAATAGCAAAAAAAAACGTCTCGACTTATACGCAATACTCGTATGACAAATAAGATAAATTTGATAGTACTGTGCCTTAACCGTGACTTTACTTTTTATGTTGATATCAAACGTAAAGATAAAAGTGTTTGTATGGAGACGTAGCAACATTCGTTTATTTATGAAGTTGCACTGTATTTGTTACTTAACGAGTCACATAGTAGTAAATGTAAGATTAAAAAATAAATTTTATCAATAAATTAATTGTACTTTACACGGTCACCTATCCTTCTAAAACAAAAGCTTACCGGAGAAGATGACAATCAGATCAGACTTAAATTACCTATATAATTACTTACACCCTGTAAAGAACTCTTTGTGTTACCTGAAAAGCTGACTTGTAGTCTATATTTCTGACGTTGAATTACCTGAAAATAATAAAATATATTTTTAATACATCTTGCTTCCACAATGAAAACAACTCTGCTTTGGGAGATTATAGTTGGCTCACAGGTCTCTTATTTGCGGGTTACAAGCCTGTAAAAGGCGTGTTACAGGCCATTCTCACGCCTGTCACATAACTAGGCTAGAGCGGACTCGGAGGTGGCCCTCATAATGCAACCTGACGCGTGCGCCCCACTTCCACTAGATAACTATCGCCTAATCACTATAAATTATTCCGATTCTAATCATTTTGAAGAGCCCGGCAAAGGAAAAACTTTAAATTGAAAACCAGTTATTTATAACTAATTAAATTTTAGAAGCGCAGAATTTGAAGCACTAAATAATTAAGCTCGGCGTTATTATTTTAGATTACTTGAATATGGTAAAAGCGTCATAAAACTAAACATGTCTACCTTATACTTTACACTGATTACAGAAAAGAAAATAGAAAAAAACGCTTTAAACATACTGTTTTAAAGGTTTTATGAAATGGAAAAGAAGCACTTAGGGCTTTAAAATTAAAATATTAACGGGTATAAGTACGCATCAAAAAAGACATACGACATAGAAATAGCACATATTGAATAAACATAGAGTCATAACTTAGGTATATTTGAGGATTATGCGATATTGCCATCGCTTTGCGAATACTTATATAAATAATTGTAATAAACAATATAGTATAAAACCTGTTATTTTTATATCCCGCAAATAGAAGCACGATCCCGTATTCGTAGTACTAGATAAGATGGGTTGCACTCTGAATGCGCAATTCCTCATTTTTCGCGGAATGCAGTTAACTAGCCGGAATACGCGGACATGTCGGAAAATCGGTTCTATTCCTGTTACAAAATACTGCAATTACGCGATGCTGGACATGATCTGAATATAGCTAGACTTATCTAAGATTGACAAGAAAAGATACCTTAGTAAATAGAAAAGCTACATTCTATTAATATCTTTTTATGGCGCTCAAGCAAGACTAACAGCTGGCTTTCAAATTCTATTTTATTATAATTTATTAATTTATGACTAATATACAGGCTGTTTTTTTGTGGCCACCTTTAACGAAGGGTACGTATTGTATACATGAAATAAAGTAAGTTTATGCCAAAAAAAATGCTGGGAAAAAAATTAAAAAAAAAAAAAAAAATTAAATTCCTTGACCGTGCGAAATTTATAGTGTCTAGTGTTTATGTTAGTTTTTTTATAGACAGATATTAATTATTTTTCGTGAAAAAATCCTGCTACGCGCGTCTATGTGCATTTATGCAGAAAAACGCAGTCTATTTACTCAACTTTGGACCCTAATATTTTGGAAACCAGATACTTCCCAGGTATGCTTCCATGGAGAAAAATGATCGTGATGATGAGGAGATTCCGTAGTTTTCGGGAACGTTGACGACCAAAAATCATCCTGTATACAGGTGTTATTTAGTCGTCAACGTTCCTGAACACTACGGAATCTCCTCATCATCACGATAATTTTTCTCCATGGAAGCATACCTGGAAAGTGCCTGGTTCCCAAGATATTAGGGTCCAAAGTTTAGTAAATAGACTGCGTTTTTCTGCATAAATGCACGTAGACGCGCGTAGCAAGATTTTTTCACGAGAAATAATTAATATCAGTCTATGAAAAAACTAGCATAAACACTATAAATTTTGCCCGATCAAGTAATTAATTTTTTTTTTATTTACATTTACGCAGCATTTTTTGGCATAAACTTACTTTATTTGATGTATAGAGTACGTACCCTTCGTTAAGGGTGGCAACGAAAAAACAAGCTATATATATAGTGTAAGTAATAGAAGTATTAAATAAAATTTTGTGAAAATAGCCTACAATTTTAAATCTATGATAATTTTTCTAAATACGTAGTATAGAGAGATTCTTAGACTACTGACGAATGTTCATCAATCTTGAGACCTTTTGTTACATTCTATATAACAACTAATACGCGCTCGCTTCGTCCGCGTGAACCATGTAACTGAAGTGATATTCTGATGTAAAGCCAAGTTTCTTTAAAACCGTTCGGTTGCTTTTACATGTAACAAATATACGTACATACCTATAACCAAACAAATAATTACTGACATACTATTACGTGGATTTATTGGTAGGTAGTGTCAAATGACTTTTACATCTAGGTATTCAAGCAAAATTCAAACGCAAAATATGTCTGAAATGCCTATTTTCACTCTTTAACTGAAAATCGGCTACACTACTCGTACCTGCGTTAGTGGAAAGTGCGAATAATCGCCCTAGTACGGTAGACCGAACTCAATTAGCTTACATCTTAATACAGCGTGCAATTACTGCCTATAATAATATATATAGGTAGGTGATAACTAATAATAAAAAAATAAAGATCAATGGACAAAAGCAACTGATTTGAAGAGTCAGTGCCAAAAAGACAGTATCAAAAAATATAATAAAACGGTATCAAAAAGGTCGCACTACCAGCCAGTCGCCAACAGGTAGGTATTCCTCAATTTCCATCTATCAATCTAGCGGCCCAGTGACAGAGGAGCGCTATCTCAAGAGATCCTGTCTTATCGCTAAATCGAGTGTTTACTGCAATTTGTAAGCGCTAAATTAAAGCTATTAGAAGTAAATTGTTAACTTAAATACATGCCTAGTAACTGTGAAAATAGTTGTGTGCGTATTGTTAGTTTTACATACACATAATACCATAAATAACTATAGCAAGCCGTCAACACATAGTATATAGGAAAATACGATAATCTTGCCATATAGATTTACTTTAACTGACAGGTTAAGTACATAATAGTTACCAAATAAATGCTATATAAAAGTAATTTATTACCTATGTAGCATTGAATAAAGTGATATATCCACATATAGCGTTCATTGCTCAACAATATAGTCGAATTGAAAACCTTCACCTTGATTATTAATTATATTGTTTGCTCTTATGTGTTTACGTATTTTACTTGATATTTTAAACCTTACCAAACCAAATCTAACTATGATGATCTCCGACCGTATTTCGGCCAAGGCGACCAATCTCTACGGATTAGCCAGGTACGCAGGATATATTATAGTCCACAAGTGTATGCGCAAACACAAATGCACTCTTTATTTCGTTACTCTCTTAAATCTAACTATATTGCTTATAAAAATCAATCAATAAACATCAACTAGTGCATACAATTGTATGTTACAGCCCTGTAGCTTCACATAATTAACTAGGCCAGCCCTGACAGCCGGATTTCTCCACTATCAGGCCCGTACCGATTCCACGCTACACTAGTTCATTAGTGCTATCACTACTGCCTCCTCTTGGTCATCTAAGTACACCTTATCTATACGCTTTTAGTGCTACGTCTGATCCACTAACGTGATTGGCAACTATCACCCACCCATTATGTGAAAACGCATGTTCATTTTGCGCCGTATGTAAATAAAATTTCCTAAGTCAATATTGTACTTAGATTATACCTCTCACGTTGATTAATATGAGCAACCACTTTAATGGCGACGCAATAAATTACTTGCTCAATTACATGTCACAATATTATTATCTAGCTAGATTATTTGACGATTCGCGTAGGTTACCGTAGGCGCTGACTAGACGCAACTATTTGTTATGTAAATTCGAGCTGCAACGAGCCAAAACATGAAAGTGATTGACAACTGGTTGATGAGCGCTGACCACCGACAAAAGATGTGGTTTCAAGACAAGTTTCACAATTGCTTAGCTTTATAATACGACGACAAAAACGGAGCATACAAAATGTTAACTCACACAAATAAGGCACGTATGAAATAGTTATGGTATCGCCCTCCAGTCATTATAAATTCAAGTAAATACCAAAAAAAAAAGTGTAACATTAATATCACAAAATTTAAACCCATTTCGATAATTAACATAAAGGCTCATATTGTACACGGCATCCGTGTTAGTGCAGTTGAGAAGAGCTTTACAAATTAACGTAATTATAACGTTAAAATACAAATATAGCAATCGTTTCGAATCGAATGCATCGGGAGCAAGATCGCGACACGCCGTGTAAAACTGTCTCGATAAGCATCGATGTGATCAGGATCGAGTCGATCGGCGATGCCTCGCTCTCGATCCGCACGACAGTCGCCCGACATTCCAGAGAAAGTCCGACCTGCCCGGAACACCGACCTTAATGAACGCTACATAGAGCGGAAACTCACACTCACTCCAGTTAGACCTCACTAATTAAACTGGTACACACTTGACGCAATAAAGTCATTGTGGTTGTAATAAACGTTTAGCAAAAATGTTGCATTAACTTGATAACTTACCTAGTTTTTAGCAAGATTTAACACTATGATCGCTAGGAGAAAATTTAAATTGCCAGCGCCACTTTGTATGTGGTAATAAAGCCATTTATGAACGCAGTTATTATAATGTTATCGCCACCGTCTTAACTTTCGGTCGAACTGATGAAGACGTTTATCAGCTAGTGCGACATAATTGGAAACCACTACTTTACAAGTTGACCCAGAAACAAGATAACATGGTAGTTTCCCATTGCTTTCTCGAGTACAACATTCGCGGAATATCTATGCATTGGGAATAAGTTTTTATAGCGTCGCCTTACTGAGAAAACAAGTCTAAAGAAAATGTTGTTAACGCAAACATTCTGTCCAAGTAATGTATAAAACATTCGAATATGGTAATTGTTTAATTTTGTCTTGTCATTTTATAATTAAGCTAATTAAATTTGCAATTAATTAAATAACGAAACAGCTCCACGTTTTCAATATTATGACCGGAGCGGGAAGCGTGGCCGATCGTTCGTCGTCCAATTTATCGAGTTTTTCCTCCGGTGTAGTGTTACGGCCGTAAAGCTGAGTTTTTGTTGGCTATGGCTAGATCTCCTGCGGGGAGATATGTTGATTTACGTTTAACGCGCGTGACCTCTCGTCGGAGGCGATCATAGACTCGATAGACGATTCCGACTCGCGCCCCGAGATATCGCCGGATCGTACTCGTGCCGATGTATCTCGGGAAATATTCCGCGGTCCGCAGCCTCCTGCCGGCCATTCGGACTGAGATTTCAAGATTTCTTTGTGTTTCACACGATTCATTCCGTTTTTAATAGAAAACTGCGATTTTAAATTTCACTGTTTGTACATGTTTACGAGTATCTCTACGTATCTTTACGAGGTTAGAATTTTTCGATATCGTTAGTTTTAATTGAGTATTTATTATCTTTAATTGAGATTTTTCGAGCTTTCTAATGTGTGTCTGACGTACAAAACACTACTGTCGTGAATCCGATAATCTACCTATGTATTTTTGTGTAAAATTGGATAGGGATATGATGAATTAAGGTCGGTTCATATCTGACGGAAATCCGTTGCGTATCTGTCGGTCGCGTAACGTCAGAACAGAAAAATATATGACAAAACATTCAACCTTTCACACTCAACCGATGATGCGTTAGTACGTTTGCCTGTACCTGGAGATACGCTTCTTCCGTCAAATATGAACCGACTCTTAAACGATTTCATCAGTCAGAAGAGGCTATAGACCGTACCTGTATGGGTGAATTTCAACAACCTCGATTTTTGACTAATTACGCTGGCGAAATTTTATATCCACTTTCTATAACTTTTTTGTATTCGAAGTAATAGCTAAAATATATAATATTCAGTCATATGGTACACATTTTTAAAAACGTATTATTTCTTGAGATATCTGCATTTAAAAATTTCAATCGCCACCGATATTATTATCAAACCACCGAAATTGTTAATCTCTCCACTGAAATTTATTACAACCAGCGGAATTATAAATACAGGAGAACATCATACGAATTACGTTTTTATTTATTTTATAAGAATATGAAAACTTTAGATTTTTCGTTTATTACTTGGTAATAATGTTTATCATCATGATTATAGCTTAGAAACTATGATAACAAATTTAAGGAACACGTTAACAGTTAGGGAAATATTTTATTACATACTTTAAAATGCTTCCTAGTGACTTTTTTCTTAGCATAAAACGTAGTGGCCATGGTATCTCCTATAAGATCTCGCAGTTCTGACTACACCATTTCAGGAACCTAGCCGTATTTATTTATATGTACGTAAAAATCTTCGAAAACCAGAAATAAGGATCATTTCTTTTCACATTTGAAAGTGCACCTCGTTAGCTACCTTTATATATAAGGAACACCCCATCCGGAAATTCACAGTGTCGGAGATATGACATTTTATTATTATTTTTTAAATCTCCTTTTAGATGAGTAGAATGGCATATAAGAAATAAATCACATTTTATACTTTGACCTCCCAAAAATCTATCAACATGGAATGGTCAAGCAAAATTTGTTAAATATTTTTGCCAATTAAGCCCCTACTCTTTCAAAATAATATACTGCGTCATGCGTACCCTTTATCAAACTAAATTCCTTATTTAATAAGCTACTCAAAAAGGTGTAATTTATTATGAGAAAGCTTACTAGCAGCTGACCAATATAGGTTTCAAAAAATACATTCCGTGGCGCTACAGCCTATAGCAGTGTTATATTGAGGTAAGTAGAATGTAGAACTCAGGCGTACTTGTTCAAGCTACTCGGGTTTATCGCAAAGTTACTCGGGTTTATAGTAGCAATTTTGGGTGGTTTCCTTGAGTTTGAACCGAAGGCCAAGTCATAATCAATATCACAAAACGTGGGATTGAAGTAGATAATAATTATGTGCATGAATACACCTACTAGGCCAGTAGAACATTCAATATATAGATATTTTTTCTGAGAACAGTCAGGACTCAGAAAAATATTACATTCTTATTGGTCAGCTATTAATATTGAGAGATGAATCTTAAGTGCCTGGAAGAACTTAGTTCATTTTGGAACGGTTCCCTTCCTATGATCTTATAACGTCTACTTGTCGATATGTGTGCTTATGCTGTCTATCGATTGACCTACAGTGCTCAGACTGCATCAGGAACACCATTAGGTATGCTAATCGCCTACCAAAAAGGAACTGCACAGTAAAAGTGCCGGCCATGTTAGTCGTTTAGACACCGAAAGAAAGACGAACAGTGCAACTGGCTGGATGCTACAGAGCGGCTGCCTGGGGTAGGAGTAAGACGAGATGGAGGTGGCGGTATGACCTCGATTCGAGTTGAACTGCATCATGAAAAGGCCTTTGGATAGCAGTAAGATTCCTATGCTATAATATATATATTATAATGTCAGTTCATCACCTTTGTATTTTTTAAATTTGACTACAAACTTAGGTTACTTGTTAAAAAAGGTTGTCGCGCCATAGGATAGCACTTTTAAAATTCTTAATAGTCAGCTGTTGGTAAGCTTTTTCATAATTATATCTTTTGAATTTAGTTTAATTAAGTGTGCGAATTACGTGAAATCATTGTTTTGAATGAATAGGAAAGAATCAGGAAAAAAAATTATAAACCTTTTGGTAATTGTACTTTGACAATGCCAAGTTGATGTCTGTTGTTTTGTCTCCAATGATTATCTAGTTGAATTACTGAAATATACACGTATTTTAGTTTTTTATGCATTTCCATTTAATAATAAGGTGATTTTAAAAACATTACAAAATGGGGCATAACCCTGAAGCCGTAATTTTTTAATGGGTCTTCCTACCCATGAAGGTAGAAAATGGGCTGTACTTTTACATCTCAATAAAAATAATACCCGTTTTCCAGTCATCCTGTATACAAAAAGACAAAATATCAATTACGGTGACATTATTATATTACGGTGGCCCTCTTTTTTGCCACCGGAGCCACTGTAGTTGCGACACCGTACTTAGAATTAAGTAACAAATTTCAAATTATAACGGACACTATTATTTTAATTGTAATAATTCATTTGCAATTACGTCGATACATCTAATCTTTAATCATCTGTAAAATTTCTTTTTAAACAGCCTTTTAGTTTTTTAAATACACATGACACCGTTGTATGATAAATTTGTATTCCTGCGCCACCGCAGGTTATACTTACGTTTTTGGCGGGAAAACTGTTCAGTGTATCAAACATCCTTGTACTTGGTATACGATGGCTTGACAGAGCAGTGCGGGGAAAGATAGCTTAGCATCTATCTCATTCATTATGATAAAATAGTGTAATGTTCAAAATGCGCCAGCATTATTGACTTTTTCCGCTGGACATTTTTAAAAAGCTGTTACAGGTACTACCGGGTTAAGTTTAATTACTGCTCATGGTGTAAATAATAGTGTTATTTAATGTATTTTTAAAATATGTATGTATTCTGTTAAATTAATTCACCCGAAAATTTAAATAGCCAAATTTATTTTTGCAAATGAATTGGGGACATAGCACCGCAATTAGATTTAGAGCCTTTGATAATTTTTTTAATGCGTAAACAAATAGATTTTGGTCTTAAGTTTTAAACGTTAGTCTAGATCACTGTCTGAACTTAATGAAAAAAAATTAATAAATGTGCATTTTGCACTTTCCACTACGATTTTCATCCACGCCGCGCTAAAAACGTACCTGGGAAATTCACCCGTATGATATAACAATAAAAATATCTATAAGACAGTACCATCAACGAGATGTAAAGAATAAAGAGGATAAAATGAAGTGCTCTACACTTGCCCTACAGATAAAACGAAAGGCTTACGCCACCACCGCATACGCATATAAGTACGCATAGAGAGATTTGAAAGCAAATTTTAATGCATTTTTTTCAAACCGCCACTTACTGCAACTCTTCCGTAGTCTGAATGAGAGGGAAACAGATTATATTACCGTATTGTGCTTACTAATTCCATTTTACCGTACTTTTAGCAGGTACTTGCGATGTAAGGATGTTGTTGAAGACCAAGAGAAAGGTTCTTGCTTTACATCTGTTATCTGCACGGACTGAATTCATACGATTAATTACGAATAGGGTACGAGTAGGGACGTTTTAGTAAAGCTTATGAATTGGGTTTAGACATCACAATGTATTATTGTATGGAAATGTTGGACTTAATACAATAAATTTGGCCAGAAATGTAACCTTTAGCCTAACATGATTATTTTTAGGCGCTGCATAATTATCTACTTTACATGATATTGAACAATCTTACGAATATTATAAACGCGAAAGTTTGTGAGTATGGATGGATGGATGTTTGTTACTCTTTCACGTAAAAACGGCTTGGGCGATTTTAATAAAATTTGGTATGGAGTTAGCCAACACCCTGGGTTAATCCAGGGTGTCGGCTAACTCCATAGGCTACTTTTTATCCCAGGAAAATATTTTTATCCCGGATAATTTCGACATTTTGTTTTTTTTTTCTGCAGTCCACGCGGACGAAGTCACGGGCGTCCACTAGTAAATTATAATATTACTCAATTCATTTTTACTTTCAATAATTCCTTAATATAACATGATTTCAATATTTACTTGTAGTTGCATAAATAAGTCAAAAATTCACAAAATCAATAACTTGAATCGTGTAACAAATCACCTCAATAAAAAGCGACAAATCGAAATATACTTGTACACCAGCCTTGTGTCAATATATTAGAATGAAAATTGGCCGCAGTCAGAGCCCTGCTGAGGGAATCCGCGTTGTTTATTGCTACAAGAATATTTAAATGTTACGAATTCAAACTCAGACATTATGACATAGATGCCAACAATTAGAAAAGCGATGAAGTCTGTTCAGTCACACATAATTGTAATTATTTTATACCTCCTTATAAAAACCCGACGCCAAAAGTGAACTGGGAACTTAGACAAAGTAACACTATTTCGTTACCGACACGTTTTTTCTATTAGGAGGCCTTCATTTTCGCGCGTTTGTCAAGTCTTTAATGAATTCGATACCAATCTATGTTTCATTGTTCTGAGCACACTGCTAATATTGACTATAAGTACCACTGATTAGCTCAACTATTTTATACCAAACGAAATGCAAGTTGTGTCACTAATTTGCAATTTAATAAGATGAAAATATAATAATAATATTAACCTACGAAGAAAATTAAAAGTCGTCATGTGCTTATCTGTCCGCGCCTCGCCTGTCGTTATATTTAGACATTAGACTATAAAACATCGAGACTACATTGTTGCTAAAATGTCTTTTTATACTTAAAAAGTGTTTTATATTGGTTGGTATGTCCATATGATATATATCTTACACGCGACACGTTTATATACCTATACAGATTAGTTAAACCTCTTAACACAATTATGCACTATGCTAACCTACAAATAGATACTATAAAAAAGTACAATGGTCAAAGCATAGAGTGGCACTTCGACACATAAGCGAATGCTTTTCGTGTGTAGTACTTCGCCCAATAGCAATAAAGTACAATAAAGGTGGATGTCTTCCGGCATTCGTCAAACGGACCGAAGTTGTTGATTGCACAACCAGCCACCCAACTCGCTGGGACGACGCAGCCTGGGACAATTGAGCGATTTGTCAACCGTTGCATTAGGTAACCGGTCACCGCGATCAACCATTCACCAATCATGAGCACAACGTGCCATCCAATGCGGCTTACAGCCTGCCGGTGCGAATATACCTTAGTTTCTACACCGTAATGGTTACTATGTCGTGCGATGGTAGCGATCTCCTAGTGTGGGCAGAGAATCGCAGGCTCCTTTACGCAAGATATATCTGGAGGGAACACAATGGACGCGGAATGCTGGCAGAACAAGCTTTTTGGATATTTATTTGATAGGTTTTGTGTGGGACGGATTTGCTTTGCAGCATCCAGTCTCGATATTAATTATAGAAGATATTGTCTCCTGCTTCATATTATTTTCCAATAAAATACAATACCAACACAGATTTTGGATTGACAATATAGAACTTTTAGGTATCTTGATAATACTATTTTATAATAAAGGAATATTCTCAGCTTTCAGCAAACTAGAATATCGTTATAAAATTATTAATAAAGAAAATAGAAAAACACTTCTCCATTAATATAATCCGTTAGAATATCGTTGTAAATAAATATTGTAAAGATACTAAAATGTTGATGGTTCACGTCTTGCTCCAATTGAATGCTAGTTGTATCCTGTTCAAGATTCCTCTACTCCTAAATACCGATGCTCGTGACCAGCGAAACGATAAATATCAAAATTTCAATTCTCTTTTAATATATATCGGTAATGCCGTTACATGAAAATAATATTATCGTAGCCAATTTCCACAATTCAAATTTATTTCTTGCAATGTTAAATCTGATAGCGCGCCGAACAAAAGATTATCTCTGTTATAAATAAGTGCCTAGTCATAAAATAATGCAGTTAAGTGTATAGACTAAAAACATGCAACAATGTGGTACTTTATCGGGTCATGACGATCACTGGAGTGTCACTATCGAGGACTTGTGGCGAGTGTACACACTTTGTTTGGTTGCTGAATCACATTGCAACTTTCGGTATTTGGTGCCTTATGTAGAAAGAAGTAACTTATTATTATAGATACTTTTTGTTGCATAAAAGTTCATCTTACACTATCTACGTATACAGGGTGATTTTTGGTCGTCAACGTTCCCGAAAACTACGGAATCTCCCCATCATCACAATCATTTTTCTCAAGGAAACATACCTGGGAAGTGTCTGGTTTCCAAAATATTAGGGTCCAAAGTTGAGTAAATAGACTGCGTTTTTCTGCATAAATGCACATAGACGTGCGTAGCAGGATTTTTTCACGAAAAATAATTAATATCTGTCTATAAAAAAACTAACATAAACACTAGACACTATAAATTTCGCACGATCAAGGAATTTAAAAAAAATATATTTTTTTCCCAGCATTTTTTGGCATAAACTTACTTTATTTCATGTATAGAATACGTACCCTTCGTTAAAGGTGGCCACAAAAAAACACCCTGTATATTGGTTGGTATTAAGCTATAGTTTAGGATAGCGTTGCCCCATATAATGGCCGTGAAGGAACATTTCACATGACGGCATCGTAAAGTTCGTGTTTTGGCGTTTCTGTGGCCATACAACTACATATCACAGAAATCCAAAGTTTTAGTGCCCGATTTAACGGATTAAGATGCAAGATGGTTCAAATATTTTCCTTACCAAATCCCAATATATCGTCAATATATCATCAACAGTTGAAACTGACACCGCATGCACCAGGTCACCGCATCCCACTGCATACCATTTGTACCGTTCTGTACCGCGGTTGCGTTTCACCCGGCTACTTTACACGGCTATGTAGAACGGTGTGCAGTTTCACGATCAATCAGATAGGTTGGTTTGTTTTGATCCAAGTTATATATGGGCACATAAAGATCAAACTGGTCTCATAACTTTAAAAGGCATGCCGGTATTTTATTCTCTACGTATTCCCAGCTTTAAATAAGTATATTGTTACGCAGTTACTTCAATCGTGGAATAATAAAGTGGTGCATATATGACATTCCATCATTAATGGCTTTTCATTGCTTAAACATGAAGAAGTATCGTATTTTTCCAAATAAATTGCGTCTATACTAAATTGTGATACCGCATTCATCAGATCAGATAGAACTGACTGCGTTTCTAAAGCTTGATTTGTGAGAAGATTTGCTCAAAACATGTGTCTGCATGCCGCGGTAACATTACCAGTTACAACAACAATAGCACACTTCACAGCCAGCAAAGATTCCCCCTTCAATTCCTAGATCCAAGGTAAATGCATAGAATTATGCTTGTCCGCGCACATTTACGAAGACAAGCTATATTCTCCTTGATGCCGGACGAAGAATTCCAGATGTTTACGTACATTATTAGGCAGTATCTTCTCAGCACAATTACGTACATCCACGGGCAGCATCACAAGTAATCACGCCAAAACCGATGTGTTTCTAATCCGAGCGCCATCCTGCCGGAGTCCGGCCCTGTAACGGTGAAGCGCCCACTCAGGTGTCGCCTTCACAGTACGTCCCTGTACTCACGATTTACGAGACAACCTTTTACTTTATTGACTGGAGCTATCCACATAAATCCTATCGGTCCTATGCTAGTATATTTTTTGAAACAATGACTAATTTTATATTGTATGCTGGTGATTAATTTTGATGGAAAGCTATAGAAGCGCATTAGAAAATGTATCCTTACATACATTTTATTTTCTGGAAAGTCTCATAAAGACTGAAAATAATTTACAATTTCAAAGTGTAAATGTAAACTTTAAAAAGATATAATGCATGACATACTCGTATGACATCGATATTTGAAAAGCTTTTTGATCCAATGTAAATGAGAAGTCGTATGATGTTCACAAAAAGTTTCCATTACCAAATTATTGAAAAATTTATATAATTACCTATGAAAAATCTATAACGGTAAACTTGCAGTAGCACACTATTGAGAGACTCTCTCTCTCTCCCTATAATATTAAAGCCATGAATTTAATCAAGATTCTACTAAAACTGTATTAATTAACCTTGAAATACTCGTACTTAACATAGTTTTGTGATCGGTAAGAAAGCTTTTTCGCTGTATTTTCAGTTAAGAAACAAAAATCACCTCACAAAATCTATCTAGCACATTTATTTCGTATAGTCATGACATCATAACGGGCTTCCAGCTATGTCTATAGTTTTGTATGGTTTATAGGAGAATTTGTCCGATGTCGAGTGACTCTGGACGGCTGGAGGGCTGAGTGACAGTGCCGCTGGCTAGCCGTGGAGCCCTAGACGTGCCCGTTACCCATTCAAACTCACACAAGCCTCTCCTTACCAGATATCATCTGCTAACCGTACACCCATTTTGTAGCTAAGAGATTTATAAAGTTAATACTTGTATGTACGTGGTCAAGCCGATTTATTGGTTATTACAATGAGTTACCTGCTTGGCTATCTACTATGATACTCTTTTGGTATGTTACAGTTCAATAGCTGAAATCATGCCTTTTTTGAACTAATATGCAGTTTCTTTTTACCTGATTGCATCAGATCCCTCTTATGTTTTTCGAGTGTATGTTTGTATGTTTATAGGTATTTCTTTGGAACACTAGTAGAGCCTAAACAAGTTATCCCATTTGAGCTTGAGACGTATCATTAGTGACACTGGGTCAAAATTTTCACGTAGTCGGGAGTTTATCATTAAATAAATGAGGTCATACAATATATGGTTCTTTGTTGGATACAAAGAAGTTTAGTTTATTTTGTAACATTATTTATGCATAATTCCTTTTCCTCTATGTATCATTTTTTGATAGTCCCTTTATCTACAAGATAATTTTCGCGATAGTGATTCTACAACACCTACATACTAATATCATATGGCCTATTACTCGCCACTCCGTCTATTTGAAGAACGATAAAAAACTGTAGTAATTTTATAAAAAACGTAATTTAATTTTGTTAATTAGTATGTCTTTAGTCTTTATTATATTATTAAAAGATGAGCTCTGCTATTTTACTTTATGCTCCTATTCCGGAAAGTTTTAGCACAAAGTACTAAAACTCGGCGCAAACCTATATAATTTCCTTTATTGAAAATCTAGAAGCAAATAGCTCATTATCATCTACGTGTGTGCATGCTTAAGGTGCGTTGTCCATAAACCTAAGCCGTCCGAAACAGCCTTAGGGCGACGTCTCGCTGGGACACCAGTGGTGACGCATCCAGTCACGCTACCAGCATACAGCACCGACCATAATACGGCTCGATTTATGTGAAGAGTAATATACTTTAGAGCAGGTGTTCCCAAACTTTCATTTTTCATAGACCCCTTTCAACTTTTAACTGGTTCTGGTGGACCCCCTACATGCTTACACCACATACAAATTAATTGTGGAATCCCATTTTTTCACGCCAACGTAGACCCCCATCGAGTGTCTTGTGGACCCCTGGGGATCCACCTGGACCACTTTGGGAACCACTGCTTTATAGACTAAAACCTCGGAGTGTAAGGCCTGTATAGTCAGTATTATTAAATAATTATAAAAATATTAAATTATCATAATAATATCTAGATTTTACGGCGCATTGGCGCAAGCTGTAATGCTTTTGTAATACTCGTATTGTTATTATAAATAAATAAATTATTAATTTAAAAGCGATAAAAGTATTACTTTAGCAACTATACAAATTGCCATTGAGAGGTAGCCCCCCACCGGGCCCTACACCCTCCGCAGTCAGTCAGCGGTGGAGTGGTGGGCGACCCCTCAATGGAAATTTTAACTTCCGAAGAGTGACGCCTGATACTGCAGCGGTGCTTACCATCAGGCGCGTTGTGGTCAAGCGTAAGCCTATTTAATATATTTTTTTTTTTTATATTTATACAAATTGATCTATAATTTAAACAAACATGATTATTGTGACACTAATATGTCGCCTATATTTACTTAGTAAGTAATCTTAAAAGATGAATTTTAAAGGCTATTTAGAAACGCACTGACTCTTCGAAGTATTTTTTATAGACGTTGTTATGACGATAATAGATTATGCTTTCTATCCATGCAATTTCTCAGCTTTGAGGTCACTAGCAGTAGGTTGGTATCTTGGTGGGTAAAGGCCCTTAGCCCATAATCACCAATAAAATGTCTAATTTATTTACAGGCACACCGTAAGTGTTTCTAGGTAATAAAAGTAGATAGAGCCTGGTCTGGCCCACTCGGGTTCATTCTAGCAACAAACATTGTCATACTCGTAGAATAATAATAACCTGTGGATTATACACAAGCTTATGTTCATAATCCCTTATAGGGATTGGCTAAATTTTCATGTAATACATAACAACTATTTTCAACCACATATAACTACTAAAGATAACCACACGCCTATGTCACATAGTAGTAAATAGTATGTTATATAGTATTATATCTTAAGGAATAAGAAAATTATCATTCAAAATATAAATGGAAATAAATTATCATTTTACAGTCATAAGTACCACATACTTAAGGAATCTTATTGCAGAAGTGCATAATATGGCAATTTTATTAATATTTATAGTGTAAAGTGTTTAGTTTGCATACTTAACACTAATGTTTTCTCAGATAGTATCATATTTGTAATAAATTATGTTATTTGTGGTTCTTATAAATTACTGTGCAGTATTCATTGATTGATAATAATTCCAACAACGTCTTCTAGATTATTCAACCAAAATGTTAACTATATGTATTATTTTTAATTTACCTTCGAAGTAATGTTTAAAATTTTAAAATTTATTTTCATATTTTATAAAAATAAATAGAATAATTATACCTATAAATAATGAAATCGATCGTGAGTGGTAATATGAAATAAGATATAAGCAAAGAATATACTACTCTCTGATATAAGTAAGTTCACATGTCACCCATGTCAAAGATTTTGTTGACATGGATAATAATTTTAAATCGATACTGATACATAATGCTGCCTAACACTGGAAAATTACATTTTTTTTTTGCAATTTCCCTTTAAACTAGAGTAGAGCAATAAATAGATATATCCGCGATATTGTTATAAGCTCACAAATCAATGCTGAGACTTAATTGGCCTCTTTAAGCACTATCTGGTTCAGATAAGCCGATAGAGATGTCTGTGACGACCGGTTTGCTAATGGTTGGTGCCGGATTTGTGCCCAGACCACAGATTCAAATACTGGCTGAGACAAATATTTGTTGTTTGCTGGTCAAAAGAATAGGCAAAGGTGGCAATATACAGGATGTTTTATTTCGACGTTCCCGAAAACTACGAAATCTCCTTATCATCACAATCATTTTTCTCCATGGGAGCACACCTGGGGAGTATGTGGTTTGCCAAGATATTAGGGTCCAAAGTGGAGTAAATAGAATACGAGTATGAATTTATGGTCATGTCAATATGTAGGTAGCGGTGTACCTGCGTCGGTAGAATATCTTGAATGGCCTGAAGCCATCATGACGCGTTAGTGTCATTAGAATATGCAATGGGGGGGTTCATTCAGGAATTTAGGCTATTCAGGAAAAACAAATTGTGCAGTCGTTTCATACCCAACTTGTATTTGGAATCCTATCTTGGTAAAAAATGAATCGGTTGTTATAAGTTTAGCAAGACCCTGAAAAAGAAAAAAAAATATAGGATATATTTTCAGCCTACACCTTTATAAACGACCTCTATTACTAATAATAAATTATTGGTCTGTGACAATATACTATCATAGTTATAAATTGAGCTCATTGACGAGGTTTAGTTAATTTGTTCAGGTAACTTTTTATCATAAATTTGAGGAAATCCGATATATTTTTAATTTAATGCAAGATATTACCGTTAATATTAATAAAAATATCTAGAGGCATCACAAAAATGTTAAATAACATAAAATTTGAGAAATGGCAAATTAGATTGCTATCGGATCGCAACTGCTTTGTATAAAGACCTCTTGAAACCAACGTTATTACACGAGAGACATAAATCTTGTGACGTTACAATAAAGTTTGAAATAGTCTGTCTAAGGCAATGCCGCAGAATTTAGAGACCTATTCAGTATAACTGGTTTGGTATCCAACGATTTCTGACTCATCTAATACTGAAGAGGCGGTCGTCGAAATTAACAAGTTTATTACAATCATATACGAGATTTATGGCATCCAATGACAGCAGGTTGCAAGCGTGGATTTGAGAAATATACATCTTTCCTAATTGTTCCAGTTTTGGTAAATAATATACTATTTATGTGGTCAGCCATGTTCTGGTGGCGGTTTTTTTTTTACTTTGAGACAAATATCAATATTTAGCATGACAATGTCACTATTGTCTTACGAATGTAGGGCCTTATGATCAGCGGATAGGATAACTCAACTGCGGATATCTTTAGGTTTGATTTAACAGAAGGGCTAGGTATGTTAAGCCAAATGCCTTAAATATAGTCCACTAGAGAGCCTATCTACAAAATTTGAGACTCGAAATGACATGTATATATTTTTCCAGATAGCATGGAGACTTTTTATATTACTTTGGATTATTCATACAATCTTCAAATATCTGTACTTGGTATCAAGTTCTTTACCAAAAGAGGTTCTTTATATTGGACTATTTTCATAGCATTTCGTATATACCTCTTTTGTTACACCCGATAATTTGGGTTCCACCATGCAATCCGTATATTCTACATAGTACTTAATATGATACAACGGCCACGTTTCAACTATTATAAAAAGTCCGTCACATGATATCTATATCTCCATCAAGATACTTTCTAATCAGGCCAACTAACGTTTACATTTACAAACTTGTTAGTCGACGAAACGTTTCTTCTTCATTAAAAGAAAAAATGCTGTTCCATTGTTTTAATTTGAATTAAATTGGCAGCGGAAGACGTATTTTTGTCATTATAATTCCAACAGGTTATGTCAAATAGATTGATGTACTCTCGATGAACTATTTCCAGTCGACATAGATCTAAAGTTTGTTGTTACATTATGAGAATGTATAGGTAGGTACTTACATTTAGCGTGGTACGCCGAGTATTCGGCGGGATATATCGTGGTATACTTTTGTTATGTTATGATAGAGTTTTTTAGGGTAGGATACTCTTTTATGAGAAAATTAGAGTTGCAGTAAGTAAAATCTATACATATAATAAAAATGTAACGGATCGCTGTACATGGAAGATATATGAGTAAAATATTATAGGAGACCTTTAACAACGCAATAGAACCCAAAACTATGATTTTTGGAATTTTTGTCTGTTTGTCGGTTTGTCTGTGCGTTTGTGCACGCTAATCCCAGAAACGGCTGAACCGATTTCGATGCAGTTTTCAGGAATATATTGTGACAGGTCCCACTTAACATATAGGCTACTTTTTATCCCGGGAAAATTTCGACATTTTGTTTTTTCTGTAGTCCATGCGGACGGAGTCGCGGGCGTCCACTAGTACATTAATAAAATACCAAGGTCTTCGTATTTTTTGTTTGTAAAAAGTGATTTAAACCGAAACATGCACTGTGAGAATAACATCGTTGGAAACTACATAAAATCTGAGTGAGCGTTAAAAATACCTGTTTAAAACGTTTATTACACAGATTATATCTGAATGGCCAGTAACACGGAAAGTCACATTTTTACTTTTTACTCTGTTAACCAATTAATTAAACTGAATAGTAAACTCGCTCAGATGCTAAGTCATCAGAGCCAGAGGGAGATAAACAAAGAATAAATTATACTTCTTTCAGATAAATAACTATATTATTCTCGATTAAGATAAATTTTAATATTTTTTAAATAATAAAATAGTGGACTGCATAGATAGAATAACAACAGTGACCAAAGATGGCCGCCGATCCTATCGGCGGTAAATAAAAGAGTCTTACCAACAAGGCTTGCGGTCAGCTTATCATAATTTCCCATGCATGTACCTACAATACAGTCTTTTCCTTATTAACGTCATTAGGGGTACGTATGTAGCAATTTTTTATAAGAACAATAAAAGTGTTCAACATGGAGAAATTAATATCGAAAGTTCATGGCTGAATCGTGATGTGAATGGGACTTATAGCTTTAAAGGCATTTCTTGTAACTTTTTTGTTATCTATGTTATGTTATCTGTATATTGCATAAAACAAGTTTTTTATGGTATATTGTGATTTTTTCATTTGTGGTACGAAAATAATTTTGGTTTTGCTATTTTTACAAAGTGATCGTATCCAGAAGAAGTTCGAAATCATGAAACCAATAAATTCAATCAATATGATTATAAAAACTTTTATACCTTAACGCATTGGATAAGATATTATTAATTAGGTTCATCTAAATAACGTTCGCTTAAGGAAGCTGCGCTAATAAACCGTGATTAATTCTCGAGCGTACCCCCGGGGTATAGAGCCTGTTGCATTACCCCAGCCCGGAGCCCATGAAGCACGAACAACAAAGAGATGGCATTACAACGTGTATTCTAAAAAAAAGTAGAGTCCGCATTGCGCGATTGACGACACAGGCATAATATTAGACTAGGCACTTTAGGAGGACACGCTGGAGATTATCGCAGCTCTGTCAGTCCTTCCTTCGTGTCTGAGCCTCTCTACTCCGGTTATATTCGTTTATATAAATGCAAGAGCTTATTTCCAACTACCCATCCTTTGTTGAGTTGTAGACATATCAGTTTTATAGCCATACCAATTTTTTTGGGATATTACATAATCGCATAGACTTTTGCCGTCAGTTTAAATTAATTTAAGCGAAGTTCTTTTAGGCAAAGTCATCTTTATGCCTGCATGTAGTAGATAGAAGTTACGACTTCAAATCCGCTTCATATACGGACTACGCAAATATGATCATGTCACTCAATTTCTAAAAGAGCTGAAATGGCTACCTATTAGACTTCGCCGGGATGTTCACATATTAACTCTTCTGTTTAAAATCTTATATAACACATCCTCTCCAGTATATCTGCGACAACGTTTCGACTATCTCTTTCCACGAGACCGCCTCTTTTATCACTTTCCCAAATGGTTTGCTGGAGGTAATCTCTTTCAGAGATAAGCACGCCTTTGTACATTTTCTTTCATAATTTCTGTCTGTATATGTATGTGTACAATAAAGAATAAGAATAAGTTATCACAAAACTTGAGAAATTCGTGACAAAACTAAATAGATACTAGATATCTGGTGCAGTGACAAATGGAAAATGGTTAAACAAAGCATGTTTAACAGAAGGTCGATTTAGCGTCTGCCATAAGATTGTAGGTGCCTAACTGTTCCTATTCGAAATGGAATTTCTAATCGTGCGCAGGTTAATTTACTTCGAAATTTAATGCTAATCTGTTGTGCTGTCTTATTTAAATTATAGGAAAGTAAAATTGGAATAATAGGATTGTTTATCGGGAGATAGACAGAAGTGTGTCGACGGTAATAGGTGTTCGTGATAGCGAAGTAGCGTGCGAACTACCACGACATACGGTTGAGATGTACACCGTAAAAGCTATTTATTTACCAGCATCTAGCTCATACGACACTAGCCTAAAAATATTTAGTGCTGCAAGGATAAATTTGGTACGGTCTTTCTAACACAGAGACAGCATGAACTTTATTTATTCTTCAAATAGGCTATCTGACCATTGGAAACATCGGCCTATAATTAGTTTATCCCATACATATTTATGATGTTTCTTAATAACCCCAAATAATGCGTTCATATTAGAGCCACACTTTGTAAAATAAAGTTAGTCATACGATATATCACACAATGCACACCTCTTAAATAAACAGTCGACTGTTTAAATAAATATTGCAAAAGTATCTGCAATGAAACCTTGCCGTCACAACTGAGTGAAGTGCAGATGGCTGTCCCCTGTTACTTGATACGTGCTTAGTTAAACACACAGCACTCTCACCTCAGCCATTATGTACCGTTTTACTGGCCGGTAACTGCCGTGACCTATGGCTTCAGCTCTACATTTTATGTTCGTACATCACATAATAAACCCGCAAAATGATATATTCTCTCAGAGTAAAAATTTTTATCTTTCTACTCTGTAACTATATTGTTGAAAGTTGCCACGTTCGTCAAAATCATTTTATATAGTACATACTGTTTTGTTGAACCTACTGCACTATCCACCTATATCTAACAAAGTCATAAACGTTATTTACTTTGCTGCTATTTCTCGAATAGTAATCTCGAATAATTATCTCTGTCTAAATCAAAACGAATGTAATTAATAAATATATAAACACATTAAATAAAAAATAAATAAAAAAAACGAATGTATAAGCTGTTTGTATCCGATATTCGCAGTGTTTAAGAACTATTTAATCTGGCCGTTGTTTCGTTCCTAACTCCACAACAACAGGCATGGCGCGGCCCGATACCATCGGCCCCCCGCCGACTTATTGATAAGGTTTCCATACTTCCCGTATCTATTGGAATGCTCCTGAGTTTATTTAATATAATTTCTATGTGAGCATCGCTATATCTAGATAGGCCAACCATTTATCACGCCACCGATAGATTTTATTAGATAGAAAGCTGTGTTTTCACAAGACTAGCTCCCATGGCTACGGTTGGAGGAAAATTGAATGGTTCCACGGATAGAGTGCGATTAAACAATTTTGTACAATAACCAACAGCTAAAGGTATACATTGGCGATAGAATAGCCACTGTAAATTGAAAGCACCGATTATGATGGGCAGAAGAGATTTGCTGGGGTCGGGCGACATCACGAGCCACGGGTTAAAGAGCGCTCCTCTAGACCTCGAGTTATGAGCTCAACCGACACAATGGCCAATTTCTTGGTATTTTCCTTTGATGAATTTAACGTGAAACAGTTAACGGTAATTTACAACAGTTTTTAGCTTGGGCAATATGCGATACATTTGTTGTAGCTGATAGAGTTTTGAAAAGCAACGGTAAATAATATAAAATAGGTACAAGGATGAAGGATACGTGATATACATTTTAGTAACGCAGAGCTGGGGACGGTATTAGCGAGCTAATGACAAGAAAATGTCTCGTCATCAGATGTAAGTTAAGCAGCAGTCTCGTGGTTTACTGAAGCGATGACCGCGGTGTTGAAACGCTGCGGAAGGGCCGTTCTCAGGATTGGTCACGCGGGACACGCTGACGCCAGCCCGTCACGACCTTAAACACTTTTATAAACTTTATTGAATTTCCCTAGTTTGTACGCTTCGATATTTTTTCCAGTTCAATGACATTTGGAGTTTAGTAAAAAATGTTAAGCTCTTTACGGTGACACGACGCGTCGTTTAACACTTTATATTAATATATTAATTTTCACACTTACTGTGTTTTAAAACCACTTTTTTTACCTAGATGTAATATTCGACATCGCTTTTAGATACATTAATCTATGGAGACGATTAAGTTTTATAAATCGCTTCAAAATTCAAGATGTCTTATTGATGGCGGATTTTATAGTTATATCGAAGTGCATTCCTAAAGGTCAGTCTACGGCCAAATAACTAAAGTTAACACCTCGCACCTCATACAATAAGGCTCCGATACTTGTAAAATAAAAGTGTAAAGAGCTCAGCGACAATTCGACACAGACGTTTGCTGCAGCGCCACAAAGCTTTCTCATTAAACCGTCACCGTCAAACCCGTGACACTAAAACTCATTTCAAATAAAAAAAATCCCAACCCGTTTTGTTACGATTCTCGCCGGGAAAAGGCCACAAAAGATTTTCTTAGCCGAAGCATGACTGTCGTAATTAAGTGGCGAGAAAGCGTTCTAAGGCATCGCAGTTGGGTAATGACGTCTTCAGTTCGATTATTCTTCAAATCGATATTTTCTCGTTCAATTATAAGCTTCGGTTAGTGGAGTACGTGTTAATTAGCAGCTTTGGCACGTATCACTGACTTTACTATTTTAAGCCGTTCTCATGCGAAACACGAACTAAAATTTATATCGTTGCCATTTGCATGTAAATACGCGTGTGATTCGATTACGTTGGCATTTCAATGTAAATACGTACGTAAAGAGTTAAAATGCCTCGGTATTACGAATACTTAACGAAAAATGGCTTCGCATGTAACTGTGCAATACAATTTTGTTAGAACATTTATACGACAAGCTCTCTGCCATAAAAAGGTGAAAAATAATTTTATTTCGACATCACACTTTACTGTTTAAGTTAGCATGATGCGGGTAAGTCGCGTGCATTTTTTTACATCGAAATTATTTTTAAACATGGTGTCTTTCGGGAAGTCTGTCTCGCCGAGCTGTAAATCATATCGCGGCGAGCCGGCTCGGAATTACTGCCGGTCACGGTAGTAGAAAGGACGACGGAGCTGTTAAATTAACGGGAGATTGCAGACTATTGTGACTATAAATCTAGTCAACTAAATTCGTTTTTACACAAAAATTTACTATCTAACAATGTTCCAAACAAATATTTAGTCACCGTCATGTATACAAAAACATCACGTTGTTAACATGTCCCTAGTAGAAACTGGAATATGCACGACAAAATATGTCATTAAACACATAGCAATATTTAAAGAAAATGAGGATTTCTTGTGATTTTGTACACTCTATTTTAGCGAATTCCTTCATAATGACACCTCCACAATTCCCACCTGCAGGACCTGAGCCCTCGCGTAAAATATACAAAACAGTTTCAGGTTACCACGTCAAATATTTCTTTTGAATTAAACGTCTAAAACGAAACTGACTCATTAACGTACAGCGGGTTATTCTTTTGGAGTACGTGCGTTTTCAACGAAACAGCGATGCGTCGTTCATTTTAGTGGTCTGGGTTGTTTGCTTTTTTGTAAGTTATGAGTTAATTATTTCTACGTATGTACGTATGTTACCTGTAGGGCGTACAATAGCGTGGAACAGCGTTTAGTATGAAAGATATGTGATACATTATTTAACAAAATATGCATTTAATACAAAACATATAATACAATAGTTAAGTAAAGAAATTCTTAAGGAGCGTCTTCTCAAGCGATGAGCTAGCAACTTGTCCATCGTGATCCTGTAGCTGATTAGTCCATTTCAGGAACATAGTACTTACTCTTGTTTGTCTTTGCAATATTTAGCTGTCTCTCATACGAGTATGTCATTAAAACTTTTTAAAATACAACAAACAAGGAAATACTAGATAGATATTACCGCTAGATCTAAGAACGTGTAAAGAAGACCACGCTTAAATTAATTGCTTAATTTCCTCCGCTATTGATCGAACCTGGTCATTATTATCAACATTATTAAGGCGGTGTGATCAGACAAAAGAGGCATTTTAGAATCGATTTTTTAAATACTTGTCCGATTACCACAGTTCTAATTTTTTTATATGTTATTATTTAAATCTTTATCAAGTTTGTGGCCAACGTGGAAACTCAATTACTTAAAAAATTCTCGATAGAATTTCGATTTGAAAATTACCTTTTTTACGTTCTTATAAGCGATATATCTTGAAAACTATTGTGAATATCAACACGAAACTTGCATAGTTGTATAGCGCTTTATCAGATCTAGTTTATGGCCAAAGTACATTTTTTGTAAATTTTGTAGATAATTAACAATTAATAAAAAACACATCTACAACTACGCTGTGTTCTAATCCTTGCACTGGCCAGTCTCGCTCGGAACATTCAGTACCGCCGTGACCACTGTCAACGCCGGTTCTGTGCTTGTTTTTTCGCGCGCAAATACATAATATAAAATACTATATTTATTTAGTAAGTAGACTTGGGAAATCGTAGTGTAACAAAAGTTACAAAAAAGAGAGACCTTACGTAAAAAAGACTTACGTAGAAAACGTTAAGTACCTACCTACATAGATACTTTATAATATGTTTTAGATTGTACTAGCGCCCGCCCACGGCTTTGCCCGCGTGAGAGTGCATTACTCCCGTGCGAAGCCGAGGCGGGTCCCTAGTTACATTATAAACCTTCCTTGTGAATCACTTTATCTAATAAAAAAACTGCATCAAAAAAATCCGTTCCCTAGTTTGAAAGATCTAAGCTTAGGGACAGACATCAGAAAGCGACTTTGTTTTATAATATGTAGTGATTTCGTATTTAAAAATGATATTCATAAGTAGGTAATTATGTTACGTGTCTATTTTACCATTTCTACCTAGTATAATTTTATTTATCTACTTAGTTTTTTTTTATATCCACAAAATCCCGGGGAAAAAATCCGGGATTTTTCCGAACATTTTGTGCAAAAGTTTACGTGTGTTAGTATAGTTCTCTTTATGACATTAAACTGCAAATAACTTAGTATCAATAGCAAATATAACAAGTAGCAGTACTCGTATATACAGGATGTAACAAAAAGGGTATGGTAAGCGAAATACTATAAAAACAACCCATTGTAGATAACATATCCCGAAATTTTTAGACTAGTAATCGCATGTTTATTTTTCAAGATTGTATGTTCATAATATTCCTGAGTGGGTTAGGTGTTTTCCATACTATCTGGACAAATAAATATGTGATTTTTAGTCTCAAATTTTGGTGATAGGTTCTTTATAGTGGGTTATATTCATAGCTTTTCGGTTAACATACACCTTTTGTTACACCCTGTATATACACCACTTTAGGGGATAATGGGCGTGACTATTATGTATATATGTATATGATTTCAAATTGTTTCGAACATAAATCCCTAAGTTGCCCGCGAATCCCTAGCTGTCCCGCGACTTCGTCCGCGTGAAGTAGTGACTTTCGGCAGCATTTTAAATTTTTTTAGGCTAATTATTTTGCAAGTAAAACACATGTACATTAAAATAAGTTATTAAGCTTATTTAAGTACATTTTTATATGCGACGTTTTTAGTACGATTTTTAAAAGAGCTGTTTGTTGCATATTGTCCTACTTGATAATCATTATGAAGTTGTACTCGCATATTTGTAGTGAGAAAAAACTTTTAAAAATGACGTAATTTCCATACAAACTTTCATCCCCTATTTCAACCTCTTACATCCCTTTTTTGCATATGGCGCGCAGTGCTTGGCAAGTTTCTTACTTAATTCTCTGTATTGTTCTGTTCTATATTTTTATTTTCTGAGCCCTAAGCTTTTTTCCGATGTCATCACACAAAATTTTTCACCCCCTATTTTTAGCTCCTTTAGGGTATTCTTTTACAAACTTTGAATGTCGTATATCTAATGAAAAGCCTAAAAAATAAGTTTTAAGCTTCTAGCTTAAAAAATGACGTAATTTCCATACAAACTTCCATACAAATTTTATTTAAATCGGTTCAGTAGTTTAGGCGTGATTGCGTAACACAGAGACAGAGTTACTTTCGCATTTATAATCCGAAGGAAGAATTTGAAGATCATACTTTAATACCACTTTGGGGTAGAAGAGTTATAAATAATAATGTTTATTATCCAGCAACTGCAACCTATAACCGATCATAGTTATTTGTTTAGGAGATATTTTTAATTGCACATGAAATAAATAATCGCCCATCAATTTAATCTCATCTTTTATATACTTTATTACATACATACATACCTACATACATATAATCACGCCTTTATCCCTTACGGGATAGGCAGAGTACCAAGGGCCGATAGAACCACATGGTGCCACTTCTGACCAATTTTGAGGGTATAGTTGAGAAATACAAGTTCGGTTAGTAGTGACAGATGGTCAGCCCATCGCCTACAAAACATCAAGACCCTCTTGTTCCTCTACAGAATTGTACAGTATGCCCTTTATATACTTTATTACAGCAATTAAATCATTTTAGTACAAATAAACTCAATGTTTTACAAAACAACTACAGCAGATAATTCGAAAATACATAATATCAGCCCAACATAAACTGTTTTCCTCGAATGCAAAACAAATTAATACCTTTTGGTGCAAAAATACTACAATCTCATCATAAATACTGACTGCACATGAAATTAACCTTAGCGCACAACTAGTATAAGGCGACTGACGTTTTGTCGGTGTGACAGTTCCCTTTTCATACAATGATAAAAATAATAAGTTAGGTTAGGTTAGAGTATGACAAACAACGCACGAGCCGAGCAAGCGGAACTGCCGGCGAAGTTTCAGAATCGAATTGATGAAACGATATTTTAGTGTTGATCTCACTCATTATGTTATGTTTTGTTTATTTAATTCGGCCTTAGAAAATGGCTTAAAAACAAAATTTTTATCAATAGACGATTTAAAAAAAAAACCAGTTACGCTCAAAAAGTTTAAAAACCTGATCAACCTTAATAGAGAGTCACAAGTGATCCAAAAAACAGCTATGTATCACACAATAACCAATAAGCCCATTTAACTAGTCGATATCGCCCGTTACAATTGGCGCGGAAAATAAACATTAGGTACGGATAATGAAAATAAAAATGCATTTCCTGCGAGTTATAATATTGTCGTGTAACTCAACCCTGTAGTAGTTGTTCAGCATTCCAGTATTTGCCTGGCTGTCACCTACACCCTGTAAATTTTTTAATTATATTTACAATTTACGCAGTAAGCAACCCAGTTACAAAATTGATTATTCAGGAAAGAAATTAAAATCCCGGCAATTAATCCCGAAATCAACCAGAATACGGATGGCGACAGAATAAGGACGTCCACGGCAGATTGCGCTGGTTGCGGGGGGCGCCCCGCAGTTACGTCTACCTCAACCCCCTCAAATACCTAAAATTCGTCTATTGGAGCGCCTTAAGACTAGGGCTCACGACTTTAAACCCTGGTCAGGGCAACTATAGAGGAGTACCTAAGCCTTACCTACCTACACGTGACATAGATTACTCCACTACGCCTGAACTATTAAGTATTCTATACCACGGCGCTTAAAGGTTAGGGATTCTTAGGTAATTGGTTTTCTCTGCCTAGATAATTGATGTTCTAGTTCCTAAATTCGATTTGAAAGCAATCACGATTACAATCGCTATCTCATCTACATCACCTGTAGATTGAGGTGACTAATGAAAGTAATCTAAACATGATAGGAAAGGGACAACTAAATCGATCAATGTAGAGACCTCCCATACGGTCAAGTATACGTATAGTACAAACTTATACACACTTGTTAGAAACGGTAAAGTTACTCTCTTTCACTCCTCTTTTCAGGTAAATAGTATATATTTAATCATTAACCTAGTCCCACACTAAGATCCCTAAGGACTTATATCGTGTATTCAAGAAAGGACATGTATTAGTAGAGTATTACAAACTCTCGGTACCAGAAAATATATTATTAACCCTAAAAATACATATTGGTGTTGTAACAGCGTATATGAATTGGGTTTTAAGTAAACTTCTATGCTGCTCAGGGAGTGAAAAAAAAACGTATAATACTACAGCTGCTTCTCTTCCCAGGCATACTGTACAAGTCAGTAGAGGGACAAGAGTTTTGGTGTTTTGTAGGCGATGGACTGACCACCTGTCACTACTAACCGAACTTGTACATCTCAACTATACCCTCAAAATTGGTCAGAAGTGGCACCATGTGGTTCTATCGGCCCTTGATGCTTTGCCTGCCCCGTAAGGGATAAAGACGTGATTATATTTATGTTTGTATGTTTTAAGTAAAGATAGCTGTGGCCAATTAGAAAAGAGCAGGGTAATAAGGAGTGAAGATTTGGCGGAGCGAACAGATAAAGTATAAAATCCTCAAGGCATACGTGTATTTTAATCTCTTGAAGGAATAAAAGATGAAAAATTATATTTATCTGCCACATAGTTATTTAAGAAACAACTTAATTTTGTTTCTAAACTTATCTATAAATCAAACATCAAAGCTTACACCAATAGTAGATATAGACCACTGTCTATTCTCACACTCACGTTCTTCAATCTAAAGCCAACCATCACGTAACTTCCGCATCCGGGCAGCAAAATAAACTAAAAGAAAGCATTAATCCATTGACATGTACAAAATAAATCGAACAAACACTCGATTAGCGCAACGGAAAGCTTGTTTTGTCGAATAAAACTACTCACTTCCTCTCTCTGCGATTATAGTGTTCAATGTCACTTTCAATCAATAATTAAGTGTAGTCTCAATAATTACGACTTTCAAAAGTGACAGTAAAAATGTTATCCCACATTATAATCGGCCATTTCGGTAACAAAACTCGCCTATAGAACGGTGATTGACAAGCATTGTGTTAATTTTGCACTTAGTAAATGTCGGAACGAAACTATAATTACCAAACCTAATCATACCTTAGTTTCTATTTGGATTTGTACCAAATATAATACATAATTGGAGAATAACATACAGAAAGTGCGGTTAACGTTTTAAAAAATATAAAATTGTAGTATTAATCGGAGATAATAATTTAATAGATAAATAATAATTGAAGCCACTTGTGTGTCACTGTCATTTACACCTAGGCCCGCTAAGCTAAACGGGGGCAATTCTTGAAAATTTTTGAGCCGAAACGCAACCGCTAACGAACCGTTAACGAAACGCGGTGCAAAATAATATATAGTTACCGCTTGAGTAATAAGGTATATTTTAGCACGCATCGGTCGCGAGTATGACAGAATAAAAACAAATATCTGTCTCGTGTTGAAATGTGCCTAACGTCACCGTAAAGTTATTGCTTTGTTCTGAGCGTCTACAACGGTTCCGTTTCGGGTTCGTTCCAGCTCGAGACTTTTCGAGTATTGGCCCCCATCTGTAGGATCTCGGTCGTGATTCTGCTATTCTGGCTACCTCATTTTGAGAATACCATCGTGTGTTTGTAGATGTAATAATAACACAGGATAGCACTAGACATGCAAAGAACTCTATGTTAACAGACCATAGACATCAGACACCTAGTACTAAATAACGTTATAGCAAGAGATTTCAATACGTCTCTGTCGATAACATGTATTATTTACAATAATGTCACTGATGTAAATCTATCACACACGTGCGGAACATGCGTTGTGTGGGCCAGAAACTAGAGCTGGCATAAACACAGAACATGATAAATGTACTGTCCTCTCTATTTAGACTTAGTAAAAGTAGATAATGGACTAGAAAACCATTGTTTTTATTTGAACACAACCCAAAACGGACAACTGCTACTACGCGAACCCATACCTATTTCTTCCAAAGTAGAGTCTATTTTGCATTTGTTTACGCAAGATTGTAAGTTATGTATTTTTGTGTAAAAGTAGTTCGTAGCAGCGGTCCAGTTTAAGCCATTGAAAGTAGCTTGTGCCTTGTTTGGAGCCGAACAGTATTTGTACTGAGTTAATTGACAAACTGTTGTAACTAACAATTATTACGAGCTACCGGCTCTAGAAACCACTTCGTTTCATTTTCTAATCAAGTGTAGGTACCTAAATAAATATGGTAATAAGATATGACTTGTTATAAGGTTGCGTGTGAAAGGTGTATTTTATGGAAACCAAATGCATGTTTTAAAAATATTCATTTAGGTACGTATTGAGGCAATGCACGTGCATTGGATTTTTACATATTCATGTAATACACCAATGAACTGCATTTTCTTTACAATGAAATCATTTGAATACCTAACAATAACTAAAAACTAGATTATGAAACGTTGCCTGTAATAGGCAATACCTAGATAAAATAAGTTCTACAAAACTTGGTTCTTCCATCGAGTTTCTCTAGCGACATATACCAGCATCGGTATGTTTGTTTAATAACCAATATATCATTGGTCAGTGGCAAAAAGTGGTGTCAGATGCAAGAGTAATCATGGAAGCAAAACCTTGCACCGTTCCAATTACAGGCCATTTATGGCTGCCTACGTGCCATACATAATAACACAAATCTAACATTTTTCTAGCCCTAAGAAAGCCTAGGTAACTTCGGCGTGGAACATTCCAGTATGGACAAATATAGCCGCGACTCGTGTCGCAAAACTGTTATATAGAAATTGGAATTACATACTTGACACACTATAAACTCAGCAATGCAGCCCGGTTTATGTCCCTATCATTTCCAAATAAATCGTACTTTATAGTATTATCTGAAACAATTTTAAAACTACAACTTTATTAAGCATCATAATTCTACATTTAATTATTAATTGAGCCGAGTATAATTACCATTTTATATATTCCTGTAATTTATCTATAGCTCGGTTTAAAAAACATTATCTTTGCCTGTCTAAGTAAATACTATAAATAAGCCAAGCTTGTGCTATCAACATTTAAAATCGAGTAATAAACCTTTTGAATACAAGTCAAGGCAAAGTGCTCACGGGAATCATGAGCGAACGCCAGTCGGCAGGATTTCGCTATTTAGAAAAACAGCTAGAGGCGAATAGCTGCAATTACAGGCAGAGTCTTCTCGTCCGTCCGTCTGTCCGTCTGCAAAGATGGCCGCCACATGCCTCGCCAAGATTGACTAGTAGCTCAGCGTCTTTGCCATCGGCGATTCAGGACGATCTATCGGAGCTCGCCGGCATGCAGGAATGAGGTTCTAACTCGGCCGAGGTAAATTAAAATTCTTTTTGTTTCATAAGTGTTCTGCGATTATCGTGTGTTCAATGTAATGCAACCGAGTGGGCCTTTCATTACTGGAGGAAATGTTACTTATTAAGCGTCGACTGGACCGTAATAGATGTCGTCTGACCATTTTTTGTATTCGATTGCAAAAGGGATCTCAGAATATGCAATCTGACTTGCAAAGATTGAATTTTCAAACAGTTTCTTTAAATTATATGTAATTACACTAATACATGATAATTGGTAAGTGATTGTGTATTTTCAAGCATTTGTATTGCAATATAAATGAGGAGGGCATGTGCAGAAAGGAAGTCATAATGTTATTATGTGTTTTGGCGTCACACAGTCTCACTTTTATAGGAAAAGGAGCCAATGCTAAAATGATTTTTATTTATATTACGACTATTGCAATAAAGTACTACATATCACCATATTATAAATTTTCACCTTTATTATAATCATACATGGAGACGTATGGCGAATTTGCCATTTGAAAAGGAAGGCACGAAAATGACTAGTTCGTTTGCATGTTCCATCTGAAGTTCAGTAGATAAATAGGTTATTCAGGCACATAAATAAGTAGAGGCGATACAAATTGTAAATGAATTACAACTTAACCTAACATATTATTATTATTACTTTCATTCAACATAAAAAGTCCAAACATCCGTTTCACTTAGGAAACGCTTAAATCATCGTCGCACGTCATCTGACACACGACGACTCGAAGAAAAACATAATAATATCGTTCACAGTTTAAACGGACCCCGCCTAAAGTGCACAAACCCGTAATTACCAAAATGCGAGCCGCTAACCCATAACCACATAAGTCACATTTATCGCTACATCAAAAAGTAATCAAACGACAAAAGCGACGTCTAGAAAGGAACCCCGAATATTTCCAAAACGGACCTAATCGATCCTACCTTAGCATGTGAATGTGACCCAGCAGGTATAGAGGTAGACCCGTGGAGATGATACAAGAAAGAGGTGTCATGTCCGCACATATCGCATTAAGTCAAAACTGGATAATGACTAGTTTTTGTAGTAATTTTATTTATTAAATTATATTTCTATACATAACAGTATAATACAAAGTTACTTCCCGCTGTCTGTCTGTCCCTATGTATGCTTAGATAGATAGACTGATTTAAGAAGAAGATTTATATGTATAGTATCAGCATTGCACCCGTGCGAAGCCGGGGTGAGTAGCTGGTATTTTATTTTATTAACTCCGCTTTAATTACAGCTACTATCCGAGAGACATAAGATTCAAGAACTCACCCGTCATTTAATTAATGTGAGGGGAACATTATTGTTTAATTACGAATGACATATTATATCCGTAGAAAATAGTATCGCTTCCTGCTGCTACGAAAGACAAGACTGTGTACGTAGGCAATAGTTAGATAGTGGCATTAATACTCCGTGGGCTACATTGTCGGTTGCACGACTCCCCTTTGTACCTGCTCCATGGCAGACCTTTGTATATTTTAACGATTCGTTCTAATATAGATGGCCGGAAACTGCATAAAAGGATACTTTAATACGCTAGAAATGCCATTTAGGTAAGGAATGTGCAGCGTTGTACATAATTTGTTTTATTTAGAAGTCGTCAATATATTGAAATAAACAGCAAGAAATATTGTGAAAACTTAATTTAACAACATTTTTTATTAATTATATCTACTAAATAAAATGCCGTAGAATGTCATGTACAAAAATATGAAGCGCTTGCGCAACGCAACTAAACATAGAGGCTCACATCGTTAAGGAAATAAATAACAATTATCCAAAAACATGGTATCAAATAACACCATTATGGCCCCCGAACTCCAGCCATAGAGATAAAGCCGTACAGAGAGCGCTCCCGCCGAGGCCAGACACCCCCCGTTGCCTGATATATGTTACCTGCTCCGCCGAGGAAACAAACACTAAAGTATTGACGAGCCTATAAATATCAGAAATGACGGTGCATTCTGATTAAAAAACCAATTTTGGTGCCCGAACTTAGAATTCTACTTATTCGTTTTTTCCAATGTTTTTATTATGTTTTACCTGTTTCTCTGACATTTTAGTGCATATCGTTTCTGTTACGAACGCCGGATTTTGTTACCTTTAATAAATACATTAACGTTTATGTTTAACATTCGTATATTAGTGCATGACTACATCACTTTTTAAAAGAGGTTAAATGCATTAACATTACATTCTTGAGATTTAAGCAACAATTTAAGTAACTTTAAAAGACCTAATCTAATCAAACGAAACGGAATTTTCATACAAATGCATAACTTCATTAAAGTAAAAGACATTAAATGCTATTTCAGACACCATCAGCCATTGTTTATTTCTTCGTTTATTCTGACATATTTAGTGGAATAACTGAAGCGGATAGGAAGTAGCGACAGTAGCT
Organism: Carposina sasakii; assembly: GCA_014607495.2. Classification (NCBI taxonomy): domain Eukaryota; kingdom Metazoa; phylum Arthropoda; class Insecta; order Lepidoptera; family Carposinidae; genus Carposina; species Carposina sasakii. The sequence continues at coordinate 7,721,139 of CP053159.1, read as the reverse complement.
GTTTTGCAATTCTATGAGTGCCAATCAGGCACTAGCATTGTACTGACAATCATAAAAGCTCGGCTGAGAACAATCAACAGTGCCAACCTCAAGGCTCTCGCTTCGGCGCGACATAATAATATGATTTGTCATGATATGCACCTTAGAAGGCAAGATTCTATATTACTTTTCATGTAAACCAGTCATTACAGTTAACCTAAAGAAACTTTGTTTACATGTTGTTTGTACGAGTTGTAGCTGCTGTTTAGGACCTTTATTTTTTCCCGGAAGATTTAAAGATTTTGATCCACGTGGAATTCTCACAGGTAGTATTTACTTTTTTTTTTATTTACAGCCTTACCTTTTTTTATTATAAATCAAAAACAACCATTTAATTAGACAGTTACTAACTACGCGATATACTAACAATAACTTGTAGTAATCGACTAATTTCACTACAAATAAGTCTAGGTATACTTATTTCTCCTAATGCCAAGACTAAAATGGCGATCTATCCTAGTTTATTATACATGCGGTGAATTCCGCAGGAGGTCTCGTGAAAGCTCACCGGAAGTCCGCCAAGTCGACACCGATAGGCAGAGAGCTAGCAACCAATCTGATACACGTACTTATTTGACATTGAATAGATTTTCTATCAAACATTTTTCTTGTCCAATTACCTGGTTGGTAGATAGATAATTTAATAGATATGTTGGTAAATAAAATTTATTATTTCATTATTCACCTATTTGCAATACGCACCATGGAGTCGGTAATCATAATGAAAAATGGATATAACACTGATGTGCTTTTATTTAGATTTTATTAGGAATCACCTGAAAATCATGGTTTGATACAGAATCATAACTATGTAAATTTTATTTTCTAACCGATACCATACCAAAATTTGTTTCAGTATCACGTATACAAAAATATAATAACCAAACTATATTAATTAAAAGTAAAAAAACTATTTACAACATACAATAAAACCTGGTACCGAGCCATACATATGTGTTAACTAGATATACCGACAACAATTTATAAACAATGCAACAATAAAACGTCGAGACCAATAAAATAAACAGCTAGCTCCCAACTATCATGGCCATTAGACACTGAAATGTATCATCAGGTAAATATAAAGAAGTAAAGGTTTACTTTTGATTACGTGCAGTTTATACCACTCATTAGAGTCGAAGGCGTTAGTTTGTAGCATTTAGGCTAAGCGCGGTTAAAATGGAAAGAAGTACTCTTGTGGTAAACCTAGATAAGTACTTATTCATTTGTGATTACTGGTGTATAAGTTATGATCTTCAATCGGACTTGTTCTTGAGAAAGTTGATCGCGATCTGTAATCTATAATTATTCTGTACTGCAGTCGGGTCATCTATACAGGATGTTTTTTGTTCGTCAACATTCCCGAAAACTATGGAATCTCCTCATCATCACGATTATTTTTCTCCATGGAAGCAAACCTGGGAAATGTGTGGTTCCCAAGATATTATGGTCCAAAGTTGAGTAAATAGACTGCGTTGAGTAAATACTCGTATTACATAAAGAATTAACTTATGCTACAAAAGTATAGTTCCAGCTTTGATGGCATATTTTTATCATATAATATAGTAAGCACATGCCCTAAAAGAATTAAGTCATTGAAAAGATTCCTTAGCTAAAAGTTGAATTTAGCTTTCACCAGTAGTGTTAGAAATGAACTAGAAAGCGACATTAGCAGATACTAGGAACAATAGTTTCTAATCATCATAAACTAGAGATGAGTAGCTCATGAGTGAGTGATATAAAAGAAACATATCTTTTAAAGTGAGCTAATCACTCTCTAGCTCACTTGCTTTCCAAATATATCACTAGCTTACTTGCTTTCCAAATATATCTCTAGCTCCGTGTGATATAGGATACATTTTCGATATATTGTAGAACTGAGTTACTGAGCGAGAGTAAGGGAGAGAGATATATACATCCGATAGGGCAATGTCGAAGGTTCCGACATCGCTCAGACCGGGACCCACGTGCAAGAGAGAGAAAACAATATTAATTTATGCAAAAATGTATGAATTGGAGTGTTATTTATTCTAAACACAGAACAAGCAAAATTTTGAATTGTTCAGAGAATTTTTTTTGTTTTACGATGGTAAAATTGTATGAACAAATTAATCAGTTTAATCGGTTAAAATATTTCTGTAGCGTAATGCAGGTATGTACATCTCGCTCACTCAGCAACTCAGCAATGAAATAATTCGTTCATTCATTCTATACTATTGATCATAGAAACAAAGACACACGTGAGCACACACGCGTCACTGAGCTAAAGAGCTAAATTAGAGATATATGTATATCTTTTCATTCAAATGATATATATCACTCTTTTCTTTTAAAAGACACATTCTGCGCATCTATATATCTATATAACACATCTATATAAACTGCGATTTAAAATTTATGTCAGGTTAGTCCATAATAAGTACGAGTATATAAGGTTAAAACTTTAGCAAAAGCGGTGACGTATAGATTTCGCTAATGTACTAGGTATGTGCTACATACATAATACATATGGCTACGAGTATTCTATTTTGAAGAACACGGCTGTATTTCCAAAATGGGATGGCCAAAACTGTAGGACTTCGAAGGAGAACTTACAACCACGTTTTGTATAGCGTATGTAAAAGATCCAGAAAAGGCTATGTAAAGGGAATATGTAAAAGATATACCTTTAGAGACTTACACTAAAAAGGTTTAAATTAGGTATAAGCTATTCACAGTATAATTTAACAGATATTCCATATAATTTGCTGTCAAAAATAAAATATAAAGAGGTTGTAACTTTACGCGCGGTTTATTAGTAGCACCGTTAATAATAATCTAATGTTCTCAATTGTTGAGTATTACATTAAATTTGTATTAACCCTCAATGTGGCCAGATAAACACAACAATAATGTTTCTCGACATACAACACGGGTAACTTGTGTTAGCAACTCGTTACCTTTATTACCTAGATACCGTTTATGTTAACATTACCCAACAAGAAATTATACGAATAGCGACGTTCAAATTCCGTATAAAATAGTTTTTATATAATTTAGTGTTAGTAAGAATATAAAAAAAGCTGGACCAAAAGCTGCGAGAAGAGCTAGTTGGACTATAAACATTTTATTACATTTCTTCCCACCTGATCTGAGGATCATTGACCTCATATATTTTAGTGTAAATTTACAATACACCTAAAATATGTACATATTATTACCATCAATTATTGTAATAAAAATTACACCGGTGTCTAATAGGCAATGTTAGTTTTGTCATATTTTCTACCTGAACTATAATCATTGCTGTGAATGTGAAATCAGATTCTTGTGGCTATTTATTTAATTTTGCTCTTCTTATTAAAACAAATACAGCAATCTCTACAACGGGTATTTCGGAATAATTGAATCACTTAATACTCGTAGAAATGCTTCAAAACTCATTCAATGAAAATCTATCAAGAATATCAAGATTTATGCAGTTATCCTAAGTTAGTGGGTACTTAGTGTTAAGACACCTAAAACATTTCCTTAGTTGTTTTATAAATTGATCCCACCATTAATACCGAGGAAGTCTAAATCCCATATAACAAAAACATTGGTCCAACAAAATAATATTAATAGCATGGGAAATGCATACAGAATCCCATTAAATCACACAACTCAAAACACGCTACCGGCGCCTAGGCCTAATTGAAAATAGCAAATATCCAATGCCTAGATTCTGTATATTAATTAAAGGCAAGATCCTCGCCTACCGCTAACGTATGGGTACCTACTTACCTGCTACTTGCGTCCACTCGCACGCCTCCCAACGACTTAAACTTAACATTAACCCTAAGTGTTAAGGCGGAAATTCCATTGGCCATTTCCTTACCGCAAACAAATTACTTTCAACCATAAACTAAAGAAGCAAAGTCGCTTTTAGAGTAATGTTTGCAGCATCAATGTGAAATCAAACAAGGAGCGTAGTTAATAATTTATTGATATAAGACATGCGAAGACCATAAAGTTACCTTTGGCACACGTCTCGGTCTCTTTTAATTTGTAACTCGTTAGTAAAAGCAGCCGCAGCCGGGCTGTTTAGATTGAGATTTTAGTTCTATAGCAAAGGAATCCACATTGTAGTGTTTTATTAGAGATCTTATCGGGGCTGGTTAATTTATATTATGTAACTATTTGGGATATTGTCGAGTATAATACTACTATGCACTGGACTCTGAGTCATTGTTTTAAGTTGCGCAATAAAACGGACAGTAAAGCGAGGGACACTTACAAAACGACGATTTCACCGCATGCGGGTTGACAGCTCAACTTACCTGCAAAAGACATCAACGAGAGTTATGAATATGTTTATTCCGAACATTAAAATTTAAATGTACTTTAAATGCTAATGCGCATTTTATTGCACTCTCAAACTGTTTCCCTTAATAATTAATAGCATAGAGGTCCTAAATTATGCTTTGTCCAAACACGACACCAATTCCTCCATAGCTCGGAACAAGTGTTCGGTTTAATGATGATACAGTTTCATTAGAGTCGAGCAAACATCAGTAAGCAGGCGTAGCAAACATCAGTGTCTCAAACAATGCTCATGAGCACTGAGCAAACACACGAGGCGCTCGCCCGAAACCGAGGGGCGGCGCGCCGTAGAAAAACTTATAGAAAATGACAAGCGCCCGACAGGGATGGATAGAGAATAGCCTTAGAAAAGAGCGGGACACACGAAACTTGTTCTCCGACATTCCACCGCGTGGATTTAGGAACGGGGGCAACGCGGCGATTAGAAGGTTACACTGTTATTTTTAAACTTTTGGTGCATCGTAAATATTAATGCTTAATTGAAAAATTAGGGTCGTAATGGTGGGGGCGGTGCGTTTCATGGACTGCAATTATATTTGTGCTTGAAACAGTTCCTTATTCGTATACGAGTCGCAAATGCCCTAGATTATATAATAATGGTATCTTAGACGAGATAAATAGAAATATTATTTACTAGTGGACGCCCGCGACTCCGTCCGCGTGGACTGCTAAAAAAACAAAATGTCTAAATTATCCGAGATAAAAACATTTTCCCGGGATAAAAAGTAGCCTATATGTTAAGTGGGACCTGTCACAATATATTCCTGAAAAACTGCATCGAAAGCGGTCCAGCCGTTTCTGAGATTGGCGTGCACAAACATCGATCCGTTACAATTTTATTATTGTATAGATAGATAGATAGAAGATAGATAGAAAATAAATGTCCCAATTCGTGGTAATCCAAATTTCTGATTTCACATTTACTTACAAGTCTTTTTCAGTAATGTGAAAAAAAATATTAGTTATCGTTTTTGTAGATTTCACTTTAAGATTTTTATGTTCATAATATAGGTATCTTATTCTTCTAAGATCCCTCTTATAGTAGGAGATGTGCCCCATACAAAAGGGCCCTGAATTGTTCCTTTTGAGGTAGAATTGTGTAATTTTTACCATGAATAGAATGTACTAAGACAATTATTTTCAGATGTGGAGGGAAGTCAGATTCGTCCCCTAAGCGCCAGAGGAGGGGGTTGAAGGGGTAAAATAGGTACCTCGGTTATAATTTTTTTTCTCGTACGAAAATGCTATTAGGGTGTGTTCGGTATCGTTTTCGAACACGAGGAATTCATTTTTGATACATTTGAAGTACCTTTTCATACAAAATGTATGATATTTTTGCAAAAATCTAAAAAATTGCAATTTTTTCAATTTAAATCACTATAATCTTCCAAAAAATGGCAGAAATAAAAATAATAAATCAAAGGCAATTTAATCTAGTTTTTTTTTTTGTGTACATTTCATACAATATCTATTAGCAAAAAAATCTTTTATGGGTCGTACTATGACACTGTACCAAAGCTGGCTATAGTAAAAATATATCGGAAAATGTGCTGTAAAGGTAAGAAAACGATGTTTTTTTTTTGTGTTTATATGTTTGTTTTTTATTTATTTTATATCTTATCGAATTAGGTAGGTAGCAAAAACTACTTATAACATTATAGTTATGGGTAAGTGTCTAATTCAAACCACAAATTTAGTAGTCATGGGCTCTTATCTATTACTTACTTATTTAAGAACGAAAATAATCAATTTTCATTCGAATAATTTTATATCAGCTAAAGTAAGAGTCTACTAAGAAACTAGACGATCTAGCAACTGAGCCGGTATCTGGTAGCTAGAAACTAATTACTGATCTTTTACATGTGGTCCAACTGTGCTAAACGTGATTATAGGATCTCCTTCGTGATCCTGCTGTTCTGACTACCGGACTTTGAGAAGACTAAAGTATATGTATGTAGTTATCTATATGTTTTAGTTTTATACTAATAGCATAATGCTTTAGGTCTCTTCGTGGTACTTTATATCGTGCATATTTCTTGGGTAAAGAAGGGTTTTTGTTAACAAGGGAACCCTAAAAACTATACTAACATTATCAAAAAAATAACAAAATAAACACAAAAAAAATAATAAACATCGTTTTCTTACCTTTACAGCACATTTTCGGATATATTTTTACTATAGCCAGCTTTGGTACAGTGTCATAGTACGACTCATAAAAGATATTTTTGCTAATCGATATTGTATGAAAGTATACAAAAAGTATATATTAATTGCCTTTAATTTAGAATTTTTATTTCTGACATTTTTTTAGTTTTTGTGAAGATTATAGTGATTGAAATTAAAAAATTTGCAATTTTTTTACATATTTTTTCAGATTTTTGCAAAAATATCATACATTTTGTATGATAAAGTACTTCAAATGTATTAAAAATGAATTCCAAGTGTCCGTTTTATTCGAAAACGATACCTAACACACCCTAATAGCATTACGAGAAAAAAAATTAACACCAAGGTGCCTATTTTTAACCCTTCAACCCCCTCCCCTGGTGTTCAGGGGATGAATATGACTTCCCTCCACATCTGAAAATAATTATCTTAGTACATTCTATTCGTGGTAAAAATTATACAATTCTACCTCAAAAGGAACAATTCGGTCATTTACAACTTCTATTAGCAAGTAATCCTTAAAAAAAAATATGTCTTTAATATTAAATTATGTCACGAAAATTGCCGAAAACGCAGTTTAATTACACAATAAACAAAATAATCTTTCTTCTATGCTGCTCTGGGAGTGAAAAAAAAACGTATAATACTACAGCTGCTTCTCTTCCCGGGCATACTGTACAACAAGTCAGTAGAGGGACAAGAGAGTCTTGCTATTTTGTAGGCGTTGGCTGACCACCTTTCACTGCCAACCGAACTTTCTCAACTATACCCTCAAATATGGTCAGAAGTGGCACCATGTGGTTCTATCGGCCCTTGGTGCTCTGCCTACCCCGTAAGGGATAAAGGCGTTATTATATAGGGTGTAATAAAAAGGGTATGATAAGCGAAAAGGTATGTAAATAGCCCACTATAGAGAACCTATTTCCAAAATTTGAGCCTCGAAATTACATTTTTATTTTTCAAGATTGTATGAAAATTCCTGAGATATTTAAAAATTCTCCATACTATCGGGAAAAATAAACATGTGATTTCGGGTCTCAAATTTTGTGGATAGGTTCTCTACAGTGGGCTATTTACATAGCTTTTCGCTTAACATACCCTTTTTGTTACACCCTGTATGTATGTATGTAAATAAAATAAACTCTCCAATATAAACATCTATGTATTAATAAATTAATGTTGGTGTTCGAAATCTGTAATATAGTTGTGTGCTGCAGTCGGCATAAGGGCCGTGACACACGCGACGCAGAACCAACTGGTGTCGGGTGTCGTCACGAGATCGCGCCGTGTAGCGACGCCCTACGAACAAGTTGTGACAAGAAACCGGCACCATCCCTCGAAAAAAAACCTTATTTATTTTTGACACTGATCGTTTCTTGTTACCTGTCAAGTTTTGGCCACTTTTTAATTTATAGATAAAAAATCATCCACGTGTTTTATAGACGCGTAGCGCGAAGAGTAACGCTAGCGACTGGCTCGCAAAATCTATGTGATTTGACAGTTGGACAATAGCGTTACGGACTATCGAGAGGTTCGTGCTTACCCCTCTGGATTTATTTGATTAGTACTTTTTAGGGTGCCGTAGCCAAATGGCAAAAAATTGATCCCTTATAGTTTATTTATGTCTGTCTGTCCGTCTGTATGTCATAGCCACGTTTTTTCGAAACTATAAGAACTATACTGTTGAAACTTGGTAAGTAGATGTATTCTGTGAACCGCATTAAGATTTTCATACAAAAATAGAAAAAATAATAATAAATTTTGGGGGTTCCCCATACTTTGAACTGAATTTTTTTTTTCATCAAACCCATACGTGCGGTGTATCTATGGATAGGTCTTCAATATGAGGTTTATAATGTCATTTTTTTCTAAACTGAACTGAAACTTCCAAAGTGGTAAAATGTGTGTACCCCCCTGTAACTTCTAAAATAAGAGAATGACAAAACTAAAAAAATATATGATATACATTACCATGCAAACTTCCAACGAAAATTGGTTTGACCGAGATCTAGTAAGTAGTTATTTTTTAAAACGTCATAAATCGTAAACTGCAATTTACCTTTCATACGGAACCCTTCCTGAAAAAAGGCTTAGAAATGTCTGACAACTTAATTTCTAGAGCTGATACGTTCAATACGCGTGTCTGAATGCTATCGTTCATGTAATCATAACCGTGTAACTGCGCTTTACTGCATTAACATAAAATGATAAAAATACCCATAATAAAGTGAATCGATCGTACCCTCAACCCTCGAGCAACAAACATGGTACTTATTTAAAAAAAATTAAAACAGATACGTTATATAAATTCCGAACATGGGCGCGACAATCTTCATCCAGAAAAGTGTCGTAATAACACGGCTATAAGTCATGAAATTCTTTAAAATTATTTCATCCTTTGATACTCATTATGAATAATTCGTCTGCGAAACTTTTTCGAAAACTGTGTACACAACAGGAATTTTTAAACAGTATTTCCATTTTATATGATCATTAACCGACTTCGACCTGAAAGTAGTTAAGTGTTAGTTACGAAAACTTATCGATTTACTTGCTCTATAAAGATCTAGATAAAGAAATAAGAGCAGACAGAAAAGTCACGGCATATCTAAAGTCGCGAGTAAAAAGGGTAAAAAGTGAACTGGTCCGGCGTTTTTACTCGGAAGTGTCGCCGGCCAAGTGCGAAGTGATAAACGCCGAGCTGTATACGGCAACTAGTCTCACAGACAATGCCGGGTTTTTGCCGGTAGCGTCTAGGTTATTACAATAGCATAAAGTAGCCAGTTATGAAACATCGGCGGCTGTGAGAGCGACTCGCGACCGGTTTATGTCTTAATGCTTTTTGTATGAAAAACGAGCCGTAACCTGGACATTTTTAAACGTCAAAACTGTATAGTTGTCGCTCTATTTATCATTCTGGTGCCTCTTGCTTATTTTTGACAACATTATTAAATGTAACGGTATTAATACAGATATAAATTATAATTGACATATTTTTAAACCATAACAATAACTTCTTTAGGCAGTCGATAAGAAGATGCGTCTTTCTTTAATTACTTAATTAATTTTCTTGTATCTAATTGAATTAAATAATAAACATTTTATAACTATTCATATATTACCGTACACTCATTAAAAATAATTGACTTAAAAGTAGGTGTATACTCGACTGTACACATAGTTACCGATGATGACTGGCCCAGCATTTCGAGAATGCAAACAGGAAACACGATTGAAAATACTTTTAGAAACCGAACCTATTCTCAAAAAAATACTGTCAATGATTTATTGAATCCAATGTGTCAGTGTGGCCCCTCCCTGCGTTTAGGCGAGGCTACCTGTATAGAAATTAAAACATAAAAGACCGATTTCGAATTATCAATACACAACGAACAACCAATACATAAAAGTCAGAAAAAGAAAAATCGGGTATCGTATAAAATCGTATCGAAGCGCAGATAAGGGCGGCGACGCGACGTCGGCGCGCGTAGCCCACGGCTCCGTCTCGATATTTCATGAAACGTCGATTTATATTCACTGTCGAGGACCAGCAAAACCTTAATGTTCACCGTTCGTAATTAGTAATTACTGAAAAAAAGAAGGGAAATATGTGCGCGTATCATATCTACGAGCCCTTTATGCATATGCTTTTTATTAACTAGTTATATCGATATAATACGGCAGGTATGGACACGATAACGATATATAACAAATGGAAATTATTTTCTTAGATATCTAATAGGTGAGTATTGTTACGTATGCTTATTATGCATGCATACATGAAAAAATATAGTAGGCACCTACGTAAATAAATCTTAAGTTAAAAGCTTTGCGTTACAAGGTTACGTTAAAAGTCTGTCTCTATCTTTAGCAAGCGGTAAATAATTAACTATTTATTAAGTTTATAATGATTTTAGGCATAATATTACGGAATAGTTTAGTTTAATCCAAGTTCTTCAGACAAATATAATAAAGCGTGAATATAGAAACACGAAACTAGAGATCTTATAGGTATATATGGAATACTTTTACAACAGTCCGCCACTCATACGGAATTACTCGAAAACTTATAAAAAAAATAACCCCTTTTACCTGCCTCAAACATAAAAATACACTGCACCTCTTGCTTTTGGCGCTCTACTTTACATATTTAAAAAACATTCATAAATTTTTATCGTGATATGGATATTTTTACTGGACTGTAATATTTATATTTTTGTATATAATAAAATTACAACGACCGGTAAGGTAAGGTTATCCCTCTAGGATTAAAAAATATGTAAGTATGCTATTATAATAAAAGCTGATATATATATATATATATATATCAAGTAGTATATGTTTTTGTTATTTAATCCGCTTTATACTAGAGTGATACATGTCCAGTTCAAATACTTAGTTAGCAAAGAGGAAAATATATTTGTACCTCGTTTTATTCCAACAATTATTTAATCCTACACCTCTTAAAGCCTTCAAAGATTAAATACTAAAGCCATATTCCCATATTGCAGTACCTACCTACAGTCTAATCTTTCTCAAGTATGTACTGGGATATCAATAAAACTTATCGAAGTAAAAGCCGGGTACACTCGCGCACATTATTTTTATAATACAGGCTGCTTGGACAATGTAACATCGTATGGCATCGACATTCGTTATAACAACACTCCCTCTAATCGCGGCTGGAACCCATCGTGTAAATTGACGAACGCGCGAAAATAAAGGCCTCCTATTGGAGCAAATGTCGGTGACGAACCTCATCGATTCTTTCGTTATCGTTTCGTTCGTTTCGTATGTTACTTATCAGACCCCAGATTAGTAGTACATTTAGGTGCCACTTGTCTTGTCACCGGTTATCTGACGACATGCATCAACAACGCACATTAGTCGACGCTGTAAGTTCACTCGAGATACATATCTAGCTTGTACGTATTTGTGGACAGTCGACGATAAAAACTACTAAGAAGCTTATTTTTTTCATGGAGTACAGGTTAGACCACTATATATTTAAGAATACAAAACGATAGCATGCTATGAATATTTAAATATATACCTATTTTATTTGTAGTTCATGCATGCATGTAGTTTTCCATAATTGTGTAAATCAATCAAAAAAATCACTTGCTACGATTCCGTGTTATTTATTTCTTATATTTTACTGCAAAAATAAGTCAACCAACGTCAATTAATATGGAATGACACAATATAAGAAACCCTATTTTATTTGATTTAAGCCTATACAAATATATTTACGAGATCCCTATAAAGTAAGGGCTATTTTATTGTCCGCAGGAGCAGTCATAAAAACAATGATGAATAAATCTAAGCTCGATGGAGGTTTTACGCTTGGTTAGATAAACTCTACCCTGCCTAATAAAAGCACTTCCTATTTGCTACAATCACAAACAAATCTTCTTCTTGCTTGTATAGTCTTGCTAAAACACATTATTAGATCGATTTTTTAAATGTGTACTTACTTACATAATTTATGTACTTAGATAGTTAAGGGCAATCGGTCGTTAATACAGTTGAAGCCGCGGTTAATCATTAATTAGTATTTTCTTATAACAATTATTATATTAATAATGACTCATATAAGAATAATAAAACTATCATACTATCTATACCACAACGATTGTCTTGTTTATTTCTTAGTAGACATAAATTAGATAACATTTATAATTATTTCTCTCGTTCTGTTAATACTTTCGAGCGTAATTGTACCAATTTCAGTGAACATATAAGCAAGGTGCCAGAAAACCAGTTCAAGTGACAGTCAAACTGTATTTTTATGTCGAAAGACGCATATAATAATATCCTTTAATATTTTTTAAATAAGAAATATCGGAATTGTGGCATAAAATACGCACCCGTTATATAGGATGACTCACTTTACAAAATAACCTATATCTCTCATACCTAATACTTGTGGTATATGGACAGTACGGAAATTTAATTTAGAATTTCAGAAAATTATTTTTGAAGATTCTATGTAAGTATCTCTACATAAGTCTTTCGACCTTGGTTTCTTATTACCCCGTATATGTCACGAGCTATACAGAAGAACACAGTCTGTACTAATACCATTTTCTGTTTTATTCTTAGTATTATGAGATGGCATGTAGATAGTCTATTCTATGTACTGTGAGATAAATCTCATGTTTCAACTCTTGCCTACATAATAATACCACCAAAATCCATAACTATTCCATCTAAACACACAGATAGCTATGTAGATAGCGCATAACAAATGAATCTGATAGTCAGGGCGCGGCCATTACCGACTTTTTGTATGATTCCGTCTTAATACTTATTACTGTGACAGGTAGATGGCGTTATCGGCGTGCAGATGGATCGGTGCAGGCTCTTGTTGCTCTAATCGGCCGCCTTTAATGGAGCCGCTGGGGCAGGGAGAAAACACGCTGTGTGTCGCGACTGTTAAGCCACCTAGATGATATTAAAAATCGATTGCAGAAAATTGTCAATATGTGATGTACGATGTGTACATATAGTAGGTAGTATCACTGTAAGTCATAATTTCTCTTATATTATCTTAAAAGTACCTTTGTGCAAGCTAGCTAGTCTTTAGACCGACTGCATGGGGATATGCCATCACCATTATGCCGAGGACCATTGCCTACCAAATAATGAAAAAGCCTTGCTGGTGATGGTTAGCCAAAGTGCCTATAGCCTAGCCCATATAATTAATCATTGACACAAATTTGAAGTATCTTTCTCTAAAACTTGATCAAGATAAAGACAGCATCAACTTTATAATGCAGATATAGGCTATAATCTGACCAACGGAAACAAAGTACAACCAACTACTTACAGAGTGCCTTAGAAGGTACTCGTAGTTACAACTACGAATACAAACATCAGTACCTATCTAAAGCCTCTATCATATTTCTATTGCCTCTATGTTATATAAGCCGCGACATACAGTATATTTTCTACCTAATTTGTGTGCATGTGGTACCTACATGTGCTATGTAAATAGGGCATAGTGAAGAATTCGTTGAAACTGTACCGCTGTATTGGCTTCGTCTACTTGAGCTCGTTTACAAGAGTATTTTGTAAGTGGAGTATCTACTAATTCAAGGTACGTCAGTGTAAACAATGTAGTAGGTAATAAGAACTAGCGGAAGCCCACGACTTCGTCCGCGTAAAATTTCGAATTACTCCCGTTCCAGTGGGAATTTTGTGGCAAGCTTTGTTAGTATTACGTACCCTAAACTCCTCAGGATATGATTTGGTAAGCAAATTTTAAATAAGTCCAAATAACCGCGTTTTTTTCTTTATTCTTTATTGCACATACACAAAAAGAAATATGACATACAACATTAAAGAAGAGATGCATGTACAATGGCAAGCTTATCTCTACCAGAGATCTCTTCCAGCAAGCCAATATTTTTTCATACAAACTTTGCCCCTTTTTTACCCCCTAAGGGAGCACTTATTGGATGCCTACGTCATACAACGTTTCAGGTCTCTACGTTCAGCGGTTTAGGCTATGCATTGATCCGTTAGTTATTCTGGACATTGCATTTTTTAGATCAAACAAAATTATCTTGTTTAAATCCAATGGTCTTAAATGAATACATCTTACCATTATCTAGCACTCTACGTTACAGAGTATGAACTACACACCACCGAATGTTTGTGCTACACTACTATAGTATAATATAGTAACTGACAAGTACAATACCTATAGGTAATTGTGCTCAAACTCTTATTTAGATCATCATGTAAATAAAAGTTTACGAGATAGTAAATATCTTGATATCTGCAGATTATATTTGCATTAAAACTAATATTAATAGTTTATGCATGCGAGCTAAACATATTTTACACAGTGAATGAAATATGCATAATTATAAAATTATGCTTATAACTCTTGTAACGGTAAATTGATTACTATATACGCTCTGATTTTCATTGTCAATAAATACATTACGAGAACATCTACAGAATAATATTTATCCGATATAATTTAATTCCATCCGAGTGAAGTATTTTCATAAAGCCATAGCTCCGTCAGTACTAAGATGCATTGATATGAATAAAGGCTCGGGTATAACAAATAGTCAAAGAAAAACTCAAGCCACTAGGCAGGTACGGCCAGACGGCCACAATAGTGCACGTCAGATTATAAGATAAATGACTCGAATTTTGGCCCGGCCTTTTGCCTCTACCTGCGGTTAGTATTGTGCATTTAACACCGTTCGTTCTCGCGACTGGCATTCCTATTAAACCTCATTCATTGTGTAAACATGCAAGGCTTATCCAAACGTTGTCGTGAAATTACTTGCTGTGGAGGAGTAAAGTGTTGGATACTGTATGTATTTGGACACTCTCTTCCTCACTTTCTTATGTTAATTAGGCGGTTGTGAAGTGCTAAAACACTCTAAAATTAAATAAATGACCGCTCGAAAAATGCTCATACTACGCATTCTTACTTATCGAAACTTATTAGAAAATTATTGTCAAGTAAAGTTAGCTTCAGGCTAATTTAGAGGATGTGTACATAGAATAGCTGAATACGGACAAAATTTTTTGCTTACAGGCTTACCCGACTCACCTACATCAACTAGGCCGATAATACTAAAACAAGTAATTTAAGACGACAAAGAAATTTAAACCTCAAGGCCTTATAGAACATTTAAAATTCAATCAATCAAACACTCGAGGCCTATGTAATTATGAGGAGAATAATAATGGCAACTTGTGAGTTCATCAATGCCCGTAGCTAATTACAGGTGAATTACGTTTATTTGCTTAGAATCGTACAATGCGCTGCAACTGGCTGCCTATTAAACGTACCAGTGTCGGATATCCCACATCGGACTGGTACAAATACGGACAGAAAAACAATCACTTTCACTCTCAATTATCAAACATAACTAATTGTTCTCCGCATTATTAGATATCCAAATGAAATGCATTTTTTCGCATGAAAATTCAGGACATAATCTAATTATGTCATCATAAATTCTAACATGTAAAAGAATCTGCTATGCAAATCGAACGCACTTAGATGCGGGCGCGCGCAGCCGCAGACACTGCGTTTATCTCGACAAATGTTTAATTGCATATCTAGTTAGGTGCGATAAAGTGCCGCGGTGTTGCTGACGGTCCCGAAGCAATCCCGAACAATAGCGGGTAATAATAAGAGACGTCGTATTTACGAGCATACGTGCCGTCGAGGCCGGGACGCGCAGCCCTATTGTGCCGGACCTCCTATGATTATTTCAACTCGCACTTTTCTAGAAATTCCCTTTTTAGTTTAGGTTTTATGGCCCCTAGATGAAATGAATCAAGCGTGCGCCACGTAAATCTCATTTACGATTTTCCGAAACACTCATTGCATTGGAATTTTCAGTTGTAATGGATCGTAAGTCATTTTGAAAGGCAGTTTTATTGGACGGGTTAGTTTGTTTTTTGAGAAATTGCAAATTAGTTCCTATGTTTGTCTATGGAACAGTATTAGGAAATAATAATAACGTTCACTAATTTGCACGGCGTAGACATCAAGAGTGATTCGTGGAGCTTGTAACGGGCCTTTCCTTTTGTAATTTCACCAAGAATCTGACCTCTAGCTTGGATAATTTACTTGCTCAATAAAAACACCGTTTGCACTTAAACCATCTCTCTTTGAGGTGCCATGTCTACTTATGGTTTGACTTTAATCAGGTTTAAACTTTAACAAGATCTACAGGTAATGAGTTTCGTTAAATTGGTGTCGTATCTGGTAAGGTAAGCAATAATATAAACAAAGTAGAAAAGTTATATCTGTAAATTATGACCCCATAAAGTAATATAATTAATTGGTTGTAATAGAATTTATGTCATATATTTATTACGTATTCTCGAGTAATATTCATATTCAGTTTTTTTTTTTTTCTGCTTGTGGCAACACTATGGTTGACAGCTGATCTAACCTTTTCTTAATAATTTTATTCGTATTAATTGTAAATATTGTATAAATACTGTTAAATATTACATATTTAGGTTTTATAAGTGCTTAGGAAGATAATAAGTAAAATATTTTGTGCTTTTATTGGTGCTAAAGTGTATAAATCCAATAATTTCGGTGCCGGTTAAATCTACCTACTGCTAGTGATAAAAGTGAAATTGTAAATCAAAATTTAAAACAAAACCTGTAAAACATATCTAGGTTTGATATATTTTACTGTCTATTTTTGTAATACACAAACCTAATTTACTCCGTAAGTAATTGTACATAGTCTGTGTATAATATTAATCAATTATTTTTTTTGTCTTATATCTTAGTTGACATACTTCTGGACGTTCTCTCTTTGTTTCTGCTCAGTCATACAGCTGCCTAAACCTTATTCAATTACCTTTTTTTGCCAATCAATATAAACTAGTCAATAAT
This sequence comes from Carposina sasakii, assembly GCA_014607495.2. Lineage (NCBI taxonomy): Eukaryota > Metazoa > Arthropoda > Insecta > Lepidoptera > Carposinidae > Carposina > Carposina sasakii. Next base: position 7,704,194 of record CP053159.1, on the reverse strand, counting down.
GACATCTGTGTTGACCCGCAAGACCAGTGCTCAACAGGAGCAAAATAAACTCCAACTAACTTTACAGGAGTTAAAAGTGTCCAAGGAGCTATGTGATCAACTGCAGAGAGAAAGGGAGGACAATGAGAAAGAATTTATTCGTATATTAGATATTAACAAGAAAATTAAATCTGAAATGTCAATCTTAGACAACAAATATACAGATGCCATAGAGGAGCGAAACTGTCTACAGGCGATAATTGATAGGTTTGATGTACATAGTACAGAATATGAAGAAGCTCTTCAACAAATAAAATTGCAAAAATCTCAATTGCTTGCGGCTCATGATGAGATTTTAGAATTAAGAAAGGTCATACAAGATAGGCAAACTGCACAGACTGTTAGTCTTTATGAGGAGTTAGTATCTGACGCCCCTAACCTGGTAACTGCTGCAAGCCAATGTGCACCCAAGACCATCATAGATCTAACTTGTGATGAATCAATTAACAGCACAAATAATCATGATCATTCTTGCAGCAAGAACAAGGTTAAAAAATACTGTAAATTAAATAGATTTATTAAAAAGACTCAAAAAATAGTGGGTAAAAATAAATTATTCAATAAAAATGTAAAATATAATAGAGAAAGAATCAGTTTGCTTGATGAGATTGATTCTCTTTCAGCGGCATCAAGAAGCACAACAACTGAGTATGAGACCATTATTCACCAACTACAGGAGGAATTAAGTAGTCTACAAGTCTCTTTAGACTACATTACCAACAAATATAATAGCTCACAAAATGAAATACGGGAGCACACTCTGGCAATGACGGAGTTGATTGATCTCTGTAATTATAATGAACAGAGGTTTGAATCACTTACAAGGTCCAGCACTTTGTCATGCTCATGCAATATACCTACACTGAATGTGCAGTCGGAGAGTGGTTCCGTTTTGTCTACACCGGTGAAAAACAGTCTCACACCAAGTAATAATAATAATGAAAACTATTGTATTTCCAATTCTGAGGACACTCGGTCTCAGCCTCAAATGGTGATATTCTCTGACAGCATAGGTAAGGGTTTAGGTCAGCTTATCAACCAATTTCAATGCCCATCAGGATCAGTATTAAACTACTGCATGCCTGATGCTCCTTTAAACTACATATTAAACAAAATAAAATTGTATAAATTTTCCATAAATACAACTCTTGTACTACTGATTGGCAACAGGAAAGGTTTGAATTGTAGGGCAGATGTGGATAAATTGTATCAAGTTTTAAATAACATTAAAGTTCACAAAGTAATTTTGTTTACACTGCCCTACAGTAATGGTTGGCCACAGGCAGAAAATACTCATAGATATAGATTAAATAAATTGATGTCAACAGTGGCATACTATTGTCCAAATATTACATTACTGGACATCAATTTATCAATGAAATGTTCATACATGAGTAAACATAAATATTGTTTATCTAATTATAATTTAAGACAGGTAGCAAATATGCTACATAATCGCATGTCTATTCCAGCCATAAATTTGGCTCCTCTAGATAGTTTTTTAACTTCTCAATATGTTGGGAAAAATATTATCACTTTGGATTCTAATCCAAAAAACTAACCATTAAGACAACAGAGGTCAGCTCTTGCAAAAATAATATTGCAGACAATAAATGTAAAAGTAAACTAAATATGAATATTGTACACCAAAATATTCAAGGCTTGCCATTAAAGGAGCTAGAAGTTGAGTTGTTCATGACTTGTTATGACATTGACATTTTTTGTATTACTGAACACTGGTTACAGGATCATCAACTCATGTTCAACTTCAATAACCACCACATAGTAAGCTCCTATAATAGGGTTAACTTCATAAGAGGAGGCTCTTTAATATTAGTAAACAAAAACCTTAAATGTAAGGAAAGAAAAGACATTGTGAGTCTCTCAGTTGAAAGAGAAACCGAACTAGCTTGTGTTGAGGTTGAACAATTCATAGTTGTTAGTGTATACAGCCCCCCATGTGCTAATTATGACCGCTTTTCGATTACAATGGAGGAAGTTTTATCTAAAGTCATAAATTCTGGCAAAGAAATTATCATATGCGGAGACTTCAATACGGACATATTAGTAGGGTCTTCTGCCAGCTTGAGATTTTTAAATTTATTTCAATCTTTTAACTTATGTAATTTGTTTTGTGAACCAACAAGAATTACGGACACTACTGCTACATGTTTAGATAATATTTTTACAAATATAAAACCCGAATACAGTAAATTAATAGACAATTTTGACTCAGATCACAGGGGACAGTTAGCCTCTTTTCCAGTCAAGTCACATAAGGTAACAAAACAAAAGATAACTTATGTGCCAATTACATCTAATCGAATGGAATCATTTAGGGGCAAGGTTACGGGAAGATTACAAGACTTGCACTACAATGAAAATCCCAACATATTGTATAGCTCGATATTTAGTCTCATATTAACTGAGTTTAATAAAGTATTTTTAACAAAATCTATTACTATAAGTAATCGTTTAGTTTTTTAGCGAGTGGGCCACACCTGGCATATATAAGAGCAGAGAACGTTTATATAATCTTTATAGCGAAAAAACGTTTAACCACAGCTCAGCCTTCAAGGAGTATGTCAAACAGTATTCTAAGTTATTTAAACGTGTTTGTAACAACGCAAAATCAAATTTTGTAAAAAATAAAATTAAACAATCTACCGATAAGATTAAAACCACTTGGAATATAATTAACAGTGAGACCGGAAGAAATGCCGTTCGAGATTCCAGCTTTAGCTTAGTGATTGATGGAGTTAACATAAAATCTCACTCTGAGGTAGCCGCAGCTTTCCAAAACTTCTTTGACAGTATACCTCATTCAGCAACAAAAGACCTTAACTCGTCCCCTGAGGTCGCTGCATCTTTGCTCAAAAACAGTGTATCAGCATGTGAGAGGGATTTTGCATTTTCCTATGTTAACTACAAAGATATAATTAAAACTTTTAAATCCATCTACTCCAAAAAAAACCGCTGACCTATGGGGCCTATCGGTGAAAACGTTAGGTTCAATAATAGATGTAATAAGTACTCCGCTAGCAAGCGTTTTTAATAATTGTATAGACAAAGGAGTCTTTCCTGATTTAATGAAACATAGTAAAGTTATTCCGTTGTTCAAGTCAGGAGAATCTTCTGATCCAGGTAATTTTCGCCCGATATCAGTACTCCCAACAATCAGTAAAATCTTTGAAAAACTAATTTTAGAACAATTGTCCAGGCACTTCGATAATAACAACCTTTTTAGCAATAAGCAGTATGGCTTCACCAAGGGGCGGTCTACTATCGACGCGGGAGTTGAGTTGTTAAGACACATTGTCGACGCTTGGGAGGAGTCACATGACGCACTGGGAGTGTTCTGTGACTTGTCAAAAGCGTTTGATTGTGTCCACCATGAAATTTTAATTCGAAAATTAGAACATTATGGTATACGGGGTGGGGCCCTCTATCTTCTGATGTCCTATTTGAACGATAGGATTCAGAAGGTAGATGTGAACGGAAAACGATCACCGGGATCGCGCGTCACAATAGGTGTCCCACAAGGTTCAATCCTTGGTCCGTTTCTTTTCCGTATTTATATAAATGATTTGCCATACTTTGTAGGTAATGAGCATGAAATAGTATTGTTTGCAGATGACACCTCCTTACTTTTTAAAGTAAAGAGGCAGCTCATCGTATATGACGTGGTGAACAGTGCTCTCTCTAAAGTGTTATATTGGTTTAGTAATAATAATCTTGTTCTTAATAGTAGGAAAACGAAATTAATAAAATTTTCTACTCCCAACGTGAAACAAGTTAGATCTGATGTTTACATAGGCGACGAGAGACTGGATCAAGTGGATTCGACTGTTTTCTTGGGCATAACTTTGGATGCCAAATTACAATGGGGTCCTCACATTGAAAAACTAAGTAAGAAACTCAGTTCTGCAGCCTATGCAGTTAAGAGAATTCGTCTACTGACAGATGTCGAGACTGCTAGAATTGTTTATTTTAGCTATTTCCATAGTATAATGACATACGGTATTTTATTATGGGGAAGCGCAGCTGATTGGGAGTCAATATTTATCTTACAAAAAAGAGCTGTCCGTGCAATTCTAAACTTAGGGTCCAGGGTCACATTACGTGAGAAATTTAAAGAATTGAATATAATGACTTTAGCTTCGAATTATATTTATGAAAATTTATTATACGTTCATAAGAATTTAGATAAATTTAATAAAATGTCTGATGTGCACAAAATAAATACAAGAGGTAAGAACAGACTTGTTGCTCATGTGTCCCGTCTCCGCAAAGTCAGTAAATCATTCATGGGTCAATGTATACTTTTCTACAACAAGCTTCCAGATACACTCAAAGGGCTACCTATCTGTAAATTTAAAAATATTGTGAAGAAAAAACTTTGCATGAAAGAATATTATACAGTATTAGAATATTTAAATAATAGCGAGCCATGGAAGTGAATTGTTCTAGCATCCCCAAGTTACGCAATCTATGTTTTACTTTTATATTTAGCTTAGTAGGTATAGTTAATATGTGTTGGTGAATGTGACCAGAAGCGCTATAGTGTATCATGCGTGACTTCTTCATTCTAATGTTATTACCAGCTATAGGTATTATATATTTAAGTTCTGAATGACACGTTAGCTCTTCTATTCACATTTTACCGTCGACTTGTACTATTGTACACAAATATATATCTTTTTTATATTTTATAGTTTAGTAGATACTTATTTGACATTGACTTGTACTCTGTGTACACATTTTATTTTTATTTATACAATTTAAATTTGACATGGACCTGTACTTACTTTGTGTAAGTGGGTATGTAATTTATATGAATTTAAATTAATTATGTTATGATAATTGAATTTATACACACTAAATGAGTTAAGTGTTACTATCTGATATCTTATCCAATGTAAGATTCTTTTGTTAATATGTTACTTAGTTTTGACTGTGTCGCTGGGAGTTTTCTTGCTATTTCTTCTTTCAAGCAGTGACACTTCACTGAGATAGTGTAACAGTAATAGTATAATCATGCGGTGTGTCAGACCTAATGTTGGTTTTGCCATAAAGGAGAACTGTGTAGCAGCTCTTCTGGATTTCATCTTTAGGCGACCTTAACTCTTATTCTCCACGTTGGTGGCTATTAGCCCCGAATCGCTAACTTATGCCTGACAGACCGTAACAAATCGCACCTTGGGATGGTGACCGTTGCCAAAGCAAAAGCTTTGCGATTTATTTATTTTTGGGTTGTTTAAATTCACCTCCTTTTTTGTTTGGTAGCGGTTTCATTTTTGGGATGCGAACAAAGTAGAAAAGTTATATCTGTAAATTATGACCCCATAAAGTAATATAATTAATTGGTTGTAATAGAATTTATGTCATATATTTATTACGTATTCTCGAGTAATATTCATATTCAGTATCTAACATGTATTAGATAAAGTTTTGATATAAATCACTTTTGCCAATGGCAGGCTATAAAAAAAACACTTTTAGGTCCTTATATTTTTTTTTACTTTGTATAAGCTATTACCAGAAAAAATTAAGTATTTTTTTTTAATAAAAGTACAGAATAACATGGCATTACCCCTCATGGCAGTCTTGTGTCCAGTAGTGGACTGCAATAGGCTGATGATGATTTAAAAAAAATAATTAACTAAATTTTTTCTGTGCCAAAATAAAATAAAATTACCATTTTAACCACCAATATACTGACATACTTTTTAAAAATATACCTGGGTCCTATAAAAAAATCTAAATTATTAAAGGAGAAACACAGATTACTTTATTTTATTCACTTAGGGGAATACTTATGGTTATTACAAGCGAAATCCTTCGAAGCGCCAATAGTATCCAAAAATATGCATGGATCAGTTAGACATAGGTAGGTACTACATAGCGCCTAGATTCGACCCACGCTGACCTAAATTCATAAGCGCCTGCGCAGCCGGTATCCGCCAATCACAAGTCGCCATTCAAATCATGAACCGGCGCCGACGACGCTTGCAAAACTACGTTCATGATCTGTTGTTATGCCCTATGTTAAGTAATGTATTTTAATTAGCATAGCATGAAGGGATATATCCAACTACATACGAAGATAGACCAGATACCAGACCAGGCAAGACCAACTATTCAATATACCTAGGTATCTATATAGGTATATAGAAATAGAGCTATAAAAATAAAAATAAGCACATTAGGAAATATAATCAGGATTTTGACAAATTTTTATTTCAATAAGTACGTTAAAAAATTTGAACTATTTAACCTTTAATATAGGTACCAGTATTTCATACTCATATTTAATTTCACCGATTAAATAATATTACCGAACTTGTACATCTCAACTATACCCTCAAAATTGGTCTGAAGTGGCACCATGTGGTTCTGTCGGCCCTTGGTGCTCTGCCTACCCCGTAAGGGATAAAGGCGTGATAATATGTATGTATTTAATTTCAGATTGTGAGAACCATATGAGCTGATACCAAACCTTTACCTACCTAAGATGTTTTTGTTAAAAATAACGTTTTAACCATAGAGTTATAACAGAACCCAGCCTTACAGCTCAGACACACATCATACACTCCAATCACTCCAATAAACAAATACAAACATTCAAACACGATCTGGATTTATATTGGACCTTACATTTTACATTTAAATATAGTTACAATTACAATACATCAAAATGCATTGTTACATCAATAAAAGTCATTTCAGATAAACGAGTACGGTACTTATTGGCGGCATATAAACAATATGTATTAGGAAATTGTCTGTTTGTGTGTTTTGACTTTCAACGACCGCCCAACCTTGGATGGCGCCACTGAGCCGAGCTCAGCTTAAATATAATGACAAGTATATTATGCAGTCAGAGTCTAGGTTAACTTTATAGAACAAAGTTATTAATCCGCCCTCGCTTCACCTTGTTATTCATACAAAATCATTATGGTATAAACTTCTATAAATCCTGTAAATAAAAGGCCTTGGCAAGTATGGTAGGTAGTAGATCATCACGTCACATCAGAATATACCTACCTAAGCCACAAGACTCCTGCCATAGGGGGTTTTTGTCCATAGTTACCACGCTGGGCATGCGGGTTGGTGACCGCAGTGTTATTTTCGGACTATGTTGTCAAAAATCCAACAAATCAGCACAATTATTTATACATATCATTTCAATGCTAAATCTACCTGATCTAAGCCGCGAAAAATTACAAATTCCATCAAGCTGTCGCGGTTCCGGTGACAAATTAAATTATAGGTACCATAAATAAAATACAGTATTAAATATATTAAAAAAGCTTAAACTCAAAGCACTTCAAATTTATAAGCAAAAACCAGGCTAGATCATGTCTTGTTTGCGGTTTAGTTTTTACATCGATAAAAAAAGCAACAAATAAGAAAAAGTGTCTCGATCGGCGCTGCGCTAACCTAGAACACGAGAATCGTTTCATTATTCTTTGTCTATTTTGATATATCATGTACTGTGGTCGTCTAGTGAAATTTAGCCATATTCGGGTTAACTAAATTTATCTAAGCATTCAGTTCCATTTTTGCATTGCTTTGCATTTGCATTTTTGGGTATTGGGGCGTTTCGGTCCGCTCGTGTTTCGGTCCGCAGACCAAAAAGCCTAAGATTGCCTTCTGAATGGGTCTATTCGTCCCGCGGGACGAATCACCCCATATTTTTATTATCATTGGGCAATTCGTCCCGATATGAATACCTGTTTTGGAAGATTCAAGTACAGTTGGGAACCAAAAATTGAGAAATAAATAAAATGCAATGTAGCATCTTGTAAAGTTACTACTTATTAATAATTATTACATCTGCACTAATATTACACAGAGATAAGATTTGTTTCTATGTTTGTTTGTTAAGGGCATGATCGTATAAATAATAACGGACAGAGTGTTGTTACTACACATAGTGAAGCATTCATAGTAAGCTCGGTAGCGATATTCCATGGAGTAGGGATGTCTATTGACGCGTTATCCACCCCACACACAAATCATAGTAATCGGCACATACTAGAAAATACGCACACATGCGCAACGCGCCGCCATTACGGTGTTTTAATCTGTGCAGTGACAGCATTCCGTCCGTTTTTCCTTATACGTTCATGGTTAAGGGTGTATTTGTGATGAATAAACAAAGTTTAAAAAAGAAAATTTTCTGTATTCTACTGTACATGACAAAAAAATTGGACCGAATCTACCCATTCAAGAAGAACTCTTCGGCGATTCGGTCCACTTTCCATATGTGGACCGAATATCCCCATGAATAAAATGCTTTTAGGCAAAAAGCACTTCTTTACCTTTATCTACTTTGTTTGCAACACACACAGCTGTGTTCCCAAAATGGAGTAGCCAGAACTGCAGGATCATAAAGGAGATTCCACAGCCTCGTTTACGTATAGCAGGGAGAGATGTTAATGGTCAGTGACAAGTTGCTAGCTTATCGCCTTAGGGAATGCACGAGTTCCTTACTCGACTCTTACGACATGCACGGAAGGAGACGCAGCTGATGTATTCTACGCGTCAGCACAGGACTACAGGAATTAGAAATATTATGTACAATATAAGTAGGTAGATGAAAAAATTAGAATTTATGCACTAATTTTCAAAATAATTAACTTACAAACAAAACAATAGAAACTTCCCCTATAAAAATGCAGATACATTATTATGCGTTATGGAATGCATAATGCTATCGATAGTACGATCATAAAAAATCCACAATCAGCTATTGATCTAAGCAGAAATTATTTTATTATCCAGATAAAAAACCAGTCCTAACGTGTCCCATTACACACTAACCGGCCTACCATTGACTTTACTAGCTATGCTTTAAGAACTTCTCTAAACATTTTCATAATTTCATAATGAAAGAGATATCACAAATTGTTACAAAATTAAAACTAAATATAGATTTTTTTAAAGTTTCATTAAAGAATTGATCTCAATACAATTTCAACCTACATATATTTAGGATTAAAAATACATATCGATAGTGGAAAGGCAAAAACGCTAAAGCGCCACCACGCCTGATGGCGTTTTAGCGTTTTTGCCTTTCCACTGTCGATATACACTTTAATATACAACCTACCTAACCTAAGCAGCTTTTACCAAATATTACTAATATTTTTACAAAGTAGTACCTACTGGCTGCATTATTTAGTGCCTACATAAAAAGTTAGGAAACAAACGAATATAAAATAACTACAACAATTCAAGTAATCCCATCGACAGAATGCGCCAACACGAAGTGAGCTTTGACCAATCGGGGGATGGACGGGACTTTTAAAAGCTTTTTCAAAGGTACATTAACTTAGAGTAAGGGTTAAGATAAAGGTAACCGGGCGATATGGAGGACCATAAACATGGTTATCTACTACCACTTGGAACAAAGAGACGATGTACCTTGTGAGTAGCGTATATATAGGACTTTAAAGTAATACCTACGTATGAGCCTTTTATGTGACAATTTTTAATTGTAAATTTTATATAATTTTGTATACTTACTTTAAGTAAAAGTTGCATAAAAGATTTAAGTCGTATTTGCAAGTGTTTGCGAATTTTGTATCAGTCCAATATAAAAATTAGACGTATCCAAAGAAGTTGGAGATTTAAACACAAGACTGAAGAAATTAATCAATTGTTTCTCAATAAATAACGTCTGTAAAAATATCAGACAAGTTTATATAAATAACTAAATATGTGAAGGAAAATGTCAAGAGCGTCATATTGAACGCACGAGAACAATGCGCGTCGACTATTATGACATAAAAGGCATGTCTACATAGAGCGTAGGCGTGCGTACAATTCATACTTGAAAGTAAATCCCTAAGATCCGACGACAAAACCTTTTCCATCCGGAAACACATTCTTAGCTCAATAATATATCGCTGTCGCTTAAGCAAAAGTTAGTTCGATATTTCAACCCGTAGTTAAGTTATTGGCTGTTATTAATAACAAGTCTTTCCCAGCTTAATCTAACTTGAAAGGTATAGAGAGACCTCGTGTAGGCAATGCATTGTTGAAACAGCGGATAGCTTGTAGATGGTACGGAGGAGCATGCCGACCAGTCAACGTCATGGACCCCATTAAAGGCAGTGTTCTCTCGAAGACGACATGCCGGAGAAAAAGCTCCTAAGCTTGACTAGATTGGATACTTCCACAAGTTTTAGTACTGATAAACTCAAGTTTCATTCAATATGCCTAGGAACTAAACTGACTCACACTTCCAATACAATACAGTAAAATGTTTGCCGCTGTATAATGTATGTTCAGGATTTTCACAGCTGGCTCATAGTTTAAAAGCGGCGTGTATATTTTAGAATTATCGCTGTACACTTATAGCTCTACAATAGGCTTTGCTGTACCTACCTTAGTGTCATGACAAATACATAGACAAAAGTGCACTTACAGCCACCCGAGTGCAGGTTTGCACTTTTTTGATACCGAAATACAATTTTGAACATTTGTAAAGTATGTTTCATAAAATCTACAAACACATTAAATACTTATGGGGTATTACGGAGTGGTATTTATAAAATTGAAAAAGTGGCTTGTATTGTGTACCTATGAATATGAAAATGAAGCAGAACCTACATTATGTTTTTTGTTACCGGCAGTAGATTTAGTTATTCCGCCTTTTTCGAGGCTAATTTGAATTGAATGTAGAAAATGAACCGAAACCTACATGGGCGTTATTTGGTATTACCAAGTTTCTACAACTTCCCGTGAACTATCGTTAACGTACCTACTTTAATTATCTGATAAATAGTTACTTATTGACATACCTACCTTATAACTATCCTTTCAAAGACATCACAGAACAGACATTAATTCACAGAAGGTACGTGCAATGGACAGGTTAACAGTCCTGCAAAACATTGGCATAGAGGAATAAGATGTAGACATAGAGTACTAATGTCATACTAACAGTTTCGATGCACCATTAGACTTTTCGGTACCTCACAATTCCAGTCCAAAACACTTAGATTGCATTACTATAAGTTGCAATACATTAGTAATGTAGTACATTACTATCATCATTTACAGCCCTGAGAAGTCCACTGTTGGACATAGGCCTCCCCCAACAACCTCCACTCCGACTGGTCGGAAGCAGCCTGCATCCAACCGACGCCCGCAACCTTGGCCAGGTCATCCGTCCACCTCGCGGGTGGCCTTCCCACGCTGCGCTTGCCGATACGTGGTATCCACTCTAGAACTTTCCGACTCCATCGGCCATCAGTTCTTCGAGCTATGTGCCCTGCCCATTGCCACTTCAACTTGCTGGACCATTCAGCTATGTCGTTGATCTTTGTACGTCTGCGGATCTCCTCATTTCTGATTCGATCACGATTACTATACATTACACTAATAGAATTTAAGTGTCAAGGACTGGAATTGTGAGGCACCGAAAAGTCTGGTGCATCGAAACTGTTAGTGCATCGAAACCGTAGAAAGATCGATACAGTTAGTATGACATTAGCACTCTATAACATCTTATTCCTCTATGACATTGGTGAATTTAAAGTTTACATACAATATATAGAAGAGCTGACTAAAGCCATAATTTAAATAAAAGCGTAATAGAAATTATCACAAACTAAAACGTGAGCTGGTGGTCGACAACTAATCAATACAACAGTAAATGTAAAAGTATATGAAAGTATCATCAATGGTTAAGTTAAAAATGTTAAAGTCAATCGTTACTCGTTAGCCGTTCCTCAGACCTGGGTTCGAAGTAACTCTTCAGAATAAATGCTGTGTCATTGCTCCAGCTAAATAGCACAGAGGTAATGGAGACTTCACAAAAAATACTTATTTAGCAAATATTCATTTAGAATTATAAAAGGTAGGTTGTTGATTATGTTGCTTTTTATTGGTAACGCAAAAGGTCTCCTTAGGTCTAAAGTCCGAAGAGAGTACGTATGCACGCCTACAAACACATATCCACATAGATATACGATTACCTATAGATATTTACAATACAATAAATACTTGCCTAGCTCTTTTGTCAGTAAAAGCAGTATTTACAAAGTATTACTCCGACCGGATAATAACAAGTTACGTCAATGACGACTTATATTTGAGTTAACTTCACGTCCGCGCAGAATTACTTTTCTCGGTTCCCGCGGGAACTATTACAATGTATTATTTTTTGCTAATAGAACATTCTAGCCCCGGGCGTCACTAACTTTATTCCTTAGCTACAAGCTGCGTATATTTTTTACTGTAGGCGGCTCCGCGGGTTTCTGTGCGTTACCGGCGGAATACGAACGATTGAGTGGCCATAGGTTGGCGTGTGGGCTGTGGAGGACTATTCAGTTTTTCTTTCTTTTTCTGTGCGTCTCGCGGCTTCGAACGTCGGCCTAAGGCGGCATTGTCCACTATCCACTAAAGTTACCCACATTTTAGTGCCCCAAAGAAATGTAGAAATGAAATAGCAGATGAGTTATAGCTGGTAAGGACTAAATGATTTATAGGCAATATTTATTTTTACCCTTTTCCAGTGACTGGGTAAAAGGTAGGTACAATAGATAATTAGTTTTCAGAAATATAGATACGTATATGTAACTGTAATTCTGAGTTCTCGTAAGTACGTAGGAAGACTCGTCATGCGAACAGACCAACAGGGTAATAAAAGGTCTCATTTCCTTATAGAATAGTTTACTACCCTTGCAACAACATTATGTAGGCACGAAAACCCATTTGTTGCATTTAATATTAAATTTCTATTTTAGAACTTTGTAATGGTTCTGAACATCAAATGCATGAAAGTTTGGTGCTTTTACTACTTCCGTACTGAAGAATAGTGCCTGGAATGCATATGACTGAACGTGCTCATTGTAGGAAACTATAGGAATGTAGCCAACATTTCGACGTTGTATCATATATATCCTTAACACAATATTAGTAATAGCTCGTGTGTTTCAGGCATGTTTCAGACCTAAAAATTACAGTAAGCTAGTGGCAAGATAAACGGTGCGTAAGCCTGGAAGCTATTGTAAAGTAGTGAGTGACGTGGACCATGCGTAATGTAGGTAGAGTTTCGTAAAATCTGCTACAAATGTAACAAGTATGATTTTAATTTGATATGATATTACTCGTAAATCATACTAGTGAACTAATTGATTAATTGCCAAAAAAAAACGAATTTTATAGCAGCAAGATGTTACTAAAAGAAGAAGAGAGAGGCATATTATTATAAACAATTACTTTTTATTTTCATTCTTGATAACTAAATACAAATTATTCACATTGTTTGAACTGCCTATAAAGAGCGTAAATGGTGTACGCAGGATTCTAAAAATCGCTTCGTGTCTTCGCAGAGATAGGGCTTGTCTCGACTATTACTCAGTCTCGACGCGACACTGAACTAAAACGCGCCTGCATCTACCCCTAACTCCATCGTACATAGCACGACCACAGAGGTCGCTACTTAACCATATTTTTACTGCATTTATCACGATTTATTTATACTTACAAAGTGAAATAAGTGTTTCCAGGGCCCATTTATTAAGACTCGAGCACACCGGATGCGTATGCGTGCACGTAAGCGTAGACGTACACGTACCTATGAGTTTAATGTATAGAACTATCACCGCTTGACGTCTATGCTTACGTCTACGCATACGCATCCGGTCTGCCGTGCTTATACAGTTCCATACATTACAACTCAGAGGTACGTATACGTCTACGCTTATGTGCACGCACACGCATCCGGTGTGCTCGAGCCTTTATACCTAAAATTAGATTTATTTTATGAAATTGGTTTCAGTGAAAAGTACATGCGGTTAGTAGCAATTAAATTATATAAAACATGTATAAGGAAAATGTTTTATTTAAATTTCACGAAATAAAAAGTTACCTGAAGGAGTAAATCTAAACATCTTGTACGTGACAACTAAACTGACTGCATTCTAATTTTATGGTCATGAATTAAACTTTTAGAAAACTTGGAGCTTGTCTAATTATTAAAAAAAACGTGAAATAGACAATACTTGCAATAACAATTTAATCATTGGCATAAAAGTAATAATCTAATTGCAGCAGAGGGACCTTTGGAGAAATTTTAACTATGCGTGTCGGTGAGCTTCGATAAAATCAATTTTGTACTTTACTGTCGGATGTCATAATAAATACTGTTATATAGCTTTTCATTACCGACGCAGTTAAATCTGACTTACGCACCGGTGCAACCAAAAACGTGTCTTACTCACATTAAAATTTGAATCAAAAATGTGTTATCAAAAGTATTGATACAACGTTACCGTTCTCATGTTTCATGGACAGTATTTATTTTTGTGTGAGTCAAAATTCTTGTTAGAATCGAACCGTGCAGGAACTGGTTTGGAATTGTGTATCGTATAAATATGTAGATAGTGACGCCCCCGAGGTGATCACCACTTGTTGTGAAGCATTTTAAATATTACCACGCATTCGGAATTATATGATATTTTGTATCTCTATCAGGGACCGAAAGTTTATTTTGATCTGTCGTTTGAATTATTGCATCGATTGAAGTGTAAGATAATGTAAATAATACCCACGACCGGTCTCAAATGTACCTTTTTATGGATACCTATGATGAAATTCATGTGAAGTTAGTTATCATTATTATAAGATAAATTTATAAAAACACTTCTCCATTAATATAATCCGTTAGGATATGGTTGATCGTTTCATCTTTAAACATTGTGCTGAGGGATTCAGCTTTGTTTGCCGAGATTTGGCTAGTGTATAGCTATCGGGATAGAATAACGTTGCCAATATGTAATTTAGAAAAGAGATGGTAAAATTCGTCATCCGAATAATTGACCCGGTGGCTTAGTGGTTATAGCGGCTGGCACGGTTTGCAGTGGTCGTGGGTTCGATTCCCACTCGGGTGAAGAATTTTTTCCATTTTCTTTATTAATAATTTTATAAATAGTTTCTACTAGAGACGTCAGGTAATCAGCTAAAAATATACATAAAAACATACATTTAAGATACTAGGTTTTAGAATTTTTATCCGTGAATAACAAAATTGAGGAAAGGCAGATACACTGTCTTATTATACATATAATTTGCAAATTTCTCGCGAAAAATCTTACATTACAAGGTACAAAACATAAATAGCTACCGCTGATCTGTATTCCGTTCAAACGAGAAACAGGGGCAGCATGGAGCGAGCGATGCGTCGGCGAACAATAGAGCGTGTGCGCATAAAAACCAAGTATGCAAGCTCAACTGCCCAAATTGTACCTGCGCCCGCGACCGGGGATATTAATTAGTGACTGTAGGGTGACAACACTCTGTGCGAAAGATTACACTGTTTTTGTATATTTTTTTTTACTTTTCAAAATAAATGTGGTTTCGTATTAGTTTAATTTGGGTTATGACAATATTTGAATGAAACTGCGAAAATATTTACTGCTTGTTTCCTTATCTGTTGAATTAATTTATTTAAATTGCAATGTACCTAATATTTTATTGATTTAATTAATTCATTATGGCGCAATTACACAGACCTGTGAGCTTATTAAGATTGATTTCATAAGGTTAGAATACGTATCCTGCTCTACATTTTTTATTCTAGATTTCCAAAAGAAACAGCTAATCGTGGATAGCCTAATTAACCAAAAAGTGTCGTCGCATTATGAAGGCGCCAGAAAAGGATGTCCGTATGTACTCGCACATTGGCAGTCGTGAAAGTCAAAAAACCGTTTAAAAATCACTCGCCCCTCCCACGTTCCGCCCAGCTACTCCTGCGCACATATGATTTATCGTTACGACGACAACCCGCCCCTGTACTAAGTGCCCGGCTTCCGTCCACCTAATTATACATACCTTCACATCGCTACCCGAAATCTACACGATCTCGATTCTATCGATGGAAGCTCGCATCGAAAGTAATCGTATTCGATACGGCGAATTCGTCTCGATCATTTAACCCAACTCAATACATGTTGTTTTAGATGCGCGTTTAATTCGGAGACCTTTCGGGTGGTCAATCACTTTGAAGTATGATACGTGATCGCATCGTAGGTTACACCACGGTACAATAAATTAACTTACATCTGTTGTGTAGATGTTCAAAAACAATTATTTTCTTTTACATATAGATATCATTCATAGTAATTAAGGGGAACACTAATTATTTTCTGCGCAATGGCATGGACTACTCGTAGTGCACCTGCAACGTTACTATTACTAAAAGTCGCACGGCTTGAATCAGATTTTTTTCACTGCGCAAAAGCGAACGTATTATCGGAGTAGAGAATAGTAACTTTCTAAGCAGACGATACAATTCAATTGTCGAACGTATCGCATTCCCATAACTCAGACTATCCTGATATAAACGTGCCAAGTAAGATAATAGCGAGTATAGGCATTGTTTCGATCGCAGGTCACGCACCAAGGACGGCCCGAACGCTTGCTGAATAATTTGGCATAACACCATCCGTTCTCACGCTAGCACCACCATTTAAATTTAGATTAATCCTATTTAACAGCCAAAGTAACTAGTCACAGTACTACTAGACACAGGTGAAACGGGATTATTAGAATATGAACGGTGTCCCTTTGTAACGTAGTTTCATGAGCAATTAGCCTGCATTTATGACGGTAAACAGGGTTGAAAGCCTGAAAGGATGAGAGACGCAATAAATATTCTCCAGTGCCTATTACGGACAATGCTGCTTAAACCACATTAGCATACCTACAGAACCTAAGTCACCTTAGAATATACACGAAGTTTGATGGTAAACCTCACTTTATTTTAATTAGATTCTAACTGGTACCAGTTTCTTGTAGACCTTATGTAATTAATTGTTAAACAGCTTATTAGTACCAATATTACTCACTTAGTTAATTAGTGATATGCACTTTCAGGTTTTGAATCGAAACCCTTGAATATATATGTCCCTTTTCCTGCAAGTTTATTAAATGAAACGACGAAAGATAACAAACTATGAATAATTTGCGTAGGAGATATTTAAAATTAGCGATCATCCGAGATATCGTCCGCGTTAAATTTATAGCCTATGTATTTTTATAAAGCTTATACATCAGATAAGCTACACAACTGCCAAGTTTCATCAAAATCCGTTAGTTTCTGACACGAAAGACTAACAGTCCAAATATATACAGGGTGTGTGTGACAGCCAAGCAAATACTGAGATACTGAACAAGTACCATTGTTTTGAGTTATACGACAGTGTTTTTACTCGCAGGAAATTGTTTTTTTATTTGATTACACGCAATTTTTGCTTTCCGCGCCAATTGTATCAGGCGATCCTGTGACTAATTAAATGGGCTTATTGGCTATTGTGTGATACATTGCTATTTTTTGTATCACTTTTGACTCTCCTTTGAAGTTGATCAGTAAATTGAACATTTTTGAGAGCATTTTTTTTGAAAATCATCCATATGTCGAAATTTTGTTTTGAAGTCATTATTTAAGGCGTTAAACGAACTACACTATTTTTTTCCTGAAAAAATGAAAAAAGTTGGAAAATTTCCTGCGTAAATTTTCACTGGTTTTCATCTCAGAATCATGGTCTGAAGTCACCATATCAATATTTGCCTGGCTGTCACAAATATCCTGTATATAGGTACACACGTAAAAACTTTCACATTTACAATTTCAGTAGGATATCTATTTACAATCTTGTTCTCCACGTGCCTACAAAAGCCCTACCATGTATATCATGTTATTAAAAGAAATAGACAAGACCTCATCTACTTAACAAATCCCTAGCTAAACAAAAAGCGAGCATGAGCCTCCATGTAAGCACATCACCATTCACATTAGGTACACTTAAAAAATCTGTTGAGACTAAGTAGAAACAGCATTCCAAGGGTTCCGTAGCTTTGAAAGGAGTAAACTTCAAGTTGTGTGATTTAAGACAAAATAATAAGACACAATTAAATTTATAATATCATAAATATAGCTCTCCTTTAAGTTAACATCTGATATAAAAGTATACCTTAGAATACCTAATTTGATGCATAACAATGATATTGACTTTTATTTTATTAATCTTCTTATCTCTTTCTCTACCTACATTAAAAAAGGATTTGTCTAAAAATATTTATTGATTGGGTAATTTAATTAGGAGGTGGAGTTTGGGTAATTCAGCAGTTTTAAATCGTAAACAGTAGGTATTCAGTAAGTTTTAAATCGTAGAACAGTATTCATCTAGTTCACAATTACTTACGAATAAATACATTATCTAATTAATCTGTATTCGATCATGCCTACAACTACATATAAAACTGTTTATTTAAAACACCATTTAGTTACGTAACCTTAAAAATCAAAGACAAGCTTCACTTCGTTAGTCTAATAGAGAACTTATCCGTGACAAATTAGTCGGTTCGGTCACCAGAATAAATTACTTTAACAAGTATTCAAAAAAACTTGTCCCTCTGTCTGTTGTGACTACGTGTACACATATCTAAATAATTGAATAAATGTTTTATTTACACTTCGTTATAATAAACATACTTGCACTTGCTGTTAACTGCGAATGCACTTGATTTACTAATAAAATATACTTTATTATAGGATTTATCTTCTTATTATTCTTTATAATAGTACCGAGACTATGCAAATCAAGTATGTGTAAAAATTAAGAAAAAAAACACATGCTAGGTTCTGGTTTCTAAAAATATGGTAAATTCCCTGCGGGAAGATGCACAAGGCTTCGCCGTGGAACCAATATGAAAGCGAGGGCGTTGCTCCAGTAATCAGTTTACAAGGCTGGTAGCAAGTAAAATCGCCGCCACAGCGTAATGTGCGAGTACGCAATAAAAATCTCACGCCCTATCACATAAAATGTTTAACGACATTGTATCTTAATAAGACGTCGTTTTGAGATTAACCATAAAAACTTGTAGAGGCCGTAATTAAAAATTATTCTCGAATTTCAGGTTGACATCAAGGTTGATGTCATCCGTAGGTCCAATACACTCAAATCGAGATTTCTTAAGACCTATAACTATGTATCAGAAGAAGTCAACCTATAAGTTTACTATACACGCACCATGTGTGAAATAGTGTCAAAGTTAAAACTGTATAAATAAGACACAACTTTAGTGATGTGCACGCGGATGTTTGTAAAGAGGTGAACACATTACAACACGTATAGTGATCGGTACAACTTCTACTAAAAATGACCAGGTCTTTTTTTCTTTTACAATATTTAGGAATCTTTTTTCTCTTTTACAATATTTAGGAATGCAATTTACGCTAAGCAAGTGTGACAAAAAAATCTGAGATTTTTGCAGAAGCCTTTAGTATAACTAAACTTACTTATATCACGTATGAGTACAGTTAAATAACTTTAAAATATCAACCTACATACTTATAAAACATTTAATAATAGATTTCCATCTAAATACAACCCAAAGTAATATAGATGACGAACAGTATATCCTTTCATTTATTAATATATTGGTCATTAAAATTTACTCGACGAAGAGTTGCAAGATGGGTTCGGAATCAATATAAATAAATTGGCCAATAGAATAGCCCGGAGAACACGACGCCGGCAATGCGAATACTAGATACTATAGCTCAACACGCAACATATCAATTATAAGGCAGAGTTGTATACACATTCATACCACAAAGACTCACGATCTGGTCGCATCTATACAGGATGTAACAAAAAGGGTATGTTAAGCGAAAAGCTATGTAAACAGCCCACTATAGAGAACCTATCTACAAAATTTGAGACTCGAAATCACATTTTTATTTTTCAAGATTGTATAAAAATTCCTGAGATATTTAAAAATTCTCCATAATATCGGGAAAAATAAACATGTGATTTCGGGTCTCAAATATTGTGGATAGGTTCTCTATAGTGGGCTGTTTACATAGCTTTTCGCTTAACATACCCTTTTTGTTACATCCTGTATAGATGCGATAAACAAGATCCCACATAAGTTAATACCCACTTCATTGAAAACTACATGAAAATGTACCACTGTACCTATACTCGTAGGTAGTTTAATAGATATCGCTAGTACTTGTGAATTTGATTATTCAAAAATATTAAAAAGTGCCATTGTTTTTCTTTCTGGGAAATGAAAATTATTATTTGTATTACTTATTATATTATATTACTTATTATATTCTATGTTTTATTTTATTTTATTTATTACATTATTTTGAATCGTATTGTATTGTATTGTATTGTATCTAATTGTAATTATGGGTGTGAATTGACCTGAAATAAATTATTATTATTATTATATTATATTATTATTATTATTACTAGCAGCCGTCCGCGACTCTGTCCGCTAGTTCACTTGGTACATCTATTACTTAGTTTAAAAGTGTTACCGCTTATATTTTCCAATACATCACATAGGTTATATGTACCTTTATATAAAATTATATACTGTTCCAACCAGAATATTGATCAATAAACGTGATTTATCGACAAAAATTGTATATAAAAAGGTATATAGCACGAAACAATGAGGGAAAGTTTATCTCCGCCGCCATGCAATAAAGTACGTCACTTTATTAGTTTAAAGTCTGAATCACACTGTACTACAACAAGCTTAAATGTGGCTTCATCATCATCATCATTTACAGCCCTGGAAAGTCCACTGTTGAACATATTCCTCTCCCAACAACCTCCACTCCGACCGGTCGGAAGCAGCCTGCATCCAACTGACGCCGACTCAAATACATTTCATCTAATCCAGTGAGGCTAGGGAGCAGAAAAATACGGCAGATATGACCAGCGCAGTCCATTTTTTAGGTTTCAGGTTCGACATCTTTTATTTTAATTTAATACCGAAATATTTATTCCAGAGCAAAGCGCATAAGGTAAACCTAAATATCAACTGGACAAGAAAAAACTGGTGCATAAACCGTAGACCGTTTATTTGGCAGAACATATTATATCACATCTGTCAGAATAGACCTTAACATTAATAGGATATAACTCTAAAGAATGTTCGTTCAGAAATGCCCCAAGCACGATTAACTCCCGTGACATCAAATTAAATGACAATAGCTATTAAGAGACTCGAGATGAGAATCATATATCTATCTATCTTTACAGCCTCTAGCAACCGTTGCTGAATAAATGCCAACTCTTCGCCTACCTCTTCCTCTGACTTCGACTCGCCATTGTCATCTGTCCTGGGCGAACCATCAGAACAGTTTTTACGAAATCACCTGACCGTCGAGTCGGATGAGTGTGGTCTGCCTGACCACACAAATCCCTGACCACCCTACCGCCACCACTGTCGATATGACAATCGTAACCCAAATAATTTTACTTCTTGCGGATAGTGCAATCCTGATACATACATTATTTTTCTCTTTTTAACCCAAACAAAAAATCAGGCAAAATAAATTTGTGTCTATATATTACTCACATTACATTACAGTCAGGTGGGGTGACACATGAAGCCATTGGCACATAGCTGTGCAGTGTACACGGTCCGAGTAGGTAGGTTTAGTGGCATGGCGTGGGGCAACATGATTATGCGATTATTTACTTGAAAGCTGACATTTCCATCAAGGAGCAAAGGCTATCGCTGCATACAGCCAAGCCACACCGCGATATCTCTGTTTTGTCATAAATTGCAAGTTTATTTACGATCAATATCTCTTGGTGATTTATAACGACAAAGTTATTAAACATCTTTCAATAGCCTAGCCGGTATACGATTTACGTGTAGGTGATATAGTTACAAATAAATTTATCTATTACGAAGCAATTTAAGTCTATTATTTTCTTTAAGTCTATTTAATTTATTGTTCTATTGGAAGTTTACGTGAAGTCTATATTATTGTTTCTATTAAAATATATACTTAAAACTATTGTTTTACTTGATGGTTCTGTTACTGGAAATAATTTACAGATATGGATTATTTCAATTATAACAAAAACGGGGATATGTGGTAACAAATGAGCAAAAATGTAGGTAATCCAATTAATCCATTAAGGTGACGCAGGAGGATAGGAGCAGGTATTTCACGGCTCAACCTTATCCTACATCCAATTAATATGGAACTAGTATACTGAAACATTATGGTTTTGTAACGTATATTATCCTAAGAGATTAAAAACAAATAGAATATAAATTCATTCCTGCGTTAACCCAAACCAAGACAGCATACTTCCAAAATAACAAATAGCAACATTACTGACATACTCTAACACAATATTGATAAATCTACCTCTTGGAGATTGTAGAAATTATACAGTCGCATTACGTTAGGCTTTACAATTTCATTACAAGTTGCTGAGTGGGGTCAGAAGCTATCTCCGCGGCAACAGATCGTTGTCGCTGTGCCTTAAGTACGACTTGTCTGCCACGGCCCTTAACACCAGATCAACTTACGTTCCTAACCAGCTTCTAAATTAAGCAACACTAAATCACGGAAGCCAGTGCTACTAAGTCCTGACCAAAAACGATTTTAGCAGCTATCAGTATCTGAGATAGATTTATTGCCTTATCAACTGTTGTTCTCTAATGTGTAAAGCTACCGTTAGGATTTTGCTGGTAATAGCTTTATTAAGTACCTTAGAATATATTCCCAGATCTATAAAGTAAATTACTCTCCAATCTGTCTAGTAGTATGAAATTCTAATGCTCAATGAACGTACAAGACAAGTTGATATTCAAATAAATAACTCTAATAATAAAAAGTACATTGTTTTTTTTTATTATGATTTAGTTGTGCACGTATGATTTTCTTTTTCTTCGCTAATAACTTTATATTAAATGGTTGGCTGGAAGAAATCTCTGTTAGAGATAAGCTCGCCATTGTACATTATCTTACAAAATATTGTATCTTGTGTGTTTTTTTTCTGTATACAATAAAGAATATATATAAAATCGCCTGTAATCTCATACTGGTGGATACTTTTACTTTACGTTCAATATTTGTGATATATTTTATGTTGTTAATTAAACATAATTTATGGTCAAGAGCGATATTAAAGGCTCGGGAAAGATATACGATTTTAAGATACTTTTATTGATGGAAATACATTTGGTGTACATTAGTTTATCAGTTTAGTGATGACATGAAATATTTTTCCTGCCCTCTAATCTGATTATTGTTGAAAATGAGACTCCCATACTAACATTATAATAAAATCTAAATGGATGTGTAACTAACAATGAAATATATAATTTAATCAGTTGAATAAATCTTTTAAACTGGTAGAGAAATCAGAAACTATTGATAACTAGTGGATGCCCGCGACTTCGTCCGCATGGACTGCAGAAAAAAAAATCGTAATTATCCAGGATAAAAATATATTACCGGGATAAAAAAGTAGCCTATGTGTTAATCCAGGGTGTCAGCTAACTCCATACCAAATTTTATTAAAATCGCTCTAGCCGTTTTTAAGTGAATTTGTAACAAACATCAATCCATCCATCTATCCAACCATCCATCCATACTTACCTACAAATTTTCGCGTTTATAATTAAGTAGGAAGTAGGATAATACTCGAAGAGTCAGTTGAAAACAGTGGTCGAATTGTGAGAAGCAAAGCCCTATTTACCTTGTTGTAAATTTTATACTGACGTTCTTACCTAAAATCAAAAAGAAAATAATATTAACAATGCTCAATTTTACTTAACTAAACATAACTTACAAACCTAGGTTATAACACAACCAGAGAAAACCGATATGGTCGTCGTTGTCGTCAGCCTATTGCAGTACACTGCATGCTGGACAAAACCGATATAGCAAAACTTAATTTTATATGTTCTAATAATTGTTATGTACCTATTGCAGATCAGACGGGTAGGTAATCCCATTCTATTTAAAACATCAACAATTTCGTTCCTAAGGCAATATAAACATTATTCCAATCTGATCTGGTCAGATCAACAACATGGTTTAGCTAATTATTTTAATTGAATTGCATCCAAGACCGAGAAAATGATAACATGGCGTATCTACTAAATATTTCTAGATAAAGTTTTAGTATTAGCTACTCGACCAAGTATTAGATAAACTAGTTTAGCCACCGGCTTCCGTCGTGTAGTAGTATATTAGTTTAACATTAGAGGGAAATCAAAATCTTATAGGTAGATGTTTACAAGCTTATCGTGACTGGTCCCATATCGCGCGGTCATTTAGATCATAAAACAATAGAACAGTTGCAGGGGAATGCACCGGTCTCATGCAAATAGTGGAGGTCGCGACCGTAAGCATGAATATTGATACAGCATTGTCGAGATCGCAGATCTGCCCGCCGATAGCCCGCGCTTTCTACATGAACTCGATTTGGTGGCCACACTGATTATCTACAATATACGCTTACCGCAAAAGGTATTTCTACATCACAGCCGGGAAACGTGGAATATCATAACTTCTAACTATTTTCTCGTAGACATCTACGGCCAGATAAAATAAATATCCGTTAGCTATTTCAACTAATTAAACGACAAATATAACCGCAGAGATAAGATTCCGAATTGTACGCTCTGCGAATACTGCGGCAATAAGAATGCCGAACGGGCGAGTGGTCACGCAGCCACAATGGCTGAAAACTTACGGCTTCGTCAAATGGTCGTAAAATTGCCGTCATTTATGGCACAGGCACAGTGCCTATACAGCCGACACTGGAGGAAGCCTCGTAGAGTTCCTCAGGTTTAGTGTTCGCTTCGGTAAACGGATCTAATAAAAATAAAATATGTTTAGGCGGTTTTTAAAACTTTACTTTTGACTTCTATTGCCAGTAAAGGTGTAATGATACGTCATTCTATTGCGCTGTTTTAAGGCTATGGTCATTATTTATACATGTGTGTGTATATTATTTTATTAACATTTTTACATTTTATTTTATTAATATTTTGTTCAGTAAAAATAACAGGAAAACTTACAACCTACCTTTAATCTTAGATAATATTTACAGACATCAGCACAGAATAACTATTACAACAGTGGAGCCAGGAAGGAAGCTTAGTCATAAAATATACACTATTCTTCTCTAATGAAGCATTAAAATAAGAATTAAATTTAATGGCCATTTACGTTCAAGAATATTATAGAATAATCTACTGATGTTCTGATTGTTGAATTATTAATAATTGCGGTACCTACATGAAAATTGCTTCCATGCGTAGATTTATGTTTAATTTTACAGCCAGATCCAGAACAGTAAAGTCAACGACCTGAAAATCAATCCTTGACCTGGCCCTTCCATAGATTTCATCGTCAGCCTATTGCAGTCCACTGCTGGGCGTAGGCCTCCCTCTCAGAATATTTGCATTTTGTAGAAATTCTATGAAAAACAAGTATGATCAATTTCGATCATACCAAATTTTACTAGGTACTAGGTACCCGAAAAATAAATGTAGCTAAATATACTTAATAGAATAACAGAAACGCTTCCAGGGAATTGCGATAAATATTTAAAGTTAATGTAAGTAAATTCATTCTGTATACTTCGTTTAGAAAATACCTGTGTTACATGTAAGAACAGTACAAACTGTAATATTGTAGTTTATGTTTAATTCATTCACGAGACCGTTGCATTTAAACATTAACAGCGAAGAAAGGACGCACCTTCCTTTCGCTCCTTTATGGAGTTGCGCTAGAATTTTTACCTGTACTGATAAAACCCGCGATAGTTTTGTGGAATTGTATAAAAAATGGTTGCTTACCTGCCACTCTATTATGTAAAATTAAAATTTGTTGTGTAAACGTGAGTTTACATAATATTATTTTGGTATTATGTAGAGGACTATGTTTAGTATTTAGGTTTATAGAATACTTGGGTCTTTAGCGTTTAATATCCTTTACCTATTTGGGATCTCAAGTCATGCATGTTAAATGTTTTAAGTGTGAAGCATGGAGATTTATTTTTGTATAAGGGCATTATTAATATTATTGAACATGACTTGGATAAAGCTTGATGTCGTAGCCCTGAATAGAAGATGTATTCAATGATATTTTCGGCCAGTACGAAAATTAGGAGATCCAGTAGTTCTGAATATATCAACACTACATAACTACTAGTTCGTTTCAATTTTATTTGTGTACGGCAAAACCCGCTTTGTAATTCAATCCATCTGAGACTACATTCTTCTATAATTTAATTAGCACGCACTCGTTTTAATGAATTTATTGAAGCATTTAATACCCGTATCCTATAGTGAATGTACTGAACAGTACACAGCAGGTTCTGGACAAAAAGGGGACTGAATAAAACCTCTCTCTTGTATGATGTATTGTGAATCAATAGGCTTATTACTACGCTGAATCGTTTTTAATAACAAATGCTGGATAAAATTACCTACTCACTTTACCTAACCTAACAGATATATTTTACAAAAAAATGTATATTATGTATAATAAGGTGACATAGCTACATAAATAACAATAAATCATTTCACCTCAATATAAATTAGAGATATCGTGTTCACCAACTTCCTTAAACCAATTAAAAAATCTTTGTTAGGTAGTCAGACTAAAAACGTCTGGCGATAAAATATGTGCATATGTTGTAGCCAATAATTATAGACTTAAAGAAGGGCCCGAAATTTATGGTCAAATTGCTTTAGAAACAAACCAACACATTCAATTAATGATCCTAAATCAAAGGAAATCGACTTATTGTATTAATAGATGGATCGCGTGTTTAATCTAATTTTAATTTAGTCTAAGTCTACTGATAAGTACTATAATAAAATGTGTAAGAAGCTATTAATAATTCAAACTCAAAAAGCAAACTTTAAAAGTACCCACTTATTTAAAAAAATAATGTTAGGAGTCAATCTTGATTTATTAAAGAAATCAAAGAATATTTTATAAGTCTGGTTTGCATCTTAACATTCTTTGTATAAAATATTTAAAAACATACCAGTTACTAGATCGGTAACGGTGCTAATTCTAGGCGTGGGCGAAGATTCTCAACATTTCACCAGCGCCATTTGCATTTTACAACTTTTATAGGTGTACCTAAACAAGAATCTGCTTCAGTAGAAGGTGAGAATTAGTATCTACCATATGCTGCACCTGATATTACCAGTCGGTATGTAATCTCGGCTAGTTCATATTATAATCTCTAGATCGATAAAATATTCGCCCGAGTACTAAAACCTGGCCTATGAAAATAAATTATATTTATCTACGAGTACTAAAACTGAACTAAGAACATGACAAAATATTGAACCGAGAACATTTTATTTAAAGAGCACGCTTTAACATAACCCGTATGTCAAAACCGTATCCCTTAATTGTAATTTAGTAGGTTATACTTGAGCGAGAGATCAAGATCAAGCCGACACGCTCATTTCGGCCTTTCCGAAATGCATTCGCGGACGATGCGATACGTGGTACATACAATAACGCACTAAATCATATCAAACAGTAATGCGACCGGCGGAGGTGTGTCGAGTGCAGAATTAAAATGCAATAATATCTCCGGTGTGCTGTAATTCTGGCCTGTCTCCGATCTGCCGAGATTATCGTAAAGTATTTATTTATCAAACGTTCCCTCAGGAGTTTAGATACCATCAGGAAATCAATTTTGCAGCGAAACGTCGTGGAGGCGTAAGTATTGCGGGCTTTGAGTTACAGGTGGCGGTGAACGAACATTTAAAAGCCATACTCAAATTAAAGCTTTAAAATGGCTACCTTTAGCTTGCTGTTAAACTTAATACCTAGGAGTAACAGAGCCTCTCAGTTATAACTTTGGCAAAGGCAGACTATAACTAAAGTAATAGCAGTACTAAATTATTGTTTAAATCTTTCATTTGCACATTCCACCTGCTCCTAGGAGGATGATTTTTCTCGTTTTATGTTTATATAGTTGATTGAAAAACGACTTATAGACACGTTGCACATCGCGTACCCTCGTAGTTATAAACATAATAAAAATGACAGCTACAAGCCTGCTCCAGCTAAACTCCCATCACGCCTCCGCCAATGATACACAAATCATAATAAACTTCGTACCGACTACAAACTTATGAACACAGCTTATGAAGCTCGTGCACACATCCAGCGGACTCGTTGTTTATACAAGTACACTAGCACACGACCGATGACGTAGAACGCTACGGACCTATAAAAACCGGTTAGACTTCACGGGAATGCACACATATAAGATCTCCAATAATACATGGTCTGTGACAGTCTGAACAGTGTCCCCACTCGGATGTGTATGGAGTAATATCAGAAGGGGCATGGCGGATCACGCTTGACTGGTCATTACACCACTTACAGTCAACAGCGATAAGAAAGCAAGCAGGCTCAAGAAACGAATACGAGACTGTCAAGAAACGATCTATGTAATAAATTGATTGGAAATTGTTTTCGCACAAAATTTTACATACAAATAGGGTAATCGGCTCTATACTATATTCTCTCGGAGGTATTTTATGACTCTGCTGATCGCATGTAGCCTATATTGCTATATAAAGTCAAGTAACTCAACACCATGCAACAATAATTTTCATAAGTATATATTACCTATATTACGTTCGTTTTTAAGTCTTATAACTTTATTTTCATATCTGCTTTTAAACATTTTTGCTCTTATTATCTAGTGAAATCTAATCCATAAATATGACGATGATATAAATGAATTATTTCTTAAAGTTAAGGAAATAATTTATAGCGAGCCAATTTCACAGCTTACATTAGACAATTAGGTACTATTAAAATGTCGATTGAGACGTTCTCTATGAAATACGGTTGGACTTTTTCTAAATAGACTCAAAATAACGGTTATAATCGTAGAGCTATCAATTATTATAAATTGCGTCTTTCACAATCAAAACATGGTATCTTTGATTCGAAACTCATTACAGATTCATTCCCAAACAAGCATCGACCAATAAAATTTGACAAATTAATCACCATTTTAAACGAGATATTTGATATTTTCCTATTCGATATTAGTCAATGTTTTATCTTTAATCACTTATAGACTCCTTATTATTGGTTTGAAAATTGATATAAAATACCATATTTTCTTGACTTGACTTGAAGAAATTAAAGGAGATTTGTTTATAATGTATTTATACTGACTTATAATCAAACATATAATTATTAAAGGTCTCTAGAATATGTATTTGCTACAGTTTACAACTGATGTAGTGAAACTAGAATATACACATAAAACACATGATATCTTAGTACAAAAAGAAAATCTTTAAACGTAGTGTATTTATTTTCATTTAGTTTCATTTACATTATTTACACAACGAGTTCTAAAATTGCACAAGTTACACCACAAAATTAATTTAATCCTATCGAATGGCAGCATGTTATTTTGATATTTCTATAGCTTATCAGTTAAATTGCTTAATTCCGAGACAGAATAATAATTATATCGTCCTGATGTTTTTACTGTAATAAAATACAAGAAATATAGTCGATCGGTGACAGTATATGGTCTCGAGTCCAGTAATGACTACTGCAAGACGATCACACCTTATACTGTCGTTTTATGCTAATCAGAATTTATACTATGCCGTTTTTATTAAAAACGTAGACTATTTTCAATTTTAGATTTTTTCCTATACATGTAAATAGAGTTGCATAGGCCAACCCTTTTTAGGAAGTACCTAGAAGAGATTTTGCTTACTCTTAAAACTTTTAGATAGAATAAGTATTACTTAAAGGATGTTATACCAAGGAACTCTGGCATTTTCTCAGGCGATAGGCTAGCAACTTGTCACTGATCATTTAGATCTGTCCCCGCTATGCTAAACGTGTCTGTGAAATTTCCTTTATGATCCTATAGTTCTTGATACCCTATTTCGGGGAATTTCATGTACGGATTTTTCTATAATTATCACTCACTTAGCTATACCCGAAAAGGGTTGGCGTCAGGCAGCTAGCCGGCCGTAAAAACTAATGCCAAAACTTTGGCAATATGAGTTTTGAAAGAAACCATAGTGCGCCAACCCCATAAATAATGGGATAAGGGCAGGAAGATTATGATGACCCTATTTCGGGGAACACAGCTGTGTGCATATGTATGTATGTAGAGGCTAGAGTAGTACCTGCAGTTCTTGCAGATGCAATACAAAGTTATTTTATTTCCATATTTTATGTGACTAACAAAATTCATTGAATATATAAATTACAAGTAACCAAAGGAAAGTATTGTGTTAAGAATTTTACAGTCTAACAATAATACCTAATACCTACTTACCAAGCTCAGACAATAGTACGTTAGTACTAAAATCCTCAACAGCTATGTGAATGTACTGCTCAGTACTAATTATATTACTTAGGATATAGACAGACAACAGACGAGATTTCACGGTAAAATGGATTCCGCAGCTTTAGTAGGAATATAGCAAGCTGGTCACGATTTATTTCAGCAACTTGTCTGGGAACCTCTATAACACATTTGATTTATGCATCAACCACAAGATAATCTTGCGACATTTTCTTTCCGAATCGTATGGCCAAAAGAGTAATCGGTCGGAGCGGATACGATTATTTTACGGAGTTTTACTTGCTAATATCATGTCTGCGACCAAATGCTCACTACAAAAATAATACCGTGAAAACTGAGACGCTCTTTTAATATATCCATAAGGAAATTCTTTGAATATTTTTATAATAACAGTTTATGTATTTAAACTTTTTGTTCATTATCGAATTCAGAAAAAGCAAGTTTGTAATGATAAGACTTTTAGAGAACGCGCCACCCAACTTCTTTATCACTTACACTTCAGAACGCATTTAGACGGTAACTGGTTGGAAAAAAGTTGATTTAGCATTTAAAGTTTTACCAATCAGTACATTCGTCTTGGCCACCAATAAATTCGATGATAAAAACCGAAACGCTAATAAGTTCAAAAATGCCGACAATAAATCGTCAATTTCAGCCGAGGCCGTCTCTTTCTCGTCGGAAAGTTATCTGTGCCGTTGTGAGTGCATTTAAAACAAAGATAAATACTTTCCAACGCCTAATTGGGTGTGATTGTTACAAAGTAATGCGGCGCTTACTCCGAGTTTACTATAAATATTGCAGAAGTAATACTGTTTATTATTTTAACATTTTAAATTATTTTCACGATATGTATATATTATCGACAAGATTTTTGTCCAACTAAAAAGTCGTATTGATTGTAAGAAATAAAATTAAATGTCCCATTTCACAGTGCCATAATTTAGTTTTCCAATGTAACGATATTTTATAATTTTTCAAAAAATTTTAATGTTATTTGAAAATTTAATTCTCACATTTCCTGCCAAACAAAAATAACTTATGTATATAATTTCAAATGCTATTGACGATTTTTACAAATGCACGTTTCTATGTATGCTGGAACGGTCGGTCACTGTCAGCTAATCTAAAATAATTATTTTACCAACCAAATTCTAAAATCTATAAGAGACAATGACTTCAATCTCTCAGCCCTCATCTAAACAAAATGTTGAACAAACAAGCAAATAAACAAACAAAAAAGGAACGAAACCTAACTCGACTAAATTGACCCTAGACAAGGACTATTAGTCCAGGCGTGAAATAATGAAAGCCATTTCACAGTACGTAGTAACTTGTTCGTTCATTAAGCAGGGTGTCGTTGGCCGGGCGGGCGCTTGCATAAATCAGGTTGGGAATGCGGCTCGGCGCCCTAATGCTCTTTCGGTGTCCGCTGATAGCCCACCCCTTCCAGTCTTGATTGTCCCTCAAAATGCTCACAATCAATGATTTTTGTGCCACTCACGAATTATACCAAAACAGGATAAACCAGACGCCGCTGACACTTAAGAAATGTTTCTTTTTAGCAAATTCTTCTCTGACGTCACAGTAAAGCTCTTTTGTATTTTAAAATTACTTCAGCTTATATAATTTCATGACCTATTGACTTAGATAAATAAAATCATCTATCACATCTAGTTAAGATCAATATAAAGCTATCCCATCGGATCCCTTCTTATGGATTAAGTATGTGATCGATCATACATATAATAGTCATTTATCAAAAGCTGTTAAAGTAGTACCTAAACATAACTATGTTTATATTTAAACTTGCACATTTAGGAAATTCCCAGTGTAATTCAACATATTTAACAAAATTTCCAGAAGGTTTGCGGTGATACGAGAACTTTTTACGGTTAAAAGACTGCTTAGCCGGACACTTATGTGCCGAGTTCAACATTTATGCTACAAGAGGTGAGCTAAGTTGTAATCGTAACGCTGGGACCTTTACGAGTAACGACCAGTATTGTTTTTGTGTCTTTTTCCTGAAAAACGAAATTGCTTGTAAAACGTGCAACTTGAAATTACTTTCCGAGGTCATGGGTTAAATTGTGTCACAGAATAGCATCTTATTGTAAAAGTTTTTTTCGGAATCTCCATAACGATTTTTACCATATAAATAATCTGTAACATTTGTAAATCTAGTAGGTATATAATATACTTTGAATGCCTTCGTATACTCAATATAATTAATTTACATACGAAAATCATGTTTAGTTAATCTTCGGAAGGTCTCAGAACGAGTGTTGTGATATCTCCACGGACGGGACTTATCGTTAATTTAGAGCCCCGATTAGAGTTGGCCGGTCGACATACGCTAACGAGCATTCAACGAGAACTTATTTTTATTTTAAGAACAGTATAGTGCGCATGTTCTGTCCTTTGCCGACGATTGTGTGAACTTAATTGGGTTGTTTTATTTCAATTATAAATTATATGTATAGATCTGTTCCCAATATTGCAACAATAGGTATAGTTATAACCACATATAATTTATCAATTTTACGGTATAATATTAATTAAATTATAAATTCGAATTGAATATTGTATAAATATCATTCAAGACTGAGATTTAAGACGCAATAATAACTAAAACAAATGACAGAGAAATGGTTTCTTACCTTTGTCATTGTTGATTGGAGAGGCGATCCAGATAAAACAGCACATATTTCCACCTCATACTTTTCTACACCAGCTTCACGATCCAATGACACAGCAGTTGACAAAATTCCTAATGTGGAATCTATGTCAAATAATCTGTCTACTTGTTTACCATCACCAGTCACATTCACTATGTAATATTCTAAACCCACTTTAAAGTTACTCGTCAAGTTCAAAACTGCAGTCCCTATAGGTTCGTTTTCAGCCACAGATACGGATTTATCGTTTGTCCAAGTAACACCTTCTAAATCAGTTCCACCCATGATTATAGTAAGGTATGTTTCCGTACTCTTTTGCTCACTAAGTACTGCCTCATCAGTAGCTTTAATTACGAGATTCCATCTTGCTTCTGGAGCCGCAGGAGGATATCTTAATGTCAAAGCGCCATTACTTCTATGTAGATCAAAAAGATCATTATCGCCATGGATTAACTTGTATGTAACTAAGCCATTTGTTCCTGAATCTAAATCACGAGCTAGAACATTCATTACAAATATTCCACGTCCTGCTGCTCTTCCCATTCTCTCTGAACTGATTAAAGCTGCATTCATTGATACAAAAACTGGTGCATTATCATTTATATCTTCGACTATTACAGTTACTAACTTCTCTGCAGATAATCGGGCTGAGACTGGTTCAGCTCTATCATAAGCTACCACAGTTATTCTAAATGTATCAATGCTTTCTCTATCTATTGACAATAAAGTATGTATCACTCCCGTAATATTGTTTATAGCAAAGTGTCTCTTGCGATCATTTGGATCTTGATGTGTTATTGAATAATAAACTTTTCCATTTAACCCCGAATCTGGATCTTCTGCAGTAACGGTCACTATAGGAGTATTTTTTGGAATTCCTTCCCTAATTTGACGAACAATAGCCGTATTTGTAAAAATTGGTGCATTATCATTTGCGTCAATCACATTAACAGTAAAAGATATACTTGAAGATAAGCTGGGGCTGCCATTATCTGTAGCCGTTATATTTAGATTGTATGTTGTGAGGTCTTCATAATCTAATTGCTTATGCAAAAAGAGTTCTCCAGAATAACTATCAATAAAAAAAGTTTCCTTTCTATTGCCACTAGTAATAGAAAATTGTAATTCTCTATTGACACCTAAATCAGCATCGGTTGCATAAAATTGTATAATCTTTTTGTTTGGAGGTT
Source organism: Carposina sasakii (assembly GCA_014607495.2). Classification (NCBI taxonomy): domain Eukaryota; kingdom Metazoa; phylum Arthropoda; class Insecta; order Lepidoptera; family Carposinidae; genus Carposina; species Carposina sasakii. Next base: position 7,670,087 of record CP053159.1, on the reverse strand, counting down.
CCGTTTCCAAGACATCCACTTGCAATTGAGTGTGACTAAATACTGGTGCATTGTCATTTTCATCCAAAACTTTTACTGTTATAGCAGCTGTGGCAGAAAGGCTCTGTGGCTGACCAGAATCATAAGCCAATACTGTTAATTGATAAAGATCAATTGTTTCTCGGTCTAAAGATTTCTGAATGAGAAGTTGACCAGTAGCATCGTCAATAGCAAAGTGACCGAAATCATCACCGCTTATTAGTTTGTAATATACATCTCCATTTAAGCCTTCATCGGAGTCAGTTGAGTGTACCCTCATTATTGATGCACCGACTGCTGTACCTTCAGACACTTCAACTTTATATGGTATCCGTGTAAAAATAGGATTGTTATCATTGACATCTAATATATAAATTGTTACTCTTACTGAATCGAAAAGTCTTACTTTACCATTATCGCTCACAGTTACCGTGAGTGTTATATAGTTTTGGCCAGAATTATGAGCCAAACTTTCACGATCAAATGATTTGGATGTTCTTATAAAACCGTTCCTTGAATCTATTTTAAAATCATTTTGAGCTATTGGTAAGCTATACGTCAACTCAGCATTACGTCCAATATCTTTGTCAGTTGCTGTTAATTTACCTACAAAGGTATCCGGCGGTTCATTTTCTTTTATTTTAAATATAAAAGTGGTATTTGTGAACTGAGGGCTATTATCATTTTCATCTAGAACATGAATTACTACTGGAACTTGCGAAGATCTTGCTGGCTTCCCTTGATCTAATGCTATGACAATAAGTGAGTAATAATCTTTTTCTTCTCTATCCAACGGTTTCTTTACATAAAGAAACCCATCGGGAAATATTCCAAATTTTTCATCTGTGTTTCCCTCAATAATACTATAAGTGATTCTTCCATTTAAACCAAGATCAACATCCGACGCGGAAATGGCAAAAAATCTAGTATTAACGAGGGTAGATTCTGGTAGAGATGTTTCATACGAAGTATGGTCAAACACTGGCGTATGATCATTAACGTCATCTATAATAGCGGAAATTGAATGTTTAGTAGCAAGAGCTGGACTTCCGTTATCGGTTGCTGTCACTTCAATGCATAGTGTAGTACCTGGTTCACTTGATATTGGCTTATTCAAATAAATAACTCCTGTAGTTTCCGATATCTTGAAATTATTTTCAGGATTAGAAGACAGAGAATAATAAATTGTTCTGTTTGAACCCGAGTCTCTATCTGTTGCTCTTGCATAATATACTTCATGTCCTACTGCCATATTTTCAACTAAGTGAATTTCGTCTTTATCTTCTATAAAAGTTGGATAATTATCATTGACATCTAACACAGAAATATTCACTGTAGTAAATCCAAATGAGGCCCCGCTTTTAACTAACAATCGCAAGTGGTAGGTCATCTTATCCTCTCGATCAATATTGGAGTGTGTTACAATAATCCCTGTTTTCTCGTCAATCTTAAAAACATATTTTGGATCTCCTTCTAATATATAGTAAGATATCAAATCACTGGAAATTTTTGTACTAACTTTGCCGACATAACGACCTAGTTTTGGTTTAGAAGTCCCATAGTCTTCAATTATTTTGAAAGTGTAGCCATTGTAACTATCAAATTCAAAACTTTTACGATGTGTTCCCTTTACAATTTCCACAATTGCATTTTCTTTAGCTCTTCTATTTCCTTTATCCTTACACGAAACTCTTAGCGTATATGTTCCTGGAGGTGCAGTAAGAAAATCTTTTTGTAAAATAACATTTCCGTTTGAAGAATCTACTTCAAAGTAACCGTCTCCGCCAGATTCAAGAGAGTAACTTATTTTAGCGTTATCACCTTCATCTAAGTCAACAGCTCTAATCTGTAGTATGTTGGTGTTTGCTGGTAAATCTTCATTAATATTTGCTATGTACCGTTGAGGGTAAAAGTAAGGATCATTATCGTTTACATCTAATACCTTTAAATATATTTTGGCCGTAGAAGATTGCGGCGGAAAACCTTGATCCTTCGCAATAACTTGAATTTCATACAGAGATATTCTTTCACGGTCTAACTCAATAATTGTACTTAATTGTCCGGTGATAGGATCCAATAGAAATGTATTAGGGTACCTTCTTTCTACACTTGGGGACAAATAATAAGACACTGATCCATTTGCGCCTTGATCATAATCAAACGCTGTTAATATAAGTATTTCTTTTATAGGTTTAATATTTTCATATAATGAAGCGTTAATTTGTGGCTGTCGGAAGCTAGGAGCTTCATCATTTTCGTCCAATATTGAAATTTTCAGCCTGGTAAAAGCCCATTTTGGATTCGGTCCACCATCTCGAGCGGATACGTTTAATTCCACGGTATCTTGTATTTCTCGATCTAAAGATGCCCTTGTTGTTACCAATCCTGTTTCATGATCAATAGAAAACCATTGATATTGGTTTCCATCGTAAAAGTCATAATAAATCTCTGCATTTACACCAGTATCTTCATCAGTTGCTGTAATGCCGGAAACATAAGTACCAGCAGGAGCAAGTTCACTTAAAACTGTGGAATATTCAGACTTTTCAAAAACTGGTTCATGATCATTTACATCATTTACGTGGATGACCAAAAATGAAGTAGTAGTCCTGCTAGGAGATCCTCTATCAGTAGCAACAACTGTTAAATTATATTTACTAATTTCTTCTCTGTCTAGTACACCATTAACATGAACGATGTAAACGCTAGATGAATTTTCAAGTCGGAAGTGATTCAATTCATTTCCTGCCACAATTGAAATGCTTGTGATGCCATTTAACCCTGCATCTAAGTCGGTCACTGTTATTGCTGCTACCAAAGATCCATTTTTAGCATTTTCATCGACAGTGGCAAAATTAGAAGTAGGCGGAACATACGTAAATGTAATAACAGGATCATGATCATTAGCATCTATAAGATTTACGGTCACGTAAGTCCTGGCATCTTGTCGTGGTACACCATGATCTTTTGCAATGACCGTTAATACACAAGTCATGTTGCAAGTAGTGTTACTACAATATTTTGGACAATTCAGTTTTTTAAGGGTTGTTATGACGCCTGATTCTGGATCTACAGCAAATTGTTTTTCGGAATCTGTGACTTCATAAGTTATTTTACTATTATCACCTAAATCACTATCAGTAGCAGTTACCTTTAATACTACTGTTCCCGGCGGTACACTTTCATTTAAAGAAACGGAGAAATCACTTTGATCAAAAATAGGAGGATTGTCATTAACATCTAATATTGTCACATTAACTTGAAGATATCCATATTTAGGTTGATTTCCACCATCACGGGCCGATATGTTTAGAACATAAAAATCAGTAGTCTCTCTATCTAATTTACCAGTGGTTTCAAGGTGCAAATACGATGTTTGACCACTAGGATTTACAGTGACATTTAAACGAAACTTTCCTTCGTTATCACCATTTACAATCCGGTAATCATTAGTGATACCATTTTCCCCTAAATCCTTATCAGTAGCGGCATCGAGTAGTAATTTAGTCCCGGCAGCCGCACTTTCTGAGAAGGCCACGGCTATGCTAGGTTCCGGGAACTCTGGGTAGTTGTCATTTACGTCCATAACTCGTATTCGCACTTCTATTGGATAGGTCGGTTGACTGGAGAGTACAACAAATGCATACCGATCGACTGCTTCCCGGTCGAGAACTACGTTAGTTTTAATTTCTCCTGAAGCAGGGTTCAAGGAGAATTCTCTAGGAGGTTCGTTGAAGCGGTAAGTAAATCCTGGTTTGATGGGGATCCTTCCGACGATGGTGCCTGCCGGCTGATCCTCAAGCACGCGAAGGTCAACGCCGGTGTCGACTGCGCGAGACTGCATCTGCTCAGCGGCTGCGGCCAGCAGTAGAGCCAGCGCCGCCAGCGCCACGTGCCATCTCCCCATTCTCTTCATGACACCGACAAAAACATTGCAGGGTTGGTTCCTCGTCAGCGAAAGTACTGTGCGCCGGCCGGGAACCTAGCTGTGTCCCGTTCGCGCAGAGCGCCGCACTCGCTCACTTCAGGTATGCAACATGGCCGCGACGACCTGCGCGCGCACGAATATCTCACGGAGAGTGCGACCCGCCGCTGCGCCTACGCCGTCACATTCATTCGTAAACACACGTGACATACACTATACACTTGTCTGAGATAACCTCTCACACTGTACAAGTAAACACTGTCACTTAAAAGTATTGGCAAGAGTAATCGTATCACGTATTGCACAAACGTAGCACTTTTCAGTAATGTTTTGATAAGTTCGTTAAACTGCTTTCGCGGAGTAAGCAGCACGCGAGTCGCTCGGCGCTCGGTCGTAAACTGGCGGGCGGAGGCTGTCTCGCCGCCCCGGCCCCCGCCCCGCGCCGACCGGGGCCCTTCCCGCCCGCTCAGAGCTTTCAAAGCTTTGACTTCGGCTGCGTGATGATGCCAAGATAATGGTCGGAGAAGGATTCCACTATTTATTGTTCAATACTAGTCACTCAATATTCCGAGAAAAGCTTACAGGCATTCATAAGAAATGCCTCCATTGTGAAATATAGCCAGTTAAGCTTTAATAATTACCTACTACATAATATTATAAATATTGATATTCCTGTAACTTACTTTAAATTTACTGCAATTTAATTATTAGTTAACTTATGACGGCCGATTGGTGTAGTAGGTAGTGACCCTGCCTGCGGCGTCATAGGTCTTGGGTTCGAATCCCGGTAGGTGCAAACATTGATATGATGAATATCGATGTTTGTTTCCAAGTCATGGATGTTTCTATACTTATCTATGTATTTATATACCGTTTCTTAGTACCCACGACACAAGACCTTAGGGATCTTAATGTGGGACTAGGTTATTGTGTTGTGTAGTGTGTGAATATATTTATATTTATTTTATATTCATATTAAACATGAATTAGTTTCGAATTCACGTAGTATACAAGTCCATGACAATGCGTTGATGTCTTTTATAAGAACATGCGCGCACGCATTCATCGGTCGCCACCGCCGGTCGAACTTGTACTAATGAGTTGTACATTTTTAACACATAAGTAAAAAATTAAAAGCTGAGTAAAATCTACTTGCACATTATAACAGATTCAGTTTTAAGTATTTTCCAACTATGTATTTTGTCCTCTGTTTGAATCCGAGTTTGAAATTGTACTTACGTGAAAATAAGTTAATGTGAACGTTATTACAGCGATAAGCACAGATTTATTTCCACTCTACCTTTTCTTATCTTATCACAAAGATGACATCTCAGTGATTAGAACATTATTTTAAACGTATTAGGCTAATAAATAACATACTCGTACATACATACATACATACATACTCGTATATATATATATATATATATATATATATATATATATATATATATATATATATATATATATATATATATATATATATGTAGCAATTTTAATAAAATTTGGTATGGAGTTAGCTGACTCCCTGAATTAACACATAGACTACTTTTATCCCGGGAAAATATTTTTATCTCATATCTTGTGCCATTCTAAATAGGTATTATAGGCTATTTAGCGTCACAGCCTCGTCCGTTAACACCACTAATGATAAGGCTAATGAATAAATAGGTGTATATTCAGGATGGCTTGCTCCCAAAAGTCCACGACTCTGTTTGTGTTATTGTAACAAAAAATTCAAGTCAGCACAGTAAAGGAAACTCCTCCTTACGGGGTTCTCTATAGTGCCCTGGAGGAGGTCTACGTCCAGTAGTGAACTGCTACAGGCTGATGTGAAGTTTAAAAATTGATTCCATCCAAAGTTTATCATATGTTTTAAAAATAGTTTAACTAATGAAACTATGCCACATAGTACATTAAAGTTATTATTACATTACGACTAACTTAAACCTGTACTATGTGTACTGTAGTATGTACTATGTGGGGTCGGTTAAGAAAAAAAAATTTTAAACTATATATTTTTTCTCTATAGGTAGGTACTTCTCGTAATCTACTCGTACCTAGTCTCTTGTAAAAAAAATATATATATATAATTTAAAAGCACCCTCCACAAGTACTGAATTTGGCTTCCCTGCATCTTCCCTGTGTGATAACCGAATGTATACATACATATACGTGTATATATACATTCACACGGCTGGTGTGTTCCCTAAACGGGGTTACCAGCACTGCATGGTCATAAAGGAGACCCCACAGTTCAGCTTATCGCCTGAGAGAATGCCCGAGTTCTTTAGCTGAATCTTACGACATGCACGAAAGGAGATGCAGCTGGTCTGTTTTAGTAAAGACCCTCACCAGCACAGGACAATAGTAACAATATGATATTTATGTGCCATGATAATGCTTATTACATATATTACATCTTAGTCGGAAAAGAGCTTTTGTCTATACTTTAAACTACCTAACCAGTATGTTTTTCAACCTATATTCTTCAATCTGACTTGGCTTGATAGAAAAATATTGTTCAAGATAAACCTCGAACATTTTTACACCGGGTGGCTGCAACTCAACGCTTACATACCGATGTAAGATTTTCTGTTAATATCTATATCTACTATACTACTTAGGTACATTATTTGATTAGTTGCATGGGGATTAAAGAATTATCTTATTTTTCTTTTTCCTGCACTGTTCCCAACTACAGCTTAGTTATGAGCGGTGCAAATATCTTGTTCCACTTATCAACGCTTTCTATACAAATACTTCCTTCATATAGGTATGTTAAATAAATACGAGTATACAGTGTGTAACAGAAAGGGTATGTTAAGCGAAAAGCCACTATAGAGAACCTATTTCGAAAATTTGAGAGTCGAAGTAACATGTTTATTTTTCCAGATTGTTTGAACATTCCTGAGTTGTTTAGGAATTTTTTATAATATCTGGAAAAGTAAACATGGGATTTCGAATTTGAAATTTTATGGGTAGGTTCCTTTTAGTGGGCTATTTACATAGCCTTTCGCTTTATCATACTCCTTTTTTTACACCCTGTATAGGTAATGTATAAAATCTTTCTTTCTCTTATATCTTTACCTCTATATAACACAAACCTTTACCTACTAGCTAGCTTTTCTTTATGCCTGCAAATACGAGAAGAAAAATGACTATTTTCCAGAATTATTAAAAAGTTGATACGAGATACTCCGGCCAAAGCGCCATCTATTAACGGTAACTTTAACTAAAGTGTGACTGGTCGCGAAGCTCATCACTGAAAAGGTTGAACTCCAGAAGCTTTAGAAAGCTTTTGGTGTTGAATATTATTCTCGCGAGCTTTCTACATGTCTGAATCATCCGTTAACAGATGGCGTAACTATAGGTATATTATTTAACAACATTGTTCTGTAGCGGAGCCAAATTCATGGCAATCGAAGAGAATAACGCCATATTGAATAATTATTTCCTGTTTTGGTAACATTCCTCTTTCCCGATTTCGGATCTGCTTCTGATGCATTCTAAAAATGCTCCACCTATTAATTATCCCAAATAGATTAAAATATTTGTAAAAATGTTTGAATGAGGAACACGTACTATATGTACGTATGGGTGGGTACGTCATGTTTAGCTGCTACTTTTGAAACCATGTTAATAAATAATTCTACATAGTTAATATGCTTCATGTGGCATCTTAAGGATTATCTACAAATAAGAGTAGATAATTAAATAATAGCCTAATTCGTACTGATATTATAAATGATAAAGTAACTGTCTGTCTGACCGGTTTTTATGCCAAAACTAATGAACCAATACGAGTAGTACCACGCAATACACGCAACACTCGGTCTGTAGCCTCAAAAATGGACATAGGAAATTTCAACATATTTCGTTTTTTCTGCAGTCCACGCAGCCGATATTGCGAGCGTCCACTATAAAATCAACATCCATGTTACTCGTAACAATTCATAATATACTCAAATAATATATTATTCTAGTATTGCTGTGCAGATGCCCGGCTTCACTAGAATACATTAGCTGCATCCCCTGCCGTGCAACGGAACTCAGGGGTGTTCAGGCGATTAGTTAGCAACTTGTCACTGATCTTTAACATCTGGAAGGCAATTCTCGAAAAATCTCAAGTTGAAACGAAGCCAAAACGGAACCGTTGTAGACGCTCAGAACAAAGCGATAATTACTTTACGGTGACGTAATTAGACACATTTCAGCATGAGACAGATATTTGTTGATGACAGATGCTTAACGTTGCAGTTCTGGCTAAGCTATCCCGTTTTGAGAACACAGTCGTGTATAACTAAATGTATATACAGGGTATTTTTTGGTCTTCAACATTCCCGAAAACTACGAAATCTCCTCATCATCACGATCATTTTTCTCCTTGGAAGCATACCTGGAAAGTGTCTGGTTCCCAAGATATTAGGGTCCAAAGTTGAGAAAATGGACTGCGTTTTTCAGCATAAATGCACGTTGACGCGTGTAGCAAGATTTTTTCACGAGAAATAATTAATATCTGTCTATGATAAAACTAGCATAAGCACTGGACACTATAAATTTCGCCCGATCAAGTAATAAAAAAAAAACTCAAAAAATTTTACATCGTTTCCCAGGATTTTTTTTGGCATAAACTTACTTTATTTGATATATATAGGTAGAGTACGTACCCTTCGTTAGGGGTGGCAACGAAAAAACACCCTGTATAGTATGTATCTATACAGGATGATTTTTGGTCGTCAACGTTCCTGAAAACTACGGAATTTCCTCATCATCACGATCATTTTTCTCCATGGAAGCATACCTGGGAAGTGTCTGGTTTCCAAAATATTAGGGTCCAAAGTTGAGTAAGTAGACTGCGTTTTTCTGCATAAATGCACATAGACGCGCGTAGCAGGATTTTTTCACGAAAAATAATTAATATCTGTCTATAAAAAAACTAACATAAACACTAGACACTATAAATTTCGCACGATCAAGGAATTTTAAAAAAAAATTCAATTTTTTTTTTTTTTTTCCCAGCATTTTTTTTGTCATAAGCTTACTTTATTTCATGTATAGAATACGTACCCTTCGTTAAAGGTGGCCACAAAAAAACATCCTGTATATGCAGGTGCTTACCTACTACTTTTCTACGGAAACACCCATATTAATTAACTTACTAAAATATTACTTGCATGCTCGAGTAAATATTTGTTGGTTTTGGTCTATAGAAATAAGTGAGTGTATATTATTTAGGAAGATCACATTAGGCCCCTAATTTTACAGATAACTATAACCTTTACGTACTTTTTATTTTCGCAGATAAAATACATGTTTAATTATGTTTAAGTATCTAGTTAATTATAATTAACTACTACTTTCGGAAGACGATCTTCTTATGCCGCCCTCTCCGTAACCTTGCGTCTCCTCCAGCCCATCCCTAAACAATAAATCAAACGACCCTTTTTATACTTATTACTCCTAAAATACGTATGACTGTGCTAATACCAAAAATAAAATCTGCGGCCTTTCCATATCTAAGGAATAATAGCTGTAACTAAAATAAATAAATATATAAATTTTCATGGAATTTTGTGGGTGGAGCTCCACCCACGCCTTATCTAGTTACGAGTATCTCATGTTATAACGCTATTATTTTGCACTAAGCAAAATTCATAACGAAACAGCTTGCAATATAAATAAAGTCATCTATTAAGATACATATTCTGTTAGCATAATGATCAAAATTATTTAGATGTCTAGAGCACAAAGAAGGTAGTTATGCTAAAGGAGGTCGAATACAAAGCGTTAGTCACACAACAAAGTCACCACAATACAATCTGAAATAATTGATATAAATCTAATATATAGACCAGTGGCATTATTTTAGACAGAAGCCTTTTTGGGGCGTCTATAAATAGCCCCAGTCATTTAGGTACGTAGTTAGATTTTATATCGGAACACTTGTTGCATGGAAGGTTTGACGTCAGCCTCCCTGCGCCAGGGGGACGCGCCCCCGTGTGGGCCGGCACTGACGTAAGTCCATGTTCTTGAATGAAATGTATTCTACAGTGCCTCAAATCATATAGCATTTACGTAATACCCAGACCGTCTGATTGCTACAGCTAATACGTTTTATTTATGTCTGGCAAATGTAGTTTGGGTAGTACTAGCTACGAGCATCCGCAACACAAGTACTGATTACTTCAAAATTTTCTTTACACTTCATAAAGCATTCGGAAGAAGATCGCTAAATGCTTGGCAATATGAGTTTCGAAAGAAACCATAAGAGAAGAAAGATGATGATAATGAAAGCATTCGGAAGAATCTAAATTAAGTCTGTCAAGGGCAATCGGAGTTTTCACTTAGCTATTTCATTGTAACTGGAGACCATTCTCACGTCCCTCGTAACAATTCTAAACTGCACATATTTGAAATATGACAACACGATATCCGGCTAATCATCCGCTGTTATTTTTCATTGTGTTTAGTGTCGATTCGACATCATGTCTAAGTTGGAAATCGATATGCTATACAAATATTGTCCCATTTATATGAATAACTTTCAATAATGTATATTTCGTTTGTGTGAATTCTAGCTATAGCCAAATATCTATTTGTGACTCTATCAAAGGTAGTTGATTCGAACGTAATCATTAAAATAAGTTCGCACGTGCAAAATAATTTCGTGAACCTTATTTACAACTTATATAACAATTATTATTATATATGTTATCAACAGAAATTATAATATTTATTCTACATCTTACTTATTAATGAGGAAGTATACAAATATAAGTGGGTAGAGGTACATGAAAATTGAAATGATATTTACACAAATAAAATTACTTTATTGTTGGGTGAGGAATTTTTTCCATTTCTTTATTAATAATTTTATAATATATAATATCTTGACTAAGATAAATTTATAAAAACACTTCTCCATTAATATAATCCGTTAGGATATGGTTGATCGTTTCATCTTTAAACATTGTGCTGAGGGATTCAGCTTTGTTTGCCGAGATTTGGCTAGTATACAGGGAGTTTTTTTGTGGCCACCTTTAACGAAGGGTACGTATTCTATACATGAAATAAAGTAAGTTTATGCCAAAAAAAATGCTGGGATTTTTTTTATTTTTTTTTTATTTTTTTAAATTCCTTGATCGTGCGAAATTTATAGTGTCTAGTGTTTATGTTAGTTTTTTTATAGACAGATATTAATTATTTTTCGTGAAAAAATCCTGCTACGCGCGTCTATGTGCATTTATGCAGAAAAACGCAGTCTATTTACTCAACTTTGGACCCTAATATTTTGGAAACCAGACACTTCCCAGGTATGCTTCCATGGAGAAAAATGATCGTGATGATGAGGAGATTCCGTAGTTTTCGGGAACGTTGACGACCAAAAATCACCTGTATAGCTATCGGGATGAAAAATAATGTTGCCAATATGTAATTTAGAAAAGAGATGGTAAAATTCGTCATCCGAGTAATTGACCCGGTGGCTCAGTGGTTAGAGCACTGACACGCGGAATGCAGAGGTCGTGGGTTCGATTCCCATCCGGGTGAGGAATTTTTTCCATTTCTTTATTAATAATTTTACTTTATTGTTATTAGTAAATACGTCTTTCCCGGTTTCCACATTTATTAATTTTTTTTTTTTTTTTAGTTTGTGTGTACACGTATATGAAAAGCTGGCTTAGCTTATATGAGCTAAGTTAAGCGAACTTAGTGTAATTGACGACAATCAGCTTTAAGGGCCTTTTCGTCTACATTGAGCTGAAGCTTACCTACGCTTTCAGTGCACTCCCAAAAAATGGTTCAATCTACGCAACCTATGTGCCCCTAAAGCAGCTGGACCTTTGTCGCTTGGGAGACCACCGTGTCAGTGTTTACCTCATTGTCAACATGCCATATTGTAGCTTTAATGAGCACCTGAAGGGCTGTCTACTTGTTTACTTCCCCCACATCAACTTCCGTGCCGGGGCGGGGTACTACAATAACAATGTGTTTTATTTGAACCCATCTAACATACATTTACATTATGTAATATTATAATGGCATGACCTCGTTTATATGTTATACACTCTGAATGTAATTTCACGTAAATAAATAATGTGTTTTGTCTACCAGTTGTTTTCGAATAACTGTAACAGATAATAGTTCTACTATTTATATTACAAAAAATTTCAAGCTAGACCACAGCTAGACTGACTTTTATCTGAAGTATAGGTAATACTTCAGTTAAAAGTCAGTCTAGCTGTGGTCTAGCTTGAAAGTTTTTGCCAACGTCAGAATGTCTGGTGGCCTGTCGAATTCCGCTGTGATAATTGAATCGAAAATTACCACATAACGTAATAACGTTTACGTTGACCATTTTCTATAACATAAATACATACACAATATGTTCCCGAAATGAGGTAGCCAAAACTGCAGGATCATAAAGGAGATCTCACAGCCACGTTTGGCATAGGGAACAAAGACAGATGAAAATGATCAGTGACAAGTTGCTAACTTATCGCCTGAGAACACCCGAGTTCTTCAGTCGACTCCTTCGACCTGCACTGAAGGAGTTTGAAGCCTCGCATCAGCGCAGGAACACATTTTTTGATATTAGGAATAAACAAAAATTTGTTAAAAAAGACCATTTATTATGCTTATCTAAAAGATTATATTTCGTTTTCTTCTGTCCAGCTATTCTGTCGCATACAAGATAAACCATATGATTCATACTACTCGTATATGACTAAAGCGTAGGAAGTTAGGTACGTTGTCACGCCTACATACTGCCAGAATTCTGGCAATGCCAAGTAGATTCATTCATACTTCAGGAAAGCGTTCCGCAAAATTTTTGATCCGATACGAAGCCGGAACGGGACCATTGTAGAAGCTCGGTACAAAGCAATAAGCAATCACTACAGTAACGTTATTAAATGCATTTCAGCACGAGACAGATATTTTTTTCATTATGTTATACACGCGACAGCTGCGTGCTAGAATATACCATAATACTTAAGCGATAATTAAATATTGCTTCGCACCGCGTTTTGTTTACCGTTTCGGCATATTTTTTTGCGGAATTGCCCTAAGAAAGCCAACACGCCAAAATCAATACAAGCCGTCGCGCGACACCAACGACATATTCGCAACTATAAGGTTACACATTGTCAAGTAAAGTTATATTGTAACTCTATGTAAATCCACTAGACTATAGAGTTCCAGTCCTTCAAGAAGCCAAGATGTAGCACAGTTTTTAAGATATTTTTAATTTGATGAACGATGCACACATAGGACTGATCGCATAATACTTGTATGATGCACCAGAAGACGGTTCGCCATTGGCAAAGACTATTGTGCAAATCTATGTCTGTGATTAAAAAAATAAGACTATGCAGTCTTAGGGTTAAAAACTCTATGACTGGATAAATGGAATACTGAAGGAGACTATCGAATAATTGGGGGCAGGCGGTGAATGACCTATATAAATACAGATATCCCCCTACTATAAATAAAGCACACGTCGTTTAACACGAGACGTGAAATAATGTCATTAACGATTAAGGTAAAACAATACTTAGGCTTTCACACCCCTTGGCTCGATTCTAAAAATAGATTCAGCTACCCCTGACATGCAGACAGAAAGAGACAACGTTAGTGGCAACATCGCCAAATGTAAAAGAGATAGAAACAAGAGATATACCGTTCACAGATATACAGTTTTCTTAGAGGATTTCTGAATTGTCGTGGATGATATGATGATAGCTTTATCAAAAAGTACCCACTACTTGACATGTAATTTAACTTAATAAACAAACTATGTCATGTGCATATGGCACTGGAGCATGACGGTGACCGCACCATTATCTGTAAAAACCAGTGTCCGTGTAAAAACGGCAAAAAAAAACAGGTATGTATTGTCATATTTATTATCCGACTGTGCCATAAGGAGGGTTATGTTTTTCGAATGTCATCATCATCCTACCCTTATCTCATTATTTTAGGAGGACGGCGCAATATGGTTTCTTTCGAAACTCACTCACATTGCCAAATATTTGGCATTTGTTTTACGGCCAGCTGCCTGCTTCATGCCAACCCTCCTCTGGGGGGCAATTCTTGAACATTTTTAAGCCGAAACGCAACCACTAACGAACCATTAACGCAACGCGGTTCGAAGCAATACGAGTATATACTTACCGCTCGAGTAATAAGGTATATTTTAGCACGCATTGGTTGCGACAGTGACAGATTAAAAACAAATATCTGTCTCGTGCTAAAATGTGTCTAATTACATCACTTGCTTTGTTATGAGCGTCTACAACGGTTCCGTTTCGGCTTCGTTCCAACTCGAGACTTTTCGAGAATTGGCCCCCAGGTATAGCTATGTAACAATTTATAGAAAATCTTTAGAACGTGCGAAAATGAAGGCTTTCTATCGTAGCAAACGTGGTAATGTCATTATATACCTATTGTATACATATAACACGTATAGTACTATCTGCTTCCCAAACAGCTGTAGTCGCGTTAGCTTTGGTAATCATATTTTCCATTTTCCTCATTCCCATTGGATTTTCAGAAAATCCTACGTACTGCCCCCATAGCCAATTCATTTTAACTTTGTGTACTCTGTCCTGGTAGTATTTATAAAGATAAGGTATGTTAAACAAGTGTGCTGTGCGTGCTGATGCAGCGCTTTCCTAGAATACATCAGCTGCATCTCTTTCTCGAGAACTCGGATATTCTCTCAGGCTAGCTAAGCTAGCAACTTATCACTAATCATTTACATTATGTTCTATACTAAACGTGACAGAGGGAGTTCCGGCTATTCCATTTCGGGAAAACAGGCGTGTTTTATGTATGTACGTTAAACAAGAGAACGAGGTGGAGGTTTCAATTCATTTTCGATAGGACGCGGTACAGTGTGATAATCCTCTAAATAAAAAAGTCATTATGTATTTAAAATATTGCAAACTGCAACTGCAATGTCGGCTAGGTATTATAAATTTATAACCCAACCGAGTGGTTACGCTCATTGGAGTTATTATTATATAATTATAGCTGACCCGGCAAACGTTGTTTTGCCATGTAAAAGGGGTTGATCCTAGAGGGGTGAAATTTCATGGTTGTATGTATTTTTGTATGCTGTATCATAAAAAAATAAAAACAAAAAATTTTGTCAAAAAAATAAAAATAAAAATTTAGGGGTGGACCACCCTTAACATTTAGGGGGATGAAAAATAGATGTTGTCCGATTCTCCACCCTAACCGATATGCATGCTAAGATTTACGAAAATCGGTCGAGCCGTTTCGGAGGAGTTTAACTTCTAACACCGTGACACAGAATTTTATATATTAGATTACTAAAAATTATTTAAAAATACTAATTCTTCAACAAACTACTTCGTAACCTTCCTATTTCTGGGCTTGCTGCGCTTCTGAAGCTTCTTAACTCCGAGAAACTTGGTATTTACGTAAGTATCACGAAGGAAAAACAAAAAGGAAATGGCAGAACAAAGTATAAGTAATTACATATAGGTACCTACATATAGACACGGCTGCGTTCCTAAAATGGGGTAGTCAGAACTAAGCATAGATCCCACCGCTACGTTTAGCACAGCAGTAAATCAGTTTCTAGCTCACCGCCTTAATGGAATGCCCCTGAGGTCCTTAGGCGACTCTTACAACATGCACTGAAGGTAAATGTTAGCAAGTGATGTTGACAAGGGCATACCTACATAGCGTTACGTCTTATTTACATAATACCATTTTCTTGTCTGTTGCACACAATTTAATTGAAGCAACAAATGACTGGCATTGTCTCACTAAACCATTTTCGACACATTGTTCAAGTTGTACATACATACATATAATCACGCCTTTATCCCTTACGGGGTAGGCACAGCACCAAGGGCCGATAGAACCACATGGTGCCACTTCTGACCAATTTTGAGGGTATAATTGTTCAAGTTGTTACTACTAAATTTTGGCATATTAAGAATTGCATTCAGTAATGGGGAATTTGCAGGTGACTTAAATATGGACAAAATATGTTAAAGAAAATTATACAATGTAAATGGGGGTTTAAAATTTTTTTTTTTTTGAGGGTCTACATTTATTATCGCGTATCATCTTTATTTTGCCTTCATGTTAGTACAGAAACTTTTATGTTACATAGAAATTTCCAGCATTCATTACACCAGACTGTTTTTACCTAAAAAAAAGTTCAAAAGAATTGTCAGGGTATTTTAATAAATATAATGGAGAGCTGAAATGATTTTTCCTCTTTAATAAGTTAGTGTTTTTTAATAAGAAATTACTACAAAATCATTTTATATCAAACATTTATTTGGATGATAGTGGTTTGACCAATTTCTCCCTTCTATAAATGAGCAATCTCAATCTCTCAAATCTACCTATAGAATCTCTCGATTCCTTTGTATACGAGTTAACTTTGTTTTAATCAGTAATGTAATCTAATACATATAAAATTGAATGACTGACGGATCAATGCACCTCCGATCTTTTTTATAGCCTATTCCGTGTCCCACTGCTGAGCAAAGGCCTCCCCTTTTTGAGCCCACATCTGTCTTGTTCCCGTTATAGTGGCCCAATCTGGCAGAAACTTATCCAGGTCATCCCTCCATCTTGTCCTAGGTCTTCCTCTACGCCGGTTTCCATCTGTAGGCACCCAATCAGTGGCTATCTTTGCCCATCTGTAGAGACCTGAAACTTGCAAGTTATTTGTGTAAGAAATCCGATTTTTGCTTATAATTTACGAACATTCTTAATTTAAATGATTCATACAATTATATCTTAATTTTACGCAGCCGAAGTTTCGGTCCATTTTTATTTTCTAGTAAAAGCATACAGCTGATAGTATTATTATTATTATTGTATCTCTTTTGAAATTCACGGGACTTACATCGGGCCGTAGCCAAGATGTAGAGGCCCTTTTAAGAGAGCATTAATATGGTGTGGGATACACATGGCAGATACCATCACGGAGCGTCCCCGCCATGTGCAAAGACTATTGGAGTGCAGATCTAAGTCGTGCGATGGAAAACTAAGGTCATGGGCTATAGGGTTGAGTGTTGGGTGGCTGGATAAGGTAATAGATTTATCTATGCTTATCTATGTTTATGTATTTTATTTAGGTATTTATGTTTATGTAGTCTATTTAGGTATTTTTGTTTATTTTAGGTTTATGTCTTTTCTTTTATTTAATTATTTAGTTTATTGGTCTGTTTGTGTGCACACATACCTACCTCTTATGTTAATTTCTCTTTCAAGATTGGTTTGCTGGAAGAAATCTCTTTTAGAGATAAGCACACCTTTGTACATTTTCTTTGTCAACTTTATTTGTGAAAACTTTACTGTGTACAATAAAGCATATCAGAAAAAGAGCTTAACTAAAAAAGATTTTCATGAGAAACATATTCTTGCGGTCGTTGGCTGGCAGGTCGAGTTGAAGTCCTTGGGGGTTGGAATGACCCTTGTCAGTAGTTTGAACACCTACTGCCCTAGATTCTTGTTTATCTTCAAGCTACCTTAGTAAAAGTCGATACGATTTTTTTTTGTAAAAAAAATAAAAAAATATCTCTTGATCGGGCGAAATTTATAGTGTCTAGTGTTTATGTTAGTTTTTTTATAGACAGATATTAATTATTTCTCGTGAAAAAATCTTGCTACGCGCGTCTATGTGCATTTATGCAGAAAAACGCAGTCTATTTACTCAACTTTGGACCCTAATATTTTGGAAACCAGACACTTCCCAGGTGAATTAGATGGAAGATAAATGATGTACCTAAACTCTCCTTTGTGCATTTACTATTAAAGAGATAAGCTCGCCTTTGTACACGTAAGTATTTTCGTGTGATATGTAGTGTATAAAAGAAAGTCGTGTTAGTTACACTATTTATAACTCAACAACGGCTGTACCGATTTGGGTGAAAATTGGTAGAGAGCTAGCTTAGAACCAGGAGACAGACATAGGATACTTTTTATCCTGAATAATTTCTACATTTTATTTTTTCTGCAGTCTATGCGAACGGAGACGCGGGCGTCCACTAGTGTATAATAAATGATAAAATAAATTATAAAATACATGAATAAAGCTAGGCGTAAAAGAGCATTCTAATCTATTTGATAAATGAAATAAATTAGATATGTATATACCTAATGTATATTCTCGCTTCTCCCTACTTCATACCTGCATAGATCTACAAACAGATGCCATATGCTAGTGACCTTAATACCGTCGTTCCTGACACAAATACTGCACCAAGCCCGGGCTGAGGCCTTCCAGGTCAATTAATGTGCTAACTATACACAGAAATACGAAGAATCTGCTACTGCAAATTTTCCAGTCTGATTAACATATCGTTTAGTTAAGGAGAAATGACTTACATTTCTCCTAGATTCCTCTTGAGGCAATTAAACTTACTAAGACTAATTAAAATTACTTACATGATACCATTTTCTTGAACGTTCAAGAGCATTTTATTATTATGAATACGCCATTCCATTATTGACTAGTAAAAATTTAACTATGTGTCAAAAATGGCAGTTTAGACCATGCTAGTCATTCATTGCTTCCATGAAATTGCATGGAACAGGCAAGAAAGTGGTGTCATGTACCTAAACGAGGCATTAATTTGATTCTCTGAAAAACACCCAAAAATTTTGATTTATTGCCACGGACTTCTCTATACCTCTATAGCTTACGAAAAATACAAATGTAAGTATTTTCAAAACGAAGATTCTTATTTTATATATATCTAATATATGTTCTTTATTGTACACAAATGTATGCATACATCCAAAAGGATAAAAATAACATCTAATGTAAGTATATTGGTATACAATGGTAAGAAACCAATAATCAGACACTATTAATCAAGAAGATGGAAGAGATAAATAATGGACCTTCAATCTTTTCTTAAAAACATCAGCTGATGGACAGTCTCTCATAGACAGTGAAAGAGTAGTTAAAAGCAATTGAATTGTGACGAGGAGTTTTTAGTAAAAAGCTGTATTGGACCTCAAAGGTCTCTTGAGAAGAGATACTCAAATCTTTCACGTAAATACAAGGGAGAGGATCGATCATAAAGAATTTTAAATAAAAGAGTTTAAATGTGCGCATTCCGGCGAAGTCTGATTGTACGTAGTACGTTGTTTTCCGTAGCTAGTTCGTAGTTCGTAGCATGCTACGGATAGCACTCGCGCACGTTATATTAGTTATAACTAGTGGACGCCCGCGACTCCGTCCGCGTGGACTACAGAAAAAACAAAATGTCGAAATTATCCGGGATAAAAACATTTTCCCGGGATAAAAATAGCCTATATGTTAAGTGGGACCTGTCACAATATATTCCTGAAAACTGCATCGAAATCGGTTCAGCCGTTCTTGAGATTAGCGTGCACAAACGCACAGACAGTCCTTTCCCGTGGGAATTTCGGGAAATCCATTCTTAGTACTTCCCCGCAGTCTCTAATGAACATATACAGGTGATTTTTGGTCGTCAACGTTCCCGAAAACTACGGAATCTCCTCATCATCACGATCATTTTTCTCCATGGAAGCATACCTGGGAAGTGTCTGGTTTCCAAAATATTAGGGTCCAAAGTTGAGTAAATAGACTGCGTTTTTCTGCATAAATGCACATAGACGCGCGTAGCAAGATTTTTTCACGAGAAATAATTAATATCTGTCTATAAAAAAAACTAACATAAACACTAGACACTATAAATTTCGCCCGATCAAGTGATTATTTTTTTATTTTTTTTACAAAAAAAAATCGTATCGACTTTTACTAAGGTAGCTTGAAGATAAACAAGAATCTAGGGCAGTAGGTGTTCAAACTACTGACAAGGGTCATTCCAACCCCCAAGGACTTCAACTCGACCTGCCAGCCAACGACCGCAAGAATATGTTTCTCATGAAAATCTTTTTTAGTTAAGCTCTTTTTCTGATCATTTCAGTTCCTTGGAATAAGGAAGGGGCAACACAAAATTGCTTCAATCAATATGCTGATGGGTATTTCTTTGAATTTTAGATTACAGGTGCGCGTGATACAATAACTTTCAACCTGCATGAACTTAATGAAGTTTGGTTAGATGGAAGATAAATGATGTACCTAAACTCTCCTTTGTGCATTTACTATTAAAGAGATAAGCTCGCCTTTGTACACGTAAGTATTTTCGTGTGATATGTAGTGTATAAAAGAAAGTCGTGTTAGTTACACTATTTATAACTCAACAACGGCTGTACCGATTTGGGTGAAAATTGGTAGAGAGCTAGCTTAGAACCAGGAGACAGACATAGGATACTTTTTATCCTGAATAATTTCTACATTTTATTTTTTCTGCAGTCTATGCGAACGGAGACGCGGGCGTCCACTAGTGTATAATAAATGATAAAATAAATTATAAAATACATGAATAAAGCTAGGCGTAAAAGAGCCTTCTAATCTATTTGATAAATGAAATAAATTAGATATGTATATACCTAATGTATATTCTCGCTTCTCCCTACTTCATACCTGCATAGATCTACAAACAGATGCCATATGCTAGTGACCTTAATACCGTCGTTCCTGACACAAATACTGCACCAAGCCCGGGCTGAGGCCTTCCAGGTCAATTAATGTGCTAACTATACACAGAAATACGAAGAATCTGCTACTGCAAATTTTCCAGTCTGATAAACATATCGTTTAGTTAAGGAGAAATGACTTACATTTCTCCTAGATTCCTCTTGAGGCAATTAAACTTACTAAGACTAATTAAAATTACTTACATGATACCATTTTCTTGAACGTTCAAGAGCATTTTATTATTATGAATACGCCATTCCATTATTGACTAGTAAAAATTTAACTATGTGTCAAAAATGGCAGTTTAGACCATGCTAATCATTCATTGCTTCCATGAAATTGCATGGAACAGGCAAGAAAGTGGTGTCATGTACCTAAACGAGGCATTAATTTGATTCTCTGAAAAACACCCAAAAATTTTGATTTATTGCCACGGACTTCTCTATACCTCTATAGCTTACGAAAAATACAAATGTAAGTATTTTCAAAACGAAGATTCTTATTTTATATATATCTAATATATGTTCTTTATTGTACACAATAAAGAATTTACAAAAGAAATTTATGCAAAGGTGTAGTTAAATCTGCAAGATGTGTCTTGCAGCATACTCACCGGGAAATAGATTATACCTGTGACTGGACTATAGCACTTTTTTATAGACTGATAGATATACAGGCTGATTTATGGTCGTCAACGTTCCCAAAAACTACGGAATCTCCTCATCATCACGATCATTTTTCTCTATAGAAGTACCTGGTAAGTGTCTAGTTCCCAAGAAGTTAGGGTCCAAAGTTGAGTAAATAGACTGCGTTTTTCTGCATAAATGCACATAGACGTGCGTAGCTAGTATTTTTCACGAGAAATAATTAATATCTCACAATCAAAAAACTACGAGTAGCATAAACACTGGACACTATAAATTTCGCCCAATCAAGTTTTTTTTTTTTAAATTCATTGTTTCCCAGCATTTTTTTGGCATAAACTTACTTTATTTGATGTAGAGAGTACGTACCCTTCGTTAAGGGTGGCAACGAAAAGACATCCTGTATATAAACTTTTGTAATCATTGTCAGCATAGGTCATTGGATTGGTAATCTTACTAATATTATAAAGGCGAAAGTTTGTATGTTTGGATGGATGGCTATTTGTTACTCTTTCACGTAAAAACGGCTGGAGCGATTTCGATCAAATTTAGTATGGAGTTAGCTGACACCCTGGATTAACACATAAGCTACTTTTTATCCCGGGAAAATATTTTCATGCCGGATAATTTCCACATTTTGTTTTTCTGCAGAAAACTTTTTTGATGCGTTTTTACGTGAAAGTGTAACAAACATCCATCCTACCATACTCACAAACTTTCGCGTTTATAATATAAGTAGGAAATACCCTTGTCTGGTTATAACTAGAGGATATAGTGTTGACGATGGTCTACCCACATAATATTATTTTTCAACTATTAAATAGGTGCTGAATCGAGACTGATTCTACTATCGATACGATGATTATCAAAAATACAGCAATTCCTTAGTATCTCATGAAAAATACAAAATATAAGAATTTCATATTATTTGTAAAATTATAAGAACTAATACTATGTATGTGAAATATTGCGGGATAGAATGAACTACTTACAGAAAATCTAAAATGTACCTAAGTACGAGTATATCAGATTAGAATGCTTCCTTCATGAGCAGATTTTTTAAATAATTTGGTACGAGAACAGATTATTTTAGTAATGTATTTATACACTAGCTGTTGCCCGCGACTCCGTCCGCGTGGACTGCAGAAAAAACAAAGTGTCGAAATTATCCGGGATAATTATAATAATATTTTCCCGGGACCAAAAGTAGCCTATGCGTTAATCCAGGATGTCAGCTAACTCCATACCAAATTTTAATAATATCGCTCCATCTGTTTAGACGTGAAGAAGTAACAAACATACACTCACAAACTTTCGCCTTTATAATATTAAGTACGAGAACATATTATTTTAGTAATGTATTTATGCATAGTACCTATATACAGGATGATTTTTGGTCGTCAACGTTCCCGAAAAGTACGGAATCTCCTCATAATCACGATCATTTTTCTCCATGGAAGCATACCTGGGAAGTGTCTAGTTTCCAAAATATTATGGTCCAAAGTTGAGTAAATTGACGCGTGTAGCAAGATTTTTCACGAGAAATAATTAATCTATGAAAAAACTAGCATAAACACTGGACACTATAAATTTCGCCCGATCAAGTAATTAAAAAAAACAAAAATATTTACATCGTTTCCCAGCTTTTTTTTGGCATAAACTTACTTTATTTTATGTATAAAGTACGTACCTTAACGAATTAAGGGTGGCAACGAAAAAAAACCCTGTATATCTAACAATGTGGGTTACGTACAAATATGAATTTAAGGGCAAACTGGTGGGTGGGTGTAGATATGACGGTGGTTCTAGATATTTAAATTATCAACCCAGAATATATTCTACACGAATAATTCTTAAGCTACTCTGAGATTTTTAGAATTTATTTTCACTTTTTCGTGTGAACTCAGTTGAAAGTTTACTTTATGTTATTTTGATATACGTAAATTGCGACGCACAACATTTAGGTACAATTACAACATATACCTACGCCTTTTCTTACTTACTTTTGAATAAAGTGCCAACTTGAATTGCCAAGTTGTTCTTTTTTATTTATTTTACACGTGTACGTATACGAGAGACTAACTTTCATGTGTGTCTTGTCAATGAGTTACCTAAACCTACATTGACCTATGTAATCAGATAGACCGAAATATCATACAATGGCCTTTAGAATTTAATCCTATATTATATACAATAATAGTGTTTCGATGATATGTAACTTTATGAGGAAAAGATAATGATTACCTATCGATTTTAGATATAAAGATAGGGATAGTCCTATATCTCCTATATCATGACCCTTACCTATGCTACAAAATGATGGCATTATAAACATAATAGCGACGTTGATATCCTAAATAATCCTAATATTGAAAAATATAAAGCTACATAAACAAAAACTTTTTAGAAGTGCTTCCCAAGACCCTAAAATCCTAAGATTTTCCTTGCATTGATTTAAGAGTAGGTAGTATGTAAGTAAGTACAGCACACGGAGTGCAATTTGTGCAGGTGTTTTTCCTTTCCGATGCGACGGGTAGGCGCCAAGCGGTCATCGTCCTGATGTTTGGTACCGAACTACCAATGCACCCGAAATGCATTTCGGCCCCCCCTTCCACCTCTCCCGACCTACCCCATTCGATGTCTTCCCGTTGGTAGAATAGACTAGAAGCTTGGCGGGATATTCTTCGCAATTTAAAACACTTCTACCTCTACAAAATTCTCAAATATCTTTAAGAGATAAGCATAAGCAAGCACGCCTTTGTACATTTTGTAATCAACATTTTTCTAAACATTTTTGTAAACATTTTACTGTGTACAATAAAGTAAAAAAATAAAATTAAAAAACCTTCTTAGATAGAACCGACTTATAAGTTATAACTCAATAGCTTTAATAATGCTTGACGCACTTATTTAATAGGTAAAGACGGGGAAGCACTAGAAATTGCGAAACAATTTTAAAAGTTTTCAAAAAGGTCTTTGTAAGACTTTATACAAAATTTTACTTGAAAAAGAATGTGGTCGAGCTCCCTTTCCAAAATATGATTCTCCTGCACACAAACACGCGGCTGTCGACTGCCGATCTCGTACTTAGTTCGAAATGGAATCCAGGTCACCATTTCCCTTTGCTATTGTCGGAAATAAATAAGTATAAGTATTACCTAGAAACTATGTTTATTCAATTAGCTACTGTGCTAACCGCCATTACTTTACTCTACCATTATCTACCGTATTTACTTGAGCCATTTACATTTAACCTTGTACTGTACAGTAATTAGTAACGTAATTCACTCAGGCCTACTCTTAATTCGCATCCCCCTGAGGACGTTTTGGAGGCTGTTGTGTCACTGATCCTTGAGATAAAAGCTAATAAAACGATGAACTTTAGCTTTATCAAACAAGTGACAACAATGAGATTAAGCAATTAAGCTTTAGCACTATTTTTAGTAAAGTTAACTTATCTTCCTGTGTTCTCTGAAAAACTAGAAAGCAAGAAACATAATAAGGACCGATCGCTCATAGAATACTTCGCGCGATAAGTGTGGATGCAGGCAGTTATACAGACTAAATAAACAATCATGAAACTACAAAGCTGAAAGAAATGACGCACCATTTTATTGTCATAAAAACCCCCGACCCAAAAAAAAATACGCAATCATTATGACAAAAGGTTTAAAATGCTAAATCCTATAAAAAGCAAAAAATAACTTTTAACATTATGTAAGTACCAACTAAAGCATATCAGACTATCTACTCGGGACTTTGTGCCAACTTTATGTTGGAGGCATAACCGCTAATTTTCAACTGCAAATAGTTATCTTGGCCTGCTGTTGACCGTAAATATAAATTTTTTGATTAAATTTTGTCGCGTCGGGGGATCGCTCTAATTTATTAGCCTAACGTTACGAGTTACGTTACACATTAAGAAGTCCTCAATCCCATTGTTATACAAATATAATTGTAATAGCTTACTTTACTTTAATTCTGAATACCTACTTACTTTAAAACATTATATCAGTAATTATAAATATAATTTTGTTTAGATAGGTAATTTTTTTATACGAATGTTGTGATTAGGTAGGAATCATTTGATTTACGTAAGTATTTTTGAAGGTAAAAAGCGGTCCCCCGACGCGACAAAATTCAATCAAAAATTTCATACGTACGGTCAACAGCCGGCCAAGATAACCATTTGCAGTTAAAAATTTGCGGTTATGCCTCCGACATAAAGGTGGCACAAAGTCCCGAGTAGATAGTCTGACATGCTTTAGTTGGTACTTACGTAGTGTTAAAAGTTATTTTTTGCTTTTTATAGGGTTTTGCATTTAAAACCTTTTGTTATAATAATTGCGTACTTTTTTTGGGTCGGGGGTTTTCTTAAATTTTTAATTTTATGCTTTTTAAAGGAGCTCTTTAATTTTTCATTCTTTCATTTAATTTCTTTTATTTTTCGCCGCGTAAAAAGTTTAGATGGGGTCCCTATATGCGATCTCGACCAAAGGAAGCTGTTTAACAATCCTCATGACAAACTGGCTCTGGGAGAATTGCAGAGATTAAGAAACAATATAGATTAAACTTTGGTCATTCTAGATTTTCAGCAAAAATATAAATCGGTTTATCCGTTTCATTCCGGCATTCCAGGGTTTCATCCACCACATCCCATTTCCAGCATCAGGTCCTCGTCAATTAGAAACATGAAGAGAACCAGTCAAGACAAATTCAACGAGCCCAAACTCGATGGGTTTACTAAAAGGTAGACCAGGGTTACGTCTCCTACCTTCGAGCCCTATCATCAGACCAGCTCAGAGGTTCCGGATTTTCAGCATCAGGTCCTCGTCAATTAGAAACATAAAGAGAACTAGTTAATACAAATCCAACGAGCCCAAACTCGATGGGTTTACTAAAAGACAGTCCAGGGTTACGTCTCCTATCTTCGAGCCCTAACAGCAGACCAGCTCAGTGGTTCCAGAAGACATTAGTGTTTCAAATGTCAGATCCCACACATGCTTGCAAGCAAACTGAGTGTGTAACATTCCTATCACACCTAACAAACGACCTGATGACCTTGAAGACCTGAACCGATTTCCACCAAACATAGCTAAGAACACTCTCGACTAATATACTTTTCAAACAAAAAAAACCGCATTAAAATCGGATTATCCGTTTGGGAGCTACGATGTCACAGACAGACACATACACATTTACACACTCACACACACACACAGAGAGAGAGAGAGAGAGAGACACGTCAAACTTATAACACCCCGTCGTTTTTGCGTCGGGGGTTAAAAATGTACCTACTGATCTAAGCGTACCAAGAGCATATTTTTCAAAGTACGTCATATTTTTTTAAGAACCCAATATAGTAGGTATCTTACCTACCTACTCAATAATCCCGAATTCCACGTAATACGTAGGTAGCCTAATACTTATACCTAATGAAATGACGTTGATAATAAAGATACATATTGCGATTCAAATCATCTTATTCAAATGGTATCAATGCCTTCATACATTGCATAATAAAATTCTTATTATGCCTAAAGTATTTAATAAATAAATAATAATCACACACTTCACAACACATTGACCTAGCCCTACATTAAGATCCCTAAGGTCTCGTGTCGTGGGCACTAAGCAACGGTATATAAATACATGTATAGAAACATCCATGACTCGGAAACATTTATGACAATATAGGTAGGTAATATCTATTTTGATCGGTGTGGGAAGTCGCGAACTTAGATGAAAACGCCACCATCGACATTATGTAAAAATAGTTGAAACCGAATAATCTGTGGGCGCGATCGATAGAAACGCGCGGGTCGGAGAGCGGCTGTAGTAGGGGGTAGGGGATGAGTTCGGGGACTGGGGCGCCGTTCATTGAGAACGTGTAGGCGGCAAGCGTGGGCGAAGTGCTTATAAAGCCGCCCAGCCCACACTCCGCACTGTAGTCCCGCCAGGAACTTGCTCCAGACAAGACTGTGATCGAAGTGTGACATGGACCCTTCTAACATGAGGTAGGTGGATCTTTATTTCAAAATTCGTATTATTTTTAACTTTTTGTCTAACAAAATAGAAACACTTCTTTAATTAAATGCTAGATAAACATAGAACTTGCAATTTTAATTATACTTACATTTTTGGCTGTGTAAAAAATTAAACATTTCATTGTTGTTTTAGAATTTTCACGGCCTTTGCTGTTGTCTACCTAGTAGCACAAACTAAAGCTTACCCCATGCAAGGGTGGCCGGTATACCCGCAAGCATCCAGAGAATATCCCGATGACGATTATTATTACACGCCTAAAGTGCAATACTATTACGATGCTCCGGCAATGAACGTCCCAGAAGTGTATGGCCAAGTATCGTATCCGTACTACTACGACCCCTACAGCCATTTAGCTAATGAGGCACCAAAGGCACAAGAGGAGAGATTGGCAGCGCTGCCCATCGGCCAGGAGACATGGTTCGAGAGCGAAGCCTCTCCGCGGTGGCGCTCGAACGACGTCGATGACGTCAGTGCAGCTTTCCTAGACAATTTGATCCTTACGCAGATGGCACAAGACGCACAGCGACGACGAGAAAATTCACGCGCAGCCTTCTCGCAAGTCGATTACGAGGACAAAGATTCTGAAGATGAAGACGTCAAGGAGTTAAAAGCTCTTGCCTCGAAGACTATGTATCACTCTCCAATGACAGCCCCCAAGTTCGACGACGATGACTATGCTGATGATGGATTTATTAATTGGAACGGAAACAAACGGAGCGTCTCTACTGCTGCACCAGTTACTGCATCTACCGAAAACAAAAGAGGGCAAGATGAGGTGGCGGTCGGACGTCCAGCGTCGACCAATCATTACAAATCCGAGAAATCTACAGAAGAAAAGGAGACCTTCTATAATACAATCAGTAAACTGTTAGCGAAGAATGCAGAGAAATCATTGACACATGTAAGTAAATGCACATTTAATCTAACCATAGTGATATAATCTAAAGTACGATGAAGCATGGAAAGTTAGTGTCTAAAAATACCTTGTTCGGGCTGGTCGGGGCCGAGGGGTGGTAGGGGGGAAGGACGCCGGCCGAGGCCAGGTCATATCAAACTGGGAGAGTGTGGGCTCGAATATAACACCTATTTGAATGGAGCTCCCTGCCTATATTGTAATAGTTTCGAATGTGTTAAATAAAGTATCTTTTTATTTTAGAGTTCTACGAAACCCCGAAGGATCGAGAAGCGATTCGTGGCTGGCGATCGAGATCTAGTGCTGCAGTTACAAGGGCTAAAGCACGGCATGGCTACTTAAAGGACTGGACATATAGGTAACCGCCAACAACTATGAGACTGAGTATTATGTAGTAGACTATTTAGGTAAATATGGCATCTAATAAGGGATTTCAATGGCCCCTAAAGAGCAAAAAAATTTTATTTTTCGTCGGCCTACTTATTATTCAACATGTAAGTAAGTATCTAGTTACTCTCTACCTTTTTTATGAAGGTAAACCTGTGAACAAAACAAAGTACCTACCTAGTGTAGGTACCTATATTTAACATTATTTTGAGTCTTTTTTATAAATAATATTACCCATATGTATACTTCATGATGAGTGTAAATGATCGTACAAAATCTGACTATAATCTCAATATGAATGACTTGTTGATTGTTGTGCATGCAATAGGATTAAGGATCAAAGTTGCTCCTTCATTCGGCAGCTATAATCGCACAACTGTGCATTTGTAAATACTAGATACTGACTGTTTAATTATAAATTTTAGATAGAAATTAATAATTTGTGAAAAAAAAAATGAAACTTTAGATCTACGCAACAGTTGCGTCTGTCTTCATACCTTACGTACACTAGTATCGCATAAAATCCGGAAAATATTTCCATGCCGTAAGTTGCTATGGATTTCAAAGCAGTTGAAACTGTAAATATCTGACTTTGCATAGCAAAATAGAAACTAGCTTGCGTGACACGCGAGTCTATTTAAATCCTAAGTATTGAATAATTCTCTCGGAGAGAAGAGGATTAGGTGATATTCTAGCTTTACAGCTTCATAGATAATATTTATATACTGTACGGTCTAAAAGACCTCCCTTGTAATGGACTACACACCTAACTTGTAATATTGCGTCCTATAGAACTTTCTCGGTAATATTTTAGGATCTTGAGCTTTCTTAGATAAGTTTTGTACCTATTATAATATGTTTCGCTTTCAAAAGATTTTTAATGATACTTTATCGAAGTATGGCCTAATCCTTTAACCGTAAGTAACTATAGTTAATTAAAGGTTCAATTACATATCTATTATTAAATAAAGTCAAATTACTTACCTACATGTCTCCTTCTGTATTTTGGATATTCTTTTAACCAATCCTAATTATAATAATAGGTATGTACCTAATTAACTAGTAAAGGTAGTTGATATTTACTAGTTAAATCTTTGTAAAAAGATATTATCTATCTGCCCCTGCCTTTGACATTTTACCATTATTTTCAAATATTAATTATTAGATATTCAATTACAATGATACCTTTATAATTATGCTCAGGACTGTAATTAAGTAGATGGCTATACAATTATATTTTATATAAACATCGTTGCAGTATTTTAAACATAGAGTTTTTGTTAAAATTGTGTAGATAATATTAAAATGAAATCAAGATGTAAGTACTATATAGGTATAATTACGGAAGAAACTACGAATATGAATCTGTAAACGAAGATGACAAAATATATCACTTCTTCAAGCATACAAAGTGGTTTTTATAACATCCTTTGTTGTTTATTACACTGGTAAACAAAACCAAACTTTTTTGTTTTATGAAATTTCTAAACTGTTTCTTACTAATTTGCCTTCGCTGATTTCAAATCTGCCCTCAGTTTCTTTCTAGCAGCTCTAGTTTTAGTGATACATGTACTTCTTGAGATATCATTACTCGGTTTACTTCAATTAATTTTTGTGCAAAAAATTAATAAATTTCATTAATAAATCGCTATGTTTACATTAAGAAGAACTCGTTTAAATGATCTGAATAGTTTTTGTACTGTTTGTGGTGACTATATGTTTAGAGAATGCCGAGCCAAGACAGAACTTCGTCATCGTCAGCCAATTGCAATCCACTGCTGGACGTAGGCCTCTCCCAGTGTACGCCACATGGCTCAATCTCCCGTTTTTGCCATCCAGTCACTACCAGCCGTCCTCTTTAAGTCATCTGGCCGGAGGGCACCCAACTCACTTCACTCCGCCGTCCATCGGTTCTACGACAGATGTGGCCGGCCCACTGCCACTTCAGTCTGCTACATTTCGAGACTATGTCTGTCACTTTGGTCTTCTGCCGGATAATCTCGTTTCGGAGTTTGTCCATTTGCGAGATTCCAAGCATTGACCTATCCATAGCTCTCTGAGTGATATCTCTGAGGGTGAGCCAGCCCCACCGTCAGCTTCCACGTCTCGGCTCCGTAAGTTGGCTGGTAGAACGCACCTGTCTACGAAGACAGAACACTGCACAAAAAAAATTTTGGCCTTTTAGAGTGAATTTAGTACCGGGTAGTATGAATGTGATAAGATATATGCCCCTCTAGTTTCCAGAGACCGCATTATATTACCCCCTCTTCATATAAAATTAGATCTGACAAAACAGTTTGCAAAAGCTCTAAACAAGGATGGGAAATATTTTAAATATATCAGTAAAATATTTCCGAAATTGAGCACAGAAAAAATTAAAGCTGGTATTTTTGACGGTCCTCAAATCAGGGAACTAATAAAAGACCAACATTTTACTGATTTTATGACAGAGAAGGAGAAATCCACATGGCTTGAATTTATTTGGGTTATTCAAAATTTCTTAGGAAATAAAAAGTCTCCAGTCTATATATTCAACACATTAAGCAGCTCATATTGTACTTCCAGAGACTATGATGAAACATAGAAACATGAGCATCAAGATGCACTTCCTCTTCAGCCCTTCACAGAAAATTTAGGCGACTTAAGCGAAGGACAAAGGGGAACGCTTCCATCAGGATATTCGCACTATGGAAGAGCGATATCAGGGTCGTTGGCATGTACCTATAAATATGATGGCCGATTACTGCTGGAGCACTGAAAAAAGACTGATGTTTCTACTCATGCAAGAAAAGCACATAAAAGAAAGTTTTTTTCATGTTAAGTAAGAGCAATATATTTTTCAATTCTAAAATTGTAGTATACATACATACATATAAACACGCCTTTATTCCTTACGGGGTAGGCAGAGCACCGAGGGTCGATTGTAGTATTTTTGGCTAAAGTGTAATATGTTCATACATATTTCGAAAACTAGAGCTGCTAGACAAAAACTGACTGCAGATTTGGAATCAGCGTGGCAAAATTATACAAAATCGGGTAAGTACTGCATAAAACAAAACTACTGTTTCCCAGTGTTATCAGTCCGAGTCCACCCTCTATTTTGCAAGAACACCTTCTATTTTATTACCAAATGTGGAAGTAAGAACCCAATGAAATAATATGGCTATTATACTTGTCTACAGCACAGCCAATAGGGAGGGTAATGATATTAGAAGGTATTAGTAAAACAATAGTTTTAAAAACCCCTATAACCTGAGTCATGTTATAGGGGTTTTTAAAATACACGATCAATTAGTGAAATTTCTGAAATGCCTTTCTCTCAAATACCTTTCTTGCTTTGAAAAATCTCTTTCAATATTAATTTATATACCTAATAAATCTTAACCAATTAGGCAACTTCAAAACAATAAGGTTATAGTTGTGTTTTTTCTTTAAACTACCAAAACTTAAAAGGCATGCCTCGTAAACCCATTTAATTAGTCACAGGATCGCCCGATACAATTGGCGCGGAGAGCAAAGATTACTGATAATAAAAAAAAAATACATTTT
The DNA here is from genome assembly GCA_014607495.2 of Carposina sasakii. Classification (NCBI taxonomy): domain Eukaryota; kingdom Metazoa; phylum Arthropoda; class Insecta; order Lepidoptera; family Carposinidae; genus Carposina; species Carposina sasakii. Next base: position 7,638,030 of record CP053159.1, on the reverse strand, counting down.
CTGCGAGTAATAACACTGTCATATAATTCAACACAATGGTACTTGTTCAGCATTTTAGTATTTGCCTGTGTCACCCACACCCTGTATGTCTCACCTCACCAAGGCTGCGGTGCGTAGGTAGGTAGGTAGGTACATTATATAAAAAGTACCTCTTAATACAAGTTACTACTGTAATAAATAAATGTAAGTATCTGTACATACTTATTCTAAAGGTTGTTTGCGGACAAAAAGCTCTTTCTTCTTAAAAAATAAGTCTTTCTTCATAATGAGAGTATCGCCCACGCGGTGAAAATACAAAAAGGTAGATACGTCAATAAGATTCCAGTTCACAGTTAACAGAAAATAATGCCATACTATACACTTGAGTAAGTACCTACTTACTCCGCTGAAGCTAGATTTAAAGTAGTAGTTTTTAGGATAGTGAGGTTGTCACATTACTCATCGGACTTGAATAAACTCTTCAGCTGTCAGCACTGTAATGAGGGTGTGGGTTTAGGTCCGCTATATGGCGGCACCGTTATCCTAGGAAACGAAAGCCGATAGCTGTCAAGGCGAAATCGCCGTGGGTAGAGTTCGTTTCATTGAATAATTCCTATGCCTAATTTCGGAACTAACATTTTATATACTCATATGCAGTGATACGCCATATATATAAATGGCGCTTATCCCAAATAGCCTTCCACCCCTCGATATAATATAATAAAATATAGGTAGGAATTATTTGGCAGAAACTACTCTACTGGTTAGTATGACTGGTTAGTGACTCCCACTCTCTGATGTTTTACATCACATTAGGCAAAGTTCATCACATATTATAAAACAAAGTCGCGTCCCGCTATGTCTGTCTGTCCCTAACTACGCAACGGATCTTGATGCGGTTTTTCTTAATAGATAGAGTGATTCAAGAAAAAGGTTTATATGTAAACTAGCGGCCGCCCACGACTTCTTCCGCGTGAAGGGGTTACATTACGCTAGTAAAGTGAGTTACATTTACATTGTATAGTTCCATTGGATGATGGCCGTTACTATGTATACACATACTACATTTTCTTTATATGTATAAAATAAAAAATGTTGTATAATTAATTACTACTTAATACCTTGTAATTAATTTATAGTACTTAAAAACTACGTTAGTATATACAGGGTGTTTATGGCAGCCAGACAAATAACGATATGGTGACTTTAGTTAGACCATGATTCTGAGTCGAAAACCACTGAAAATTTTCGCAGGAAAACTCCAAAATTTTCCAACTTTTTTTAGTTAAAAAAAATATAGTTTAGTTCGTTTAATTGGGGCTTAGATAATGATTGAATAATAAAATTATAACCAAAAGATGGTTTTCAAAAAAAGTTGCCCTCAAAAAAGTTCAAATAACTGATCAACCTTAATTTATTATATTGTGTGTGGGTAGATCATAGATGAAATTTTAATGCAAACTGTTGTAGATGAAAGGGGCAGAATGATTTACGACAATGAAGGTAGAGTTTGCCTCCAAGACATTGATTTTTTGTGTTCCTGTCCATTTTAACTGTGTAATTATTTCCAAGTCACGTTGATTACAACAAAAATAATAAAAACTTTCCAAGTGTTGAGTGGAATAGACTCAGGGAATAGATATTGTTTGACAGCTGACATTGACATAAGCACTATGACTCCGTTCAGCGGTCCCTCGCTAGATAATTTTTAACCGGCTAAGATTTCGCCCATGATCTTTGATTTCGCCGGCTTGCATAAACGCACCCCAGCCATAGCATGCGTGAACGTTATGTACCTACTTTCGCGTTGATTTATCTACCTATACATATAATACAGGGTGTAAAAAGACAACAATGTTTTTTTAATAACACGTATTCTTTGTAAGGTTACGATCATTTTCTTCTATGGAACCAACCCTGGGAAACGACAAAAAAATCACGAAAAAATACTGTCATTTTATTGCAAGCAAGTTTGATGCGAAAAGTACAAATGTACCTACAAAACTAACATAATAACATTATGACATGGTATCTTTGAAAAAATTGTTTGTTAACCGATTTCAGATGGATTTAGGTATGTAAAAAAAAAGATAATATTAATGTAACTTTGGACCTCAATATCTTGGAAACCCGTGGTTTCCCAGGGGTGCTTCCATAGAAATAAATGATCGTGATATTACATAGAATACGAGGTATTAAAAGAACAAAGTTGTCTTTTTACACCCAGTATATATCACGCATCTCTACAGTATTAATCAAATAAATAAAACACTAAAATAGGCATTTGTATTATTATCATTTATTTAAGAAAAATACATATATGTATAAATTATTTTTTCAAAGGTCGGAAATCTCAAGACTTATTTAAATTCTTAAGATAGGGAGGGTATCGTGTAACATTTGTTTGTTCGAGAATAACGCACATTGAAAGCTTTTTGTTCAGTGGTCTAGGCTAGGACGTTGACTTACAGCCAACTTTAATAACTGATCTTAAAAGATTATTTGCATATTATCCCAGATTAAAACTTCAATAATTGTTGTTTTCATTTATTTCATAATCGACTGTTCCTAAAATGAGGTAACCAAAACTGCAAGATCACAAAGGCGATACTGCGGCCACGTTTAGCATAGCGGAATCAGATGTAAAAATCGAGTTTAATAAATCTGAGATACATTTTGTTTGACCTCTAGTATTAAAATTGGCCTACAGACGTTCCGATTGGCTCGCATTGGCTTGCGATACGATACGATGCCTTTTTCGTTTTTCTACCTAGGTACATAATGCAATGTCATTGACAATGACCATGCCTCCGCGACTACTCTGTACGTATATCCAGCTTACCTACAGGGTGTAACAGAAGAAATGAAAATACACTTTTTTTCCAATTTGAATGGTCTTCACTCTTAATGCAAGACTGACTTGACTGACATAACTTAAGTCTTTTGACATGGGTTAACTTTATATGATTTTCAACTATAAAGTACTTACCTTTAAATCTAAATATGTAGTTAGTATCATAATCATACCAATCTCTTAACAATAACGCATTCGATGCTCTTAATAAACATATTTACCTACAATTAAACAATAAATACATACGAGAATATCTCATAATGAGCTAAGAATATTGTATGTACGAAATGAGATAAATAAAGCAGACTTAATTGTAATTATTACAACATTGATAGTAATTTAATTAGTATGTAATGTCCCATTTACAGACTTAACAAAATGCCGGAACATAAGTTACATTTGCAACACTCCAGTGGTGACTCAAGCAAATATTATTTGCCATGTGCAATATTATGTCCACATTTGCCATGTACAGGCTTGTCTATGGTATGCTCTGTACAGGCTTGTCTATGGTATGTCAGTAACGAGGATATTGTTAAATGTAATTAAATGTACATATTGTAAAATATTACTTTATTATTTTGTAAGTAAGAAGGCAATAGTTGCCCCAGTTTTCAATGCCCTTCAAACAGAGGGCGTCACATGTATTTGTACCCCAACTAACCCATATTGTAACACCAATCGAACTTGTGGAAATGCAATAAATGACTGAATACTGAGTAAATGTTGAGGAAAAATAAACAACTGGAGCGTCACAGTAACAATTATTAAAACCTTTTCCACATTGCTGCACCAAAAATTTATTAGAGAGCTTTTTTAAATCTAGCAAGAGGAATGTTATACCCGTACTGGAAATGGCCACCTTTATAAGGAATGTGGGAGGTACATAGACTAACTAGTCACTAAGCAATATAAAAACTACTTATACATCTCTCTCAAAATGCCCAAGGAATAATCACAACCTGTTAACAAATTCACGTGATATATCTTAACATAGTAAAAAACATAATCGTCTTCTAGAATACCATAATCGTCTTCTAGAATACTTTTCAGTAAGTATATCATTATTCATCACAGGCATTAATGGTACTTTTACTAGTTCCACTTAAGCCACTTAAGCCACTTAGGTACAGAAAAGAAAACCTGCTCCATCCATCCACTGTATTACTTTAACATTATGTAGGACTATTTATATTCTACCTCTCTTTTAATAAACATAGAAGCTCGCCAATACAATCACGTTTACTTCTTCTCGGACTTTTTTACAATTTTTCTTTTTTTGGCTCTGTTAGGATCATAGTTTTCTTTATCTGAGGAATCGGAACTATTGGGGGTATGTCCACGAGGGGCGCGCTTTGTTCTAGCAGCACATTGACGTGGCTTTAATTCTGTTAGGACTCCTTGTTTACTGAAATATTACAACAAATTACATTTATAATCATTTTCTTGACATAATCAATTTGTCAAGTCACCAAAACCATACTTACAATTTTGAATTTGTGATTTCTGCATTCTTAATCTCTAAATCAATATCCGTGTCCAACTTCTCTGTATCTTGACTATCTCTGCTTTTCCGCTTTAAAGCCCTCTTCTCGGTGGTTTGGTTACCATGACTACAGGCATTCTCATCAAATGTAAACAAATCTTTACTCAATGTCTCTTTATTTTCAATGTCATATGTTAAATAAACCTTATTAGACATATCACTGATATCTGTTTGGGTTGAGGTAGAACTTTTCTTCAGATTCATACTATTTCCTTCACAATTGTTAACTTTGATAATTGTTAGCAGAGTTTTACTATCAATGGTCACTGATACATCACTGTTTTGTTTAATTATGTTGTTATCATTGCATGTATTTTGATCACTTATACAATCCTTACATATCTCTACAATATATCCTTTTTTGTAAAATGGTACTTTATGAGGTAAATTTATCAGATTTTGAGTTACTGCTTTTTCAGTTACATGCTTATTATTGTTTGGTACATCAACATAAGAATTTTCAATACTATTGCTACACACAGTAGAACACACTTCATCAGCTTCTAGCACTGCTCGCCATGCAAGAGCATCTTTATCAATGACCTGACTTTGGCTATCATCAATAACTATTGGTTCATCATCTAATACTATACCACTTTCGTTATTAGTTGTAATATTAGAGGTTTTGCAAACTTTTTCAAATTCTTTTTTAAGCTTTTTTGTCTTCCAACTAGAGGTATTTCCTTTTGTTACTGGTTTTAGATAATTCTCAAGACAAGATTGACTTTCAAGTGATGAGACATTAACTTTGCGAATACTTTTTCTCTTCAAACTATTCTTGGAGATTGTTTGCTTTGATTCTCCTTTAATTTTGTCAAGACTTTTTAAAGTTTGATTAAAGTTTGTATTTGCATTATTGACTTTAAGATCTGTGAAAGGTTTTCTTGTGGTGTTCTTCAGAGGAGGCTGGGGATTACTCTCATTAAGCCAATGCTGTACATAAGCAGTTCTAGACTTATCCATATTTGTTGAACTATTCGATTGAATTGCCTGACCCGGAATTATATAACGTTTTCTTTTTTCATTTTTGCCCAATAAAGCAGAACCTATACTTTTTCTCTTGTTATAGTATTTAGAAGGTGCTTGTATACATTTTGGAAACAGTTCTTTTTCAATCTTCAATTGCCCAGATATACGATGTCTTTTGTACACTGAAAAATGTATAAACTTTTAAAATCAGAAATATTTACTGTTGTATTTCTTAGACACAAAAATATCATGTTATCATAAAATCTGTGTAACCAAACAGATACACAAAGACATTATGGTTGATTCTGACTGTCACACTTTAAACATAAACTTAATCTTAGTATGGTTTATCCAACTCCATTCTTCACATAAATGGGAGAGGTAGGACTAATTTTACATTTAGGTTTAAAGGTAACAGAATCAACCATATTATAGTAATATGACTTAATATTACAGATGTCTACTAAATAACAATAAAAATTTGTAAATTACCGTCAATGTTAAAAGTGTCTTGAAAGGCATGAAGCAATGCTACTCCATTCTTTAACTGTCTTGTAGATAGTTCATCAAATGTTGGTGTTGGATCACTAAGTGGAGGGGTCAAGCACAGAAGGCAGTCATTTTTTGTAGTACAATCATCACAAGTTAGGTGACCACAGGAATATCTGTACCGTTTTTCACCAAGATTATCACTAAAAATAAATTTTAATATTAAAGAATTTAAATTTGATCCAAGGTCAACTTGGGAAAGAGTGGCATGCCTTAATAATATTTACTTTTTAGTTGTCATTATCTTTGTTAAATTTACTGTAGAAAAAAAGAATTTTTAGAATAGATTAGAGAACAAATCTTGTGTTTGTAATTCCCTTCTAGACGGTTGTACCCATGTACACATTATTATAAAAATTTTGGTCTTTCATAAAATTGGATCTTAATTGAGATTAACAGACCAATATTTATAATAACAAAACACTTATGCTACTAGTTTATGACTACTAGTAAGAGAGAAAGTATTAATTTATTTACTGTAGATGTTTTAATTCAATGAGCCCCACAGACAACTATACTAAAGAACACTACCAATACACACATTAAAGATTATATCATGGTTAGTTTGTCAACAAACACAATAAAAATATTATGTTTGAGGATAGATGTCTCTATTTCACAAAATAAAAACACCATATAGATATATAGATTTTGATAAAACTTGGCAGTTATATAGCTCGTTAACTAGAATAACACATTAGAATACAAAGCTTATGCGGACATATTCGTGTGCAACTGTTAGCATTGCATAAGTGAATTTTCCATTCTTCCTATAAATATCTACACACTCTAAATATTTTTTTCAGGATTTATGTGATAGTAATTAATTATGGTAGAATTAAACTTACCATATAGGGCATTTTATATTGTCCACAATGTTTTTAACACAGTCTACAGCAGCATCAATATCTGGCATGACACTGTTTTCATTATTTGATAATAATTGAAAACCACATCTAGTTTCTTGACCTAAATCAAAGAAGAATAGTACATAAATAATTAATAGATAATAGGTATATCATATTTTTTTGTTATTATTGTAACTCATCTTCCTGCCCTTAACCCATTATTTATGAAGTCGGCGCACTATGGTTTCTTTCGAAACTCATATTGCCAAAGATTTGGCATTTGTAACTTATTATTATTGTAACTAATTTGGTAATTTAATAAATGAGAAATATATGAATGTCTAAGGTTCAGTTAGTAAGGCAACAAAACATGAACAATCTTACTACTTTCATACTTAGCAAGTTTTTAATGAGTATTATGAAAGAATTAAATAAATAAATTACTTACACTGAAAAAGAAACAACACAACAATCTGTAACTTGAAATAAAATAAAATAATGATGTGGCGGTGGATTGAAAAACGCAATTAAACAAAAAATTTTTGTTTGTTTAGTTTATCCCGAAGGAAAGGCAAGGGGAACTAAGCCCATACAGCCATTTTCTTTAGTAAATGATTTCTGAATTTATGATGGATGATAATGATGATGATGAATGGAAACGTCGGGAAAATCCTCAAGAACAAGTGTAAAGTTAGTCAGAATTAAAAATAATTGCAGAAACAACTTACATGGGCCCATGAAGAGATCGTATTCCGGCTAAAGTTTTACTCAGCCTACCTGCGTATAAAACCATGCACACGCACTAGGTTCACATCACAAGTAGTCAAAATATAACTTATCTACCAGAAAACATCACTTTACAGACACATGCAAACCATTTACAAATAATTTTTGATTTTCACGAGAAAATTACACCTGCACCCTTCCAGCTTTTCCCGCCGAATCATTAAACAAAAAAATATATTTTTTTTTTATTTTTTATTATTTAGTTTATCCCGAAGGAAAGGCAAGGGGAACTAAGCCCATACAGCCTAATCATTGTCTAGTAAAATGATTTCTGAATTTATGATGGATGATAATGATGATGATGAAACGGAAAAGCTGGAAGGGAGCGGGTGTAATATTCTTGTGAAAATCAAAATTTATTTGTAAATAGCTTGCATGTGTCCGTAAAGTGATGTTTTTTGGTAGATAAGTAATATTTTGTTTACTTGTTATGTGAATCTAGTGCGTGTGCATGGTTTTATATGCAGGTAAGCTGAGTAAAACTTTAGTCGGAATACGATCTCTTCATGGGCTCATGTAAGTTGTTTCTGCAATTATTTTTGATTTTTACTTATTTTAAACTCGTTCTTAAGGATTTTCCCGACGTTTCCACTCATCATCATTGTCATCCATCATAAATTCAGAATACATTTTACTAAACAATGATTAGGCTGTATGGGCTTAGTTCCCCTTGCCTTTCCTTCGGGATAAACTTAAAAAAAATCGATATAAATATTTTTTTAGGTGTTGGCCATAAAGAGCAGGCAAAATACAGTGGTGCCTCGCATAACGAACGCCTCGCACAGCGAACGCTGCACACAACGAACTTCCTTTTCGTTCATTTCACGATTCATACAACGAACTTCGCTTCACACAACGAACTTCGCTTCACACAACGAAGTCGCCCGAATCACTGCCGATTAATTGCATCCTTCCGCGCAGGCAGTCGTTAGTACTGAGCAGTACGCTTAACTTACGCACGTGTCGCAGCAATCGTTCATCATTACAACGAAGTCGCCCGATCTTCTACGATCACTGCCGATTAATTGCATCCTCCCGCGCAGGCAGTCGTTAGACTCGGGTATACCTATTATAGTAGAACTTTTTAAGTAATAATTTTATATTGCATAACAACTAATAGCATAAACCCTTTTCGCAGAATATCTTGAACTCATAAAATAACCCATATTTCTGTAATGATGTATCCATAATAATCACAATGTATAATCATCACATCGCAGAAAGTTCAAAACCAGATTCATCTTTTGGCATATATTCTTATCCATAACTATTTAAAAGTAGAACCATCATTTGAACCATAATGCTACAGCAAGAATCATCTTTTATGATTATTGCAACACTTTTCAATCAGGCGTTATCATTTTTACTATTGCTATTTGTTGGAGGTAGTAATAGTCTGATTACACAGAATGTGGGTACCTTAAAGCAAAGGGCTAATATAAGATTAGTATAATTTTATTTTCTGATTAATTTAATTGTTTTTTTTTCTAATAATTGTTATAAATAAAAGTTGATTTAATGATAATTATTTGGTTTTTAATCCTTGCCATGAGAGCATGTTCGTTTCTGGCACTCGCCGGCCGCTGCCGCGGCACGCTCGCTTCGCTCGCTCGGCTCGTGCATAAGAGGTCACAGTTCTAACCTAACCTAACCTACGCATTTTTAAAGAAGAAAGTAACCCAATCTATATTATTCTGAATCTTCATAGATGCCTAGTTAAATTATGCCAAATAATCTGTACTCTAAATGAACGTTATGCTAAATGATATTATACAAAATTATAACTATGCCAAAGGTAAATATGCCAATAAAATTCTACTATCTTAAATGGCCATTCTAAATTCGGTCATAAGCACATTATACCTAAAAATATTTATGTCAAATATTTTTTTAGCCTAATAAATGATCGACTAAAGAAGTTTCTGCGAAGAGTTATCCCAAATAGGTTTCGGAGTATCAAGTTTCTACCAAATAGACCGCCCCCGTTAGACTCGTTAGTCACTGCGTAGTACGCTTAACTTACGCACGTATCGCAGCAATCGTTCTTCATTACGAATTAAATCGCACACGTTCCAACTGCTGACATCAAGAACATCCTGGTCAAATGGAAAGCAGTTCAGGAGTTTACCAATGCCCACTATCCGGATTCCGCTGAAGCAAACAGGATCAACGACCTGTACTCCGATACTCTTGTCCGTTATTTCCGGCAGATGTTGAAGAAAAGAGAAAAACAAGCGACTTTGGACAGGTTTTTCACTGCACCATCGGCCAAAAAGCGGAAAATGGATGAAGATGTGCAAGATTCGATTATTTCTTAAAATTAAAAAATGTGTGTTTTTTTCATTATGTTTTTAGATGTATCTAAATAAAAATAATAACAAAAAATTTATCTTTTTTTTATGTCATCTTACCATATTTTATGCTACAGAACGAATTATTTTTTTTAACATGTATTGTTATGGGAAAACGCGTTTCACATAACGAACTTTTCGCATAACGAACTTGCTCCTGGAACGAATTAAGTTCGTTGTGTGAGGCACCACTGTACTTATTTTGTAACTTTGCTACAGTTCGACAACCTGTAGCTAATTGTCAAATATATTAGAATCTATCGGTGCTACTCAGAACCGCATCTACTGTTTCGTAGAGCATCGACATTTAAAAGTAGGGTGGTACAATATTGCTAGATGTTTAGGTACGATAATTTCTGGTATCAAGTAATTTTTCATAAATATCTCCGTCATCGAAATATAACGATTCACATATATACGTGTTGATCCTAGTACTGACTGCATTAAATTAGATATTCAGCTTTAGAATAACTGTAATAGAATAACTGTCATAGCGCCTACTAGAAAATACGCATACATGCGCAACGCGCCGCCATTGACGTCTGTGTTTACTTTTTAGTAAAATTAGGTATCTATTTGTCAAGTCTAAACAGTCACGGTAATGTTAACGATTTAAGCATGAACGTACAAGGAACAACGGACGTAATGCTGTTGTAGCTACTCCGCGACAAACGTTAGATACTGTGCGTCGGCAGCTACATTTTACGTAAAAAGTAAACTACAGACTGTCAAGTGCATCAGATTGAATCAACGTAATGGCGGCGCGTTGCGCATGTATGCGTATTTTCTAGTAGTCGCCGAGCTTACTATGGTTTGTAGGTATGTGTGGGTGGATAACGCGTCAATACACATCCCTACTCCATGGAATATCGTTACCGAGCTTACTATGAATGCTTCACTCTGTGTATTGACAATACTCTGTCCGTTATTCTTTTGCATGGATTTAAGTTAAAGAGTTGAAGTTAGGATGATGGATGACAAGATAACGAAGAATAGAAATGTGTAAAACTTCTAGAAAACCCACAGAAACTAGTGAAATTTAACTGCAAAAAAAAAACCAACATCCGATAACACACTTGCATCCATTATGAAATTGTCCAATTTGTGTTTTAGATATTACTATTTATTTCCTCGGCTTATACCGGCGAACTCTAATATCGACTGTTTACATCACTATAGTTAATTGACATATGTGACATAGTGCGTGTGCATGGTTTTATATGCAGGTAGGCTAAGTAAAACTTTAGTCGGAATACGATCTTTTCATGGTCTCATGTAAGTTGTTTCTGCAATTCTTTTTGATCTTTACTAATTTTACCCTCATTCTTAAGGATTTTCCCGACGTTTCCATTCATCATCATCATCAATCATCCATCATAATTTCAGAAATCATTTACTAAAGACAATGGCTGTATGGGCTTAGTTCCCCTTGCCTTTCCTTCGGGATAAACTAATAAAAAAATATGTGACATTGACGTTTGACCACGTTTGACATTTTATTCTTATTTTTAAATTTAACCCTAATGGAAGGCAAGAGAAACGATGTCCTTACAGCCATTGTCTACAAGGATGCATCGATAACTTATCAAGAACTTATTATTTTACGTTAGTTGATAACGATGATGAATGAAACTTAAAAACAAGCGTATTATTATTAGTCAAATCAAAGTGAATTGCAAATAACAACTTACCTACATGAGCCGGATGCGCCCATGAAAAAATCGTATTTCGCCTCAAGTGTAAAACTTTTCACCTTACCTACATTGCACTCGCACTAGAATCACATCACAAGTAAACAAAATTTAATTTATCTACCAAACTCCAAACATTGCACGGACATGAAGGCCGTTTGCAAATTAATTTTGATTTTAACAAAAGATTACACTCGCTCCTTCTATGGACACTGATCTCGCGAGATATTTGGCATACTTGATTCCATTGCTTTTCTACAATATTTCGAATTTGGAATAAAAAGATCCCAAAAAATTCTTTTAGTACATTATACAGGGTGGTCCAAAAGGTGACGTCACAATTTTGTTTTAGATTCCTCACATTTGGGTGTATCCGAAAATACCAAGGATTTGGTATTTATGGAAAATACCCTATGTATGTTCCGTGATTTTTGATAGCTTAGAAGTTATACAGTGTTCTGTGCACAACATCCATCAATCTACCTATTTCAGTCTTCAGATTACCATGATATCAAGGACGTGGGCCGGTTTATGGTTTATCCCGAATCCTGTACCCGAATCTCACGCAGCGCACTCCTGCATTATACATCAATTACATCATACATACATCATACTCATGTCATCACTCATCAGTCAGAGAATATAGTATACTTACTTACCTACTTCCTCTCTGTTGGGTTTCGTTCTACGCGTAATTTAACATTTTATATTTCGGGTGGTTCTACCGCTTGCAATACCTTTAACCCAACCAATTCTTTTTCCCGCATGTGCACTGCACACTACAGCCTCTTCACTCGCTGACGGTTGATGAGAGTAGACGTGCAGAGATATTCTGCACTCACCGCTAAGATCCGCAATCGAACCGCGCGACGTTGAGACATTGTCTGTGCAATTGAACTTTTAGATACTATTTTGTGTGGTGTATTATCTACGAACTATTTACCGCCTACTGAGTGAGACAAGCGATCCTGGTGGAACCCTGCAGGGAAGGAGACTGGACTCGGGAGAGAATCAGGTCAGTGCACGTGCTTTTCCAAGTCCTCTTTCTTCGTCCTCTATTGCTGTAGGGAATTGCAAGTGTTTCGTACGTTTTTGTTCGGTAGAAACAATAGTAGCAACTTGCAAAATACAGTCCACTAATATCACCAACGCACTCTGGCCTAACAGAACCCGCTATTCTTTTCCCGTCACTCTATGGGGATTTAGGATCCTCCACTCTCTAACGAGCTCATCAGGAAGCTTAATTAGATTTTCTCGGTGCTGACATGCTTGGTTACCTAAACACATAAAGAAACAGCATGGATGGATACATAGAAGGATTTATCATGGCTAATTGCAAACAAGCTGTTTACCATTATTCAGAATGCTTTAAGAAAGGTTTTAAGAGTAGATTTTGTAAAACCTACACAGGTAGCATGAAATCGGTGAGAGAGCGACACATGAGCATTTCAGAAGGTGTATATAAACGACAGTCAAGTAGTTCTCGTGCAAAGCACTTCTATAAGTAATACCATAAAAGAATAATGTCATTCCTATATGATGATAATAGTGTAAGAAATACTATTCAGACTTGACTCCAAAACGAGCATCTGCCCCCGTATTGGCTATCTTTTTTGACAGTTCATAGTCATGATCACTCATTGAAGCTTATTGAACTGGAAGTGACACGTACTCGTATATGTGTGTTGCCAAAATTTTCTTCAGATAAGGCATTATGCCACTTCCAGTTGTTGAGTTTCAATTGAGTGATGATCACGCACTATGAACTATCAAAAAGATAGCCAATAGGCCTGCTGATATGTGATGTGTAGCTCACACCGATTTCATGCTACAGGTGCTGGCTGCGGCAAGCTCAACAATCAATCACCCCTCTAACATATGTTGTAGGTATACCTACATTTAAAGTTATTGTACTTATGCATAATTAGGTACAGACACAGATATGATAATACTTACAGATCAACTAGCGCCATCGTTCAAAATAAACTAAAGTCGGCTTTTCACTATGGAATGTAAAAATTTACTGCTCGTCCAGCACTGGACTGCAATAGGCTGACGACGACGACGATTCACACTATGAAAGCAGAGGGAAGTAATATATTACATCCAAAACTGTAAATATTATATTACACAGTGTGAATAGCCTCATACAAAATGTATGACGAGCGATAAATTTTTTCATCTCGAGATGTAATTATAATATTACATTACATCCCAAAGAATCGGCGAAACGTGAAACACACTACTATGATTTTAAGATGAAGGAATGAAACTCTTATATAATATTTCTACAAACATTATACCTATATTTTAAGTATTTAAAGACTAATTTAAATTATTTTACAGCTCAATTATAACAATAATGTATTATGTAGGAAGTAACTTGGTTTAAAACCAAAAATAAGAATAATTACTTATGGTATAATACCTACAAAAAATACTAATTTGGAAACCAAGACAGATTTGTATTTTGTAGGTATAAGCCGCGCAGATAAAGAATTCATCTGTAAATGGCGTCCGCTCGCATGCTATCTCGCTCATATCTATCGCGCGCCTATGGTCAGTGAAGTACGCGCTGCAAAAAAAATTGACTAGTTTCGCTTTGACTAATCTCATTGCTGTTGAACGTCTGAAAGCCCATTTTTTCATGTTTATTGCAGATTTTCAATCGGTAATTATTTAAGGTTACTCTTTCAAAGTAAATTTCCAGTGTAATTTTTTGCTAAAAAGTGCTTGTTAGAGTACTTTTTATGTAATGTGACATTGAATAATGGTTTTGCCAACCATACCTTCCGTCACTGCCGCCGCCATTTTCAGATTAATTCTTTATCTGCGCGGCGTATACCTATTACTTGACGGCTTGTCGAGTAAGTAAGGTGGGGGTGTGGTGATAAAAAATAAAGAAAACTTCAATAAAATGGGTCATTATATTAAATAGTATCACCACATCACCACATATTATAAAAAAGACGTCCTACTGTCTATCCGTATGCATGATTAGATCTTTAAAACTACGCAACTTAAGCAGGTAGGTAGGTACCAGTCAAGATGCCACATAATCTATGCTACATAAAAATAATAAATGCATTATCATGAAGATTATCACAAAATAAAGTAAAATAACTAGCTAGGTAAGTAATTAAAACAATTTACAGACACTAATAATAATTCGAAAGATAAGGCATGGCCATTCCGGTATTTTTTTTGTCCGAAACGCAACGCAACAGTAACTGTTAACAAACCGTTAACAAAACACGGCGCGAAGCAATAATTTTTTTTTTATTATTATTAAATTGCCTATAAACCTTTATAGGTTTGTGTGGCAATAGCATTCGCTTATTTACATTTAACAGATAGAACCTGAGTATCACCAATTAAGTATGAGTAACAGAGTACAAAACAGTAAATAATTACTTTCGCGTAATGTAGGTAATTAGATACATTTCAGCATGCCACAGACATTTGTTTTTATTCTGTCATGGTCACAACTAATAATGTACCTATACATATACCCCATTGTATATTTAGGTACCTTATTTATTTTTAAAATAGTCTTGTTTCATTCGCACCGCATTTTGTTAACAGTTTAGTTTCGTTCGGCCGAAAAAAATACCGGAATGCCCCCAGTACATTAATAACAAACGACCAAATTACCCCGTCAATCAACCTTACAGAATCCGTTACACCGGGTTACTTTACCCCGGAGGGTGGGTTATATGGCCTAGAACAAAACAAAACTTGAACCTCCCGCCACGCCGCTTTTTATTTATTTATTACTAGTGGACGCCCGCGAAAAAAAAAGTCGAAATTATCCGAGATAAAAATATTTTCCCGGGATAAAAAGTAGCCTATGTGTTAAGTGGGACCTGTCACAATATATTCCTGAAAACTGCATCGAAATCGGTTCAGCCGTTTCTGAGATTAAAGTGCACAAACGCACAGACAAACAGACCAACCGACAGACAAAAATTCCAAAAATCATCGTTTTGGTTCCTATTGCGTTGATAAAGGTCTCCTATAATATTTTTTCTCATATATCTTCCATGTACAGACAGCGTCAAAACGACGGCGCTCCATGTCACTTCGCGAGGATTGTCAGACAACATTTAACCGAAAGGTTTGGAGACAAGTGGATCGGCCGTGGGGGGCCCATTGCCTGGCCGCCACGGTCTCCCGACTTAAACCCCATCGATTTCTTCGTTTGGGGGTATTATAAAGAATTAGTTTACGCCAAGGATATCAGAAACATAGCGGAACTACGAACAAAACTAAGACAAGCAGAAGAAACAATAAAAAGCAACAGGGTAGCGTTCTTACGACTAAAAGAATTTTTTTTAAGGCGATGTAGAATTTGTATCGAGCAGGAAGGGCGATTTCGAAAACTTTTTGTGATTTAATAATAAACAATCAATAATAACATTTTTTTAGTTTTATTCGGCCAATCTTTTAAAAGTTTTTTCGACTTACTGTGTTTCAAACATTTTTTCAAGTTGAAGTCGTGGAGATAGCTCAATCAAATTTACATCAAATAGCTGACGAAATTGGCAAGTTTTTAAAAATAATTTTGGAGACATTTTTGGGATAAGTTTTTTTTTTAAATCGTTTCAAAAGAGTCTAAACCTATAATTCAACATTTTTTGGCTTAATAGTAGCATATCGGCTCACAATTGCTTTTGTTTTTGCAAGTGCTACTGTTCACCTATTTCAGAAAAAAAAATCAAGCTTGTATCTCAACAATTGATGTCTCTGTGACCAATAATGTTAAATAAGCCAAGGTTTAACAAAAAAATATGAAAAAAAATCATATCTCGAAAACTACAAAAAGTCGCGGAACATACATGGGGGTAATTCGGGTACCCCTAGGGGTATTCTGTCCTTGGACTTCCGCTTGACACTATTTCTTGGGACATCCTGTATAAAAATTGGCCGCGTGGTGCCGGCAAAGTAGAGTTTGTACCATATCACCCCATGCCCGTGGGTATCCCCTAAGATTGATGATCTGTGGTATCGTACGAGGCGACAAAGGGTTTCCGGGCAGCAGCGCCTCCCGTGCTAACAAAACAGTCCAAAATTCAGACTGCGGTCACCAACACGCCTGCCCAGCGTGGTCACTATGGACAAAAAAACCCCTATGGCAGTAGCCTTGTGGCGTGCCCTGGGGGAGGCTGAAGATATAAAAATTAGATAAGTACATTGAATGTTAGCTTAGGCTCCACAAAACTATTTTTTTAGTTTGACTGTGGAGTCTACAGTCATCGTTCCAGGTTTTTTTTTTTAAAGAAAACACAAACTTGTCAGGCAAGAACTATCGATGTACCTAGTTCGCGCTTCTCATCGATAGATATCCGTATGGGACGGGCAGTACCTAAGAGTTTTACGTTAATTGAACTGTTTTTCTGGCTTGGGCCAGTTACCCCCCTGGGATAAAGTCGCCCGATTTTCCGGTATCACACACTTCGGAAGGGGTTACATAGGTAATTACAATTTACAACTCATCTAGCAGGCTAGTATGGTTTGTACGTCTAGTATATTTTTGCGAGTCCTATTAAGCATAAGGGTTAGGTAATTCGTTGGAAACAATCTAATAGTATAACAATTTCAAGAAATAAATTGATTTTAGGTAACCCTGTAACTGTGAATAAGTATAGCTAAACTTTATTCATTCAAATAACAAATACTAGAACCACGTTAACTGTAAAGAAATGTATCGCCGTTTGTAACTTGTATCTTTATATTAAAAAAATACTTATAAGGTATATATGTACTTAAAATAATGTAAATTAAGATCACAATTTAGGGCTTGAATAAAATCAACTTTGTTGACCGAACAAGACAGAGATATACCTAGGTACCTATATTATACAAATATAATTAAACATATTGGGGTCGTGTTCTCTCGTTTTTTATGTTTACCTCTACGCACATATCTTATACTCATCACGATTATACACATACCTAATATCATCGGTATTCATTCAGCATTGCAATGCAAAAAATGTGATATTGCTCGCACACTGGTCGGTGAGATTGAATCATACTGTTACTGATCCAAAAAAAAGCGCAAAAAAACATAAATAATCTAGGATTTGATTTTTTTTACTCTTCAGCCAGAGCGTTCCGTAAGTTTTAAATTCCAACTCGTTTCATATCAACAAGTTTCGTTGTTTCGCTTTTAATACATAACGTTACGTCATCACACCGTAATGTTATTAGTTGGTAGCAGGGGCGGCTCCTGATATTTTTAGAAGGGGGTTCACTAAGTGAGCACTTTCAAAACGTCGCGCGTGTTCTCTCCCTTGACGAATGAAATGATCCTCACTCTTATTAAAATTCAGATGACCTAATGAAACACATTAAAGACAACCATATCGCGTTCTAACTCTGACTAAGCGACATCTAGTGGCCGCATACGCACACTACGAATTAATGTGAGCGGCGCTCCAGATTAGGCTAATTTTTCATACGAAATCTTCTGTTTCACGCGCCGGCCTATGTCGGTATGTCTCTTTCGCACTCATTGAATACAGTACTAGGAATCGTACCAAATTTCGTTTCATTGGATCGCGATCGCTAACGCTCCACTCGATACATAAAATTACAACTTACTTTAGACAAACGCGTAGACACTATTATATAAACATAATAGAATTGAAAGATAATTATAAATATAGAGAAATATAGATTGCCTATGTAATCTTCGTGGGTGGGAGTGCACTGCACCAGCGCTCTTTAGGACGAGCCGCCAGTGGTTGGTAGTGAAACGTGAACGCATTCAAGTTCAAATTTAAAACTCACACAATTTCACAATCGTTATCTTTTTTCTTTCAATACTATGTCACAATGGCTAATCATCTCAAGGCTTATAATAATACCTACTTATACAATACTATGTATGCGTAATAATGTAAACTACCTAATTACTCAATTATAATAGAGAAAATGCAAATATTATGACCAAAGTTTACACACAAGGCAAATAGCTGTTGAAATGCAATGTTGAAATTCCATGAGAAAGAGGATTAGGACTTTTATACGAATATTATATTTCCTCTGCTATGGCATTGTACCTACAAGTCTACAAATAAAATTATTAAATTTAGCAGCTATATACTATCTAGCCCTCTTTGAAAGGCTTCATAATTACTTAATTATTACTTTAATGAAATAACATTGTAACATAGTAAGATTGATGAATATAATAGTTTTCATAAACTTTAAAAAAATACTTTTTTAAGTATAGAATTTGTACATCTCGTTTATTTGTGTATTACATATTTGTAAAGTTTTAATTATTTTTTTTAAACATTCATTCTATGTACAATATATGAAAAAATGCAGAAATTTTTATAACACAAACTTACAGAAATTCGGAGCTGGTTTAGTGTAAAACATATTTTGCGACTTTAAATTTAATACAGTAGGTAGGTACTTTAAAGTAAAAATGGTTTTTGTATGAGAAAACAAAGATAAAATAAATATGAAGAAAAATGTTAACACAGCAAAACATACTACAAATATGTAGCTTGAAACAAATACTATACCTATCAGTTGTGCTGGCTACACAATATTACTTTGCCTGTCTGGGGTATGTACTTAGACTGAGATAGTACCTAGATCTTGTTACCATCGTACTTTAGTTTAACAGAGAAACCTGTAGGCTGATCGCGTAACTTGCAAAAAGCAATGACGTATGTGTGGTGTCCTTTCACACCTCTCAGTTAGTCGCCCCACTTCTCACACACACTCACAATTTTCGTTATTCAGGCTTTTGCAAGTTACGTGATTCCCCTGCATATTAATTAGTATGTACCTATAAATCTAAATTAATGGTACCACATTAGAATATAAAAATAATGTCACAACTAACACTGCTGCAATATAAACAATAATGATACATATCTCTTAGTTTGTCTATTAACATAATAAAGCCATGAAATCTTAACAATAAAATAAAGTCATGATTATTTTCTAAGCACTTCAATATGGGCCAGCCATAATACTATAATGTGACTAACAGTAGGAACCTAGGTTCTAATAAAATTATACATAATGAATTTATGTAACTTGACAAGTAAAAATTTGTTGATGAGTTTGTTCATCTAATACAAGAACAATATATCACAAATATCATGGCATAAATTAATTACTGAGATTACAGTGTAGTTTTGGTCACATGCCTAGACTCAGATTAAGTTGTTTACAGTCAGTTGTTACCATTGAGTTTTTTCACTATGGGTGTGCCCACCACCGGGCCCTGCACCCTCCACTGACCCTCGGATCTGATAACTCATAATTGCGACAACAGGCACTTGCACTAACTACAATCGCCATGAGAAACCAGACCCGAGCACCTAGCATGCAAGACGATACATTGCACTATTCCGAAATCAAAAACTAGATAAATAATCTACATATGTTTCGCCAACAACCGTGGCATCCTCAGGATTATAGAAATTAGTGAACCACTAATTATTATGAACCTCTAAAACCCAACACATTACTTACACAGAATTAACTACCCTTTACTAAGTATTAAAAAATATATAAATAATTACCCACCATTATTTATATTTCAAATAAATATATACTATTTGTGCACACAAACCAAAATATTGATAAATTAGTAAAGAAAAACAAGGATGTATGCAACAACATATTCCATTGCCCACAAAACAAAAATTGTTATTGACTAAGGTTACTATTTATTTATTCTAGCGATTGAATTTAATAGTGGGGGAAGGAAATTCAACTTGTTCATTTAAAAGGTTTACACCAGAATATTTGGCCTTCAAAATCTCCAACTGTTCCAAAATAGATAGACGAATGCCCTTTTCACACGTATACAGACTAACAAAACTGTGGTCATCTGGAATTTTATGATTTGAAACTAACAAGTGTTTAGCAAAATGTGATTTTTCAGGGAAATTATTCCTGTAAGCTGCCAGATGTTCTTGGTATCTAATCTTGAAGTTACGACCCGTTTGACCTATATAAACAGAATATATATAGGTGCTCGGGTCTGGTTTCTCATGGCGATTGTAGTTAGTGCAAGTGCCTGTTGTCGCAATTATGAATTATCAGATCCGAGGGTCAGTGGAGGGTGTAGGGCCCGGTGGTGGGCACACCCATAGTGAATGTTTGAACTTCCGAATTGTAACGCCTAATACAATTTCATTTATTGAGTTTTTTGTTGATTGTTGACCAAAACTATTAACAGACCTGGCTTATATGCCACTACTGGGTGAATGAAGGCCTTCTTCAAATTATTGAGGGACGAAAGCAATGCACTGTGAAAGATCTGTTTCTTACGAAGGCTTCAGCGTTCTCGCCTGGCTCGCTTGGCTCGTGCATTGGGCGCGGGCGGCGCGGTGTCGTCGTCAGTGCGGCGCTTGGCTGGCGCCGGCAGCCGCTGCAGCTGACTCTGAGCCGTCAGCTGCAACTGCAACGCATGCGTGTTCAACCTCTCGGCCAATAACAAAGGCTTCAACGCTGCCATCTTGTGACTGTAAAGTGTAACTTTAGGACGACTGTTCACAGCCGCCGTCAACTGCTCGCACACGCTCATTTCTGTGTTCTCTGTATTGTTGTTCCAATTGTTTTTATCCTTTTTACTACCGTCATCTTCTTGTGCCTCCGATTTATCCTCGGATGAGCCATCCGAGTCAGTTTTACAAACGATGTGCACTTGAGCTCGAACTTCACAGTCGAATTTTGATATAGTGCTCACAAGAGGTTTTGCCCAACCTATGTGGAGAATAGGAGTTTGACTACCTTCTTCCCATTTGCAAATTCCATCATAAAATCTGTAGAAGCATAGAATATCTCTGTAACATTTTTATATCCTACAAAACTATTTATTTCATGACATTATATCAATACTAACCTGAGTAAGGATGCAAAACATTCTGGATCTTTCAAAATCGATCTAGCAGAATGACCTGAACTCTCTGCTTTCATCAACTGAGGTATTAGTTCATTTGCAATTTCTGCAAATTCTTTGTAAATCTCTTCATCATCTCGAGAATAATTATAGCTAAAACCACAAACAAAAAATATTCTAGTCAAACGTTACACATCATCATCTGCTTGTCCTCATTCCATTTTCCCGCGTGGACTACAGAAAAAACAAAATGTCAAAATTATCCAGGATAAAAACATTTTACCGGGATAAGAAGTAGCCTATATGTTAAGTGGACCTGTCACAATTCCTGAAAACTGCATCGAAATCGATTCAGCCGTTTATGAGATTAGCGTGCACAAACGCACAGGCAAATATGGCATAAATTAATTAATAAGATTACAGTGTAGTTGTGTTTGATTGTATTTGTTGTAGTTGTGAGATTACAATGATTATAGTGTGTACAGTCCGACAAACAGACAAAACTTCCAAAAATAAACATTTTGGGTACTATTGTGTTGATAAAGGTCTCCTCAGATCCCTCTTTCCCAGTGGGCACTTTGGGCAAGTGCCCAGGGACCCGCGATCTGTTATACCCCTTAGCTGTATGTAAAAGGCTTTACGCCAGCGATAAATTGCTGATGCAGCGTTTTATTGCTCTCATGTCTAGTTCATGCAATCTTTGAGTCAGTCTCCTCTCAGCCGTCTCGCGCGAAGCCTGCCTAAGGATAATTCTAGGATTTGTCCAATAAACCTTTTTTTTTAACCGTTTAAGAGTATACTTATAACAGATCGATAGGGGCCCCCCTCAGATCAAATACAAAGTCCCTAGTTCTTGTCAGATCACCAAACGATAACCAATATTTATTACCAAAAAACTTATATAATTCGAAGAAATCGAAATTTAATTACTGACTACAATACCAACGACAAGTAGGGGAAGTATGGACAAAATTACATACCCTCCCGTTTTTCCACCGTGAACATTAAAAGCTTCAGAAAGGAAATTTATGCAACAGTAACTTCTTTGATAAATCAGCTACAAAATCAAGTAGTATCATTACACTTAACTCTTACAGAAAAAAAAATCTTCTTTTAAAATTAGATCACCGAAAATTCATTTTCTACATGTGTATGCACAAAATGACATACCTACCTAAACAAAGTGCAAAATTATAACTATGCACCATAATTCAAAAACATCGTAGATCAGGCAACATGTACCCAACGGAAGCATATCATACATCTAAACTAATCTTCTCCGGGTTTCGATCAGGAGTGTAAATCGTTGCAATATCAAGTTTTCAGAGCTTAAAACAAACTTGAAGGTGGTGAAAACAAACATTAATTTGTGTCGAAACGACGCGCGCTTGGATTGGTTTAATATTTCCTAAGGTTAATAATGGCGACACAAAGACTGCGATTTGCTGATTTTTTAAACTTACTTTATTTGATCTATAGAGTACGTACCCTGTATAATAAAAACTCCACTTTTGTTGTTACTCACACTTAGGGCTGCCATCCGTCGGTTTCCCTGGATTTGTCCTAGTTTGGAGGGCGTCCGGGCGGAGTTTTAAATAGCGTCCGGGTAAAACCCGGACACTTTTCATGTCACACAGTGGTTCCAATGTATGGGAGGTGCTGGACATTCGCATCCAAAAAATAAAATTGGTGAATCTTGAGAAACTAATTATGCCATCTTGTTTGGTAGATCAATGTCTTTGAAAGTTATTATTTAAAGTTTTTTTATAACTGTTATATTTGAGGAGATAATTGAGAAATAGTATCTTCTTACTATGGAAATGGTCAAACTTACTTACATATCTCTTGATTCCGGCCTCGTTTCAAGTTGCGGTCTTCGGTATTGTGTTTATATTTGAGAGAACTACAATTAATGCTAACACACATAGTGCGCCAAACGTGCACTTTCTGCGGTACATAGAGATGTCTATTTTTATATACGAAAAAGTTCCATACTGAACACTACAATGAAAGTGATCTTGTAATTTTGATTTTTGACATGTCCAAAATGTAGGTCAAATGGTTTGAGAACTAAATTACACTAAAATTGTTAGTGGTAGTATTTATTTAATAAAATTCAAAAAATACGAAAAGCACAACATGCATTATAAATCTATAAAATAGTACAGATAAATTTAACTAAAAATGTCTATAAACACAGAGAGAAAGACCCTAGTTACACGAATGAGATCTTTTTATTAAACTGTAATAAAAAATTTATTTATTTATATTTATTTTAATTAAAATTTTAATTTATTTATGAATCGTCTTCACAATCATCATCGATCAATTCTGATGCGGAGTCTATTTCGATTAACTCGTTTATATCGACAAAATTAAATTTACCTGTCTCGGATATAATCAGTTCATAAAATTTTGAGAAACAAGATTTTTTAATAAATTTGTTATACATTGGGCGAATACTTGTAAGAACCGGATCAGAAGATAATAAAAGATTATGTAGTACATCTTCATTACACGAGACACTGCTATGTTATCTTGAATGTCCTTCGCGGTACTTTCTAAATTCTTTATTTCGTGCCTCCGAGGCTTCTTCGGACAAAAAGCCGATAGGCATCATTGAAAAGTTCTCAATGACATCTGGCCCATGGACCAGCAATTTGTGGAGACTAGACGGCATATAAAACCATGGATATAATTCCACGTAGAGCAAAGTAGTGTCATTACAGAACATACGAAATTTGTCAATGTCGAGTTTCTCTCCTGAAGATATACACTGTAAAATGACAGCTAGCCTTCTTAAAAGTCTCGCATCTAATCCGGTTAATTCAGCAGATTTTTCTGGGTTTTCAAAAAACCTTCTAGCACAATTACCGGTGTTGGTGGTTCCACTCCCTTGCTTGACAACATCAAGACGCATTCCAGTTTCTTTTTTGAAGTTTTCTTGAATTGCTGATTTTCTTTCAGCAACATTCTTCTTTGCTTCATCACCTCTAGCTTGCCATGATTTTATGTCTAATCTGTATGCGATGTGAAGACAACACTCCATGGTCCGGATCCATGCATGGAGCGAGCTAAGTCCGTATTTAAACATGTCTTCGTGCACTGGCTTGCTTCTTACTTTACTAATGTCGTTCATCTCATTTGGACGCGCTTTGCAAATGTCGCACACTGATGCTGCTGTGCCTGATATGTATGAGTGAATCTTACCATCTATCATCGTCAAATGCAACTGGTGCTTTACACTTACGTCATCGCTCTTAGTAGGTTGCAGAAGCTTAATCTCTTCTTCGAATTCAGACATCTCCATTTGAACATTTTCTTTTGTTTCTTTGATGAACTTGATTAGGATTGGTCGACAAAGAGATGTTGACGAGGGCCGCTCATTTTCCCAAATTATTTGGCCAGTTTCGGATGTGAGCCGGATTGGTACAAGACTTGCAACAAATACACTGGCGAAATTCGTTTCCTCAGTTTCACTTGTTTTCTGGTGGTAAACACTTTGATCCGAAGCACCGTCAAAGCCCCATTTGCTCACGAGCACCAGGTTTTTCTCCTCAGTGGTAGAGAGGTTTTGGGTTTGTAGAAGTCTTGTCGTAGTAAGGTCTAGCAACGCTTGCAATTTGATTTTAGCAGAGTGTTCAGTAATTGTAACGTCTTCTTGTTTTGGGTAACATTTCTTTTTTTCTTTCAGAAGCATGTAATAACTGGGATATTGAGCTACTCCTTCTTTAGCATGAAAATCCCGTAAAGTCATATAACGCCATTTTGAAAGGTTCATCGACACAAACAAAGCTAGGGCCTTTAGTGGAGATATACATTTATCTGAATCTGTGGTACTCCGTCCGCCAATGAAATCTTTGATCTTAGAAGCTTCTGTAGGATTTTCCATTAAAAACTTCATAATATCAGCTACATCATTTTCCCCTGCAGCCCTAAGACTGCTTTGTGCAGAAAACATAATCTCGTCAGTGCTGCTAGATGCCCTAAGTACTTCAGTGCGTCTTTTCTTTTGACGAGGACTTAAATCTTCAAAGGGCTTACGAGGAGAGACATGAGTACACGTAGAGGCATCGGATTTAGAAGGTAAATTCGTCTGCTCAGTAGTTTCTTCTTCTATTGCGTTCGTAGGTAATACTTGTAAAGGCAAATTATTTTCCTTTAGGGAATCCGGCCACTGGACTTCAGACTGCAACCACTCTGAGTGTTTATTTAGAAACTTTCCTTCGCTTCTTCCAGCTTGAGACCATTTAGGATAGATCCGGTAGCAAAATCGACGACACCAGTTCTTTAAGTCTTCTTCGGCACCTTCACAAAGAGAAACGTTGCAATTCGTTTTAAGGACACCGAATAGATGATCAAAGTCACGTAGATCATTGTGTTTGCGTAAAGCGCAATAAAGGTCAAGATTTGTAACAAATCCACGGAAAGACATATTTATTAGAACGAAATAGAAATCAAAACTGATGTAAAATAAAGGATTACCAACCAATTTATACTACACTACCCTCATTACTGCGTACTGCGTACAATTGTTATTCTTGTAATGTTTTAGTACTAATGATTTCAATTAATAATCACCTGCATCAAATAATTGTTGAAAATGCTAAAAATTACTCTAAGAATGACATCTGTAATTGATAGAAATGCTAATGACTACTGTCTTAATGATAATGCAATAATTTCATTAATTAATTATTTAAAAGTCTAAGACCGTCTGTGGATCGATCGTTGCCCTCGTTTGCAAATTAATTATTCTTATTCTTTATTGTACACATACAATTACATACAGACAGAAATTATGAAAGAAAATGTACAAAGGCGTGCTTATCTCTGAAAGAGATTTCTTCCAGCAAACCATCTGGGAAAGTGATAATTAAATATAAAAGGTAGATATGCGTGTACACAGAATATATGTATAACAAAATTTGAATTTAACAAATAGATCAATATAATTAATAAAATATACCTATTATATTATAATATAATGTAATCAATATAATTAATAAAATATACCTACATAAACATACATAAATATCTATTAATTAAATATATAATAGACAGACTCATTTCTATTGAAGCGAGAGGTAGTGGTTCTTTAACCTTTTCTTAAATGCAGCAACAGTTTGGCAATCTCTCACGGTGTGAGGCAGAGAGTTCCACAATTTGACTGCATACACGGTATATGAGTAATTATAAGCGATAGAATTATGCTGAGGAGTTTTAAGTAGAGTAGCAGTTGATGAGCGCAAGGGGCGGTCTCGTGGAAAGAGATAGTCGAAACGTTCTCGCAGATATACTGGAGAGGATGTGTTATATAAAATTTTAAACAGAAGAGTTAATATGTGAACATTCCGGCGAAGTCTAATAGGTAGCCATTTCAGCTCTTTTCGAAATTGAGTGACATGATCATATTTGCGTAGTCCGTATATGAAGCGGATACCCAGGTTTTGAAGTCGTTCGAGTTTATTGAGCAGCTCCTCGTTGGCATCAAGATAGCAAACATCAGCATAGTCCAGCAGTGGAAGAAGAAGAGATTGAGCTAAGGTAACTTTTGTTTTGTATGGGAGAAAATTCTGAAGGCGCTTAAGTGAGTGGAAAGATGAATGCACCCTTCTGCTCACCTCATTGACCTGTGGCGACCAAGAAAAAATATTATCAAACATAACCCCAAGATTCTTAGCCTTTTCGGTATAAGGTATAACAATCCCATTATAGAAAAGCTGTGGTATGTCTGATTGGTTCAGTATGTTATGCATATACCTACTGCCCACTATCATGGCCTGAGATTTTTTTGGGTTAACAAGGAGGCCAAACGACTGTGCCCAGGTTTGAATCCTAGATAAATCTGTATTCATACGAACTGTAGCAGACTCTATATCCCTAACATCGAAGTGACTATATATCTGCAAGTCGTCTGCATAGAGATGGAAGCAAGAGGAAATCACATCAGTAACTGAATTAATAAAGATTGAGAAAAGGAGTGGCGAGAGAACACCACCCTGAGGTACACCTGCAGCAAGCTCGCACCAGTCAGATGATAACTCATCCGAGCGTATACACTGCAGACGACCCCTAAGATAGGTATCAAACCAGTCTACAACCTGAGATGTAACATTAAGAGAGCCAAGTATACCTAGTAAAATATCAAAGTCTACAGAGTTGAAAGCACTGCTGAAGTCCAATAGAGCCATGATAGTTAGTTGTCTATTGTCCATTGCAAAACGTAATTGCAAACGTAAACGTAATTAATTTAATTATTATTTTTTTATTTCTGCAACATCATTTATCGATACGCATATTTAGAGGGGCCCTTATTCCTCTATGATTTTAACAGAAAATTGTAAGATCCTTGTCATTGTAGTATATTATAATATAAAAATCAAACATTTCTATGTACCGCAGAAAGTGCACGTTTGGCGCACTATGTGTGTTAGCATTAATTGTAGTTCTCTCAAATATAAACACAATACCGAAGACCGCAACTTGAAACGAGGCCGGAATCAAGAGATATGTAAGTAAGTTTGACCATTTCCATAGTAAGAAAACACTATTTCTCAATTATCTCCTCAAATATAACAGTTACAAAAAAACTTTAAATAATAACTTTCAAAGACATTGATCTACCAAACAAGATGGCATAATTAGTTTCTCAAGATTCACCAATTTTATTTTTTGGATGCGAATGTCCAGCACCTGCCATACATTGGAACCACTGTGTGTCAGGGGAAATCTGATTAACTTGATAGAATGTTTGAAATAATAAATTACGCCATTTTATTTATTAGCTCCGCGCATTCTGCTCTATGTACGTATCATCCATCATGGACGTGGTTACCGGCGTTGCGATCGTCACACATTCTCCATGGAGTCTGTATTATTCAGAAGTAAATGGGAACTTGTGTGCCAAATACCGTAAAATTTCGCGCTCGCTTCGTTCGCGATGCTATGTACTTCTTCTAAGTACCGCCAATAGATGTACCTAGTATAAATTGGCGCGGTAAATATAGTATCCTCGTACCTATGTATTTGTATGTTTTTATTTTACAGTATTTTTTGTCATGGTAGTCCGGGGAAATATCTTTATTTCGCCCAAATGCCCGGAGTTTTTTAAGATTTTGTCCTGGGTCCGTAATTTAACTGATGGCAGCCCTACCCACACTAATTATATATCATCACCAGCCTGCCACCTGGTAGCCACAATTACCAGTAGTGGGAAATTTAAATATACACATTTGATTTGAGCTCAGCTCATCTATACTAATAATATTATAAAGCTGAAGAGTTTGTTTGTTTGTTTGTTTGTTTGATTGAACGCGCTAATCTCCGGAACTACTGGGTCGAATTAAAAAATTCTTTTTGTGTTGGATAGTCCATTTATCGAGGAAGGCTTTAGGCTATATATCATCACAGTTCGACCAATAGGGACGAAGAATAAGAGGAAAATGTGGAAAAAACGGGGAAAATTATTCAACTTTGGAGACTTCCGTTGCATGCGCTGCGTAAACGGTTCAAGTTATCCAAAAAATATGTATGAAAGAATAAAATGACGTAGAAATGATATGAAAGAAAAAAATTGAAGGTCTAGACTGCCTGATGCAGAACCCTTAGCAGCCCAGCTAAACTTTGAGAGATATGAAAATACCGTCTTAGGAAAAGTTGCTCAGCATGATAAGCACTTTCTAATAACGTAATAAAATTGAAGGTCTAGATAACCTGATGCAGAACCCTTAACAGCCCAGCTAAATTTTGAGAGATATGAAAATACCGTCTTAGGAAAAGTTATTCAACATTTTAAAAGAATTCAATTCCCTGTTAAGTTATCTTTTGCTGTAACAATTAATAAATCACAGGGGCAAACGTTTAAACACGTTGGAATTGACTTACGTCAAGACTGCTTTTCACACGGCCAATTATATGTCGCGTTGTCAAGATCGGGTTGCGGAGAAAATCAGTATGTTCTTCTGCCACAAGAAAATAAAACAAAAAATATAATTTACGCAGAAGTACTTTAAAATATTTTATTCTGTTTGTTGACGCGGACGAAGTCGCGGGCAACAGCTAGTATATTATAATTATTAATAGACATGATAATCTTTACAAAAACCAACACAAAAAACAGTTTCACTGTAAAAATGTGCCGCCAAGAACCCGTTCAGCCATTGATTCCAAGAATCAAAAATATATTTTTTACAAAAAATAAGTAAATCTAAAAGAAAAAAAATTACCAAGTAAGTAGGTACCTGAAAAATTTCAGATATGAAAAAATAACGTAAAAAAAATTGATTTCAAAGTCTTAGGGGCCCCATTATCCTAATATGCCCAGGGCCTCCAATAGGTTAAAGACGGCCCTGGGTCTCCTATAGTATTTTTTCTCATATATCTTCCATGTAAAGACTTTTACTTTTTACATCCGTTACTTTTTTATTATATGTATAGATATATTGTACACACACATACATTGTACAAGATATATATATAATTATAAATAGTCTTAAAACACAGGAAAAATGTACAATGGTTTATAAATAATTATAAGCAAAAAGATATGAACATTTTCATAAATTTCTCAGCAATGTCCTGGTATCTATAATTTTGAAACTTCATAGATAGTCTGTAGTCAGGGCTGCCAGATCGTATAATTGGATACAAAATATGTATAATCAGACAGTGTATTATATCCTTGATCATTTCGTATAATACGATACAAACGCATACGCCATGAAATGGAACGTGAGTTCGTCTCTTGCTTTTCTCGAAGTTGTTCGCTCACTCTAGTAGGATAAACTTAGATATGACGCCCGCAGAAGGCTGCCATCCGTAAAACCCGGACACTTTATGTGTCAGGGGAAATCTGATTAACTCGATAATGATGTTTTGAAATAAATTACGCTATTTTATAGTAAAAAATTTGGTGGACCAGATGTAGCTGCCCCGCTCCGCGCATCCTGCTCTATGTATCAGGGACGTAGCTGCACCGCATCAGCTGTACCTACCTAACAATGATACCAGGCCTCTGGTCTAACATGTGTAAGCAAAATTCTTGTGTGAGAATCATCATCATCATCAGCCTATTGCAGTCCACTGCTGGACGTAGGCCTCCCCCTCAGGTCACGCCACAAGACCGCCATGGAGGGTATTTGCCCATATTCACCACGCTGGGCAGGCGGGTTGGTGACCGCAGTTTGTATTTTGGACTATGTTGTAAACACGGGAGGAGGGTATTTTTTACAAAGAAATAATCGAAGCTTTAACAGTAGAAAATGGTAAATAATTATCGTTCGCTTCACCTGCATCAACATTACTATGATGCATTAGCTATCGTCACAAATTCTCCATAGAGCCTGCATTTTCGAGAAATAAATGGCAACAGTGTGCCAAAAAAACCCTAAAAATTTCGCGCTCACTACGCTCGTTCTATAATATTTTCTTAATACATTTTTTAACACATTCAGTGTCGGTGACTACTTATCACACTAATATTATAAAGGCGAAAGTTTGTGAGTGTGTGTTTCTTACTTGTTCACGTCTAAACGGATGGAGCGATTTTAATAAAATTTTGTATGGAATTATCTGACACCTTGATTAACACATAGACTATTTTTTCTGCAGTCCACGTGGACGGGCAACAGCTAGTTATACATAAATAACTTTTAAAAAGTGTTGTTTTTTTCATTGGCTACCTATGATTTAACCTAAATAAACCAATTCCAAGTCCCGTTTTGAGTCAAAAAATAAATGGTCACGTTATGTATAATGCGACCAAATTTCGTATAATTCCAGATATCAAACTGTGTTCCCGCGATTTATTTGCTGGCAGCCCTGTCTGTAATGCTATTTATATAGCATTTTGTATAAAAACCCCTTCAGTTACACCCTGTATAAAGTAACGAAATGAGGACATTAAGAAAGGAACTTTAGTAAGTTATAAATAATATTAAGAAAATGGAAAAAAAATTACCCGAGTGAGACTTGGAACTCATAACCTTTAGTTTCATCATCTGTTCGCGATTTGGGCGTGCGGCTGACGCCTGACTTAACATTTCGAGAGCACATAGTTGATGTTTGTAAGGGGGCGTTTAAGACGTTAGGATTTGTCCTGAGAACAACAAATGCATTTTCTAGCATTCCCGCTCTCAGAAACTTGTATAGGCCTTGGTTCGTAGCAAATTGTAGCATAATGCGGTTATCTGGTCGCCCCATGAAGCCAAATACAATCTAATGTTAGAGAAAATTC
Source organism: Carposina sasakii (assembly GCA_014607495.2). Lineage (NCBI taxonomy): Eukaryota > Metazoa > Arthropoda > Insecta > Lepidoptera > Carposinidae > Carposina > Carposina sasakii. The sequence continues at coordinate 7,606,340 of CP053159.1, read as the reverse complement.
AAAATAAATTCACGCGATATCTCTACATGAAGCTTTATGGGGTATATCCTAAGTATCCCCTTATGTATCCAACTCTGTCCTGGGTATGGTTGGGTATAATAAGTTGGAAGTTAGGCGGGAATTTGCTCTGGTGTCATACTTATTTAAAGTGTAGAGAGGGAAGGTGTATAATAAAATAACCCAACAATTGTCGCCGAATGCAAACTTAGGGTACCCAACGGATATCTGAGATTGCGCAGAGCTCGTCTGTTTGCTCTACCCGACGGTAGAACTAACCTGCACCGAAAGGCTCCTCTGACGCGGGCACTTCGGTGGCTTAACAAAGTCGATGACCACGTCGACATATTTGCGTGTTCTCTGAGTGAGTTCACAAGAACTGCACTATTTGTGATTAGCTATAGTAAGTAGTCAGGTGTATAGATTTTTCATATTTTTTGACGTGAAACGTCTTTAAAATCGCGCCGACACATACGGGTACCAGGTTTAAAAACTGGACCGTAACGAAAAGGTCTATATCATCGTACCTTAATAATTAAAAAACTATTAGTCTTAGAAACAAAAATGTGGTGTAAATATTTCACTTATATAGTCAGCTCGCTGTTATGACATTGAGTTCGTGTCGGGGTCAAGCGGGGCGGCGGGGGAGGGATACTGCGATAACTGTGCGAAACCGGCGCTCACGCTTGTTTCTATTCAGTGTAACTCGTGACTCCGACTTTATAGCGTGGTGATTCTTTCGTGTGTTTGTCAAGTTTATTTGAACCGATTGATTTATACAAAAATAAGTGTAATTTGGACAGTATTTATATCTATACTAATATTATAAAGCTGAAGAGTTTGTTTGTTTGTTTGTTTGAACGCGCTAATCTCAGGAACTACTGGTCTGATTTGAAAAATTCTTTCAGTGTTAGATAGCCCATTTACCAAGGAAGGCTACAGTCTATACAACAACCTGCCCGGCTTCGCACGGGTACAACGCCCCCTCACGCGGACGAAGTCGTGGGCGGCTGCTATTTAAAATAACCAGAAAGTGACAATAAATATATAAACATTTGCTATGTATTTTATGTTTCTATTACGTACCTGTTATTTTTTTATTAAAATACTTAAAACAGCGTCCATCTTGTTTTCATTTCAATCTTTTACTTTAAAAGCGATTCGCTAACATAGACGTTTCACGTTAAAACCAACGGCCGTGTGCCCCGACACAGCCCCACCCGCTTTTTTATATTGTTTACATTTTATAGTTATTGTTTTTATTTTATGGACTTTACAGTGGCTTGGTGTCCCTACACTGTATTATTGTAAAGTTTTTTAACTCAAATAAATAAATAAAAGTTGTTTTCTCCATACTTACTGACGAATGACATCTCCAGCACAAGCCCATGTGTGAAATGCTTCTTTATACATTTTGTGGCGATGATAATAGCCTCCTTGGAATGTATATGGGTACACATGTCTATCCTCATAATGGGACCTAGAAGATCTGATAGCCTGTGAGTATAGAGCAGCAGAGTCTGGTTTATTGGTGCCACCTGAGCTGACAATGCCCAATTCATCTTTGACCTGTGATTCATCTGTATTTCCTGTACAATTTGAAATTCGCATATATTCATCCAAATCACCTAAGTTTCCTAATGCCATTGGATATGCATCCAAATGTCCTGAAATTACAACATAAAAGATATTAATAATATTACAATACAAATTGTTATGTGAAGAGAACATGAGAGACAGAGAGTACTATGTCATTAATCAGTATAAGATATTCCTGGTAGTCCCTTTCTTCTCCGAATATCGATCGTCTGAAAATCATAATCCCTAACAAGTTTGCTATAATCATCACTTGTGATAATGTTCGCGTATACGAAATTGTATATTACCTAAACATCTTTAATTCTAATACTTTGGTGCCATAAAATCGGGTGCTATAATGATTAGATGTCCTAATTTTTCTTGCTATAAAGTCACATGTCCTAAGTGTTATATTGTATACCTATAATGTACGAGGGGGCGTTTTTAAGTTCGCGGAATCGGGGGTAAGACGTGGAAATAAAAATACAAGTTTATTTTTCCTTTTCAATATATTCTCCTGCAACCCTAATACATTTTTCAGATCTTTCAATTAGCTTATGTATACCCTCGAAAAAAATGTTTTTTCTTTGTCTGAAAAATAAGCTGAAACTGCTTCCTTCACTTCTTCATCGCTTGAGAACTTCTTCCCCCGAAGTTCTTTTTTCATTTTTGGAAAGAGATAATAATCACTGGGAGCCAGGTCAGGACTGTAGGGTGGATGAACCAAAATATCGAAGCCCACCTTATGCAGGGAAGCCAACGCAACACGGCTCTTGTGCACAGGCGCGTTGTCGTGCAGAAGGAGGACACCTTTGGTTAATTTTCCCCTTCTTTTTGCCTTGATTGCTTCCTTTAATCGCTCTAAGATTGAAGCGTAGTATTCTCCGGTTATGGAGACACCTTTATCTTTATAATCTATCAACAAGATTCCTTCTGAGTCCCAAAAGATTGTCGCCATGATTTTTCCCGCCGACTGTGACACCTTAAATTTCTTTGGTGGTGGTGTACCTTTTTTGTGCCACTGCATAGAATCTTGTTTGGACTCAGGTTCATAATGATGAACCCAAGTTTCATCCCCAGTAACAATTCGAGTCAATACTCCATCCTGGTCTTCATTACAGAGGTCCAAAAACGCGCGAGATCACTCTACGCGCTGTTGTTTTTGAGGCGGCGTGAGCATTCTCGGCACCCACCTTGCACTGACTTTGGTCATGCCGAGATGATCGTGAAGAATTTTAAATATGGTTGTATCGGATACTCCAACCATTTCTGCGAGCTGTTTCTTCTTTAGTCTAGCATCTTCCAGTATTAATTTTTCCACTTTTTGAATTATTTCCGGAGTGGTCACCTCGATCGGCCGTCCTGGCCGAGGATCATCTTCAAGTGAGGCCCTGCCTTGCTTAAAAAGGGTATGCCACTTATAAACCATGGTTTTACCGGGGCAAGACTCCCCGTAAACGGATGACATCTCTTCTAGTATGGTTTGAACCGATTTACCTTGCTTGGTAAGGAACTTTACAGCGCGGTGCTCGATTTTCTCCATTTTTCACAATGTTCTTCCCAACTGAGTTGTTTGATCGACGATAATGCAAATAGTAATGGCCCGATTAAAACAAAACGTTCTATTTATACTAATAATGAGCTACTTAACCAGTTACGATTAAGGAAAGTACCCTCATTTATTAATTACCTACCCTTTCCGCGAATATAAAAATGCACCCTCGTATATTAGACCGAATGATGGTTTATAATAATATTGTTAATAGGAATCTGTCTAGAGCATTATTTAAAACAAAAATTAGAATGAATAGAAAAAACAGGCACTTAAATAGACTCAGTATACCCCGACTCCACGCAGTCTTGTCTGCCCTACCCCTAGAGTGCAATGTAAAAACGCGTAGGCGCGGAGTGGCGAGGCGGCCTGCGAGCTGAGGAGCAGGCGGATGCAACGCTCGCCGCCGCGGCTGAGGGGAAGGTGAGCGTTACATCCATCTTCGACGATAAGCTCACGTGGGACCGCCGGAGTCCCGCAGCGTCGGAGCCGTGACAGAAACCGTGCCTGCTGCATGTTTGATTGCATGCTTGCTTGCATGCTGCATACTCGCTTGCATCCTGCATGCTTGCTGGCATCCTGCATGCTTGCTTGCATACTACATGCTTGCGTGTATGTTGTATAGTTGAAAACAAGAAAGTTGTTATTGAAAGGTTTGGTCCGTTAGGACTTACAACTATTATAGAAATGTCTTATTAATATTATACATTGTGATATTTATAGCAAAAAAAAATTAGGTCATATTATATTAGGGATTTCGGTTTTTGGGCAAGTGATATTATAGGACATTAAGTTAGGGCTACTTATCATTCGGACACATGATGATTATGTCACAAAACATTATGATAATGTTTTGTGACATAAAAAATATTAATAAATAAAAAAATAAAAAATTTATGACACAAAATAGAAAACCAATATTCCTAGGTTTTGGTGGGTTTACTTTAAAAAAATTTAAATCTGTTGAAGTTCCAAAGTTCCTCCTTATAAATCCTTATATGCATCTTGTTTCTTGTGCTTTTCACAAACTAGTGAATGATAGAATTTATAAATGGGCATGCACAGTAACAATATTCATACATTCACACACATACAGAGCATTATGGTATGGGGTGAAGACTAGGAGAGCTGGAAAACTGGGGATTTACAGTTGGTATCATAAATACATACATACTTCTATAATCAGGCCTTTATCCCTTACAGGGTAGGCAGAGTACCAAGGGCCGATAGAACCACATGGTGCCACTTCTGACCAATTTTGAGAGTATAGTTAAAATCTACAAGTTCAGTTAGTAGTGACAGGTGGTCAGCCCATCGCCTACAAAACACCAAGACCCTCTTGTCCCTCTACTGACTTGTACAGTATGCCCGGGAAGAGAAGCAGCTGTCATATTATATATTTTTTTGTCACTCCCAGAGCAGCATAGAAGGTATCATAAATACTTTACAATAATAATAGGTATCATACCATTATCATACAATATCCAAAGCAACTTGTGTTGCATTTGAGCAACCTCATGAACATCTACAGTGGGTGTCAATGTATGATTAATGGAGGAAACCAAAGCAGCCAATTCCATGACACGAGTACACACAACTGGTTTTCCCGCAACATACAGCCATGAATGTGCTAATACACCATCTCCCACAGATCTACCTCTTTTATCCTCATTACCTTTTCCATGCCAAGTTACCTGTAAAAAACATTAAAGGAGGTGACTATCAACACAATTTGCATGCATCAATTAAGTTTCAACAGAAAATTAAAGTTACCTCAGCTGTTTCAGTTCCTTCTTTACCAAATACTACCCAAGCGTGATCTTCTGATAAAGCAAGGTGAACATCTTTTTTGCCTAAAACTTGACAACCGGCAGTCACCGCAAAGGCAACGCCAAAGCAGTCCAACTTATTTCCTGTTAGAAAACTGTATATGGATTGGAGATGTGCACGATCTTTATAATAGCTTCGGGTTAGAGAATTCCACACAACATCAGCAACACGTTTCACCAAATCACGGGTAGCATATTCTCCGTTAAGCAACTTAGTGTCGACGCCGCTGCGCATCATGGACACGAACCGCTCATGAAGAGATTTAACTTCATCGAATTCGATTGATGGAAATTTCATTTTAACAAACTTGTTTGAAGTTAAATTAACATCTTTATCACAATTTTTTACATTAGTTAAGTTGTTCTCAACAGCTCCAATAATGATTGAAAACAAAGCTAAATCCGGTTCTATGGAACTGTGTAACTGTGCTGTAAATAAATCACATACTTTTTTAATACTATTAATAGGAAACAAATGCTTAAATTCTGTTAATCCAGACATTTTTATTTAATCATTTTCAAAACATGCTCAAACAAAACACAATTTTTTTATTTTTTTTATTAGCACAGACTAAGAGCTAGCGCGCATTGGTGACTTTTGTCAGCGTCACTGTTTTGTCACTCTAATCAAGTCCGTGGATATGTATGGAGATGCGCGCATGTTACGTCGTGACAACTGGGTGACATTTGTGTACGCTGACCGGCGAACAAGCCCGTGATGAAACTGTCACCGCACCGTTAGGTTTTCATAGCGGTGCGCGCACTGGTGACAAAATTGTCACTCGTCGTCGGTCGTTCGCCATTTGCATTCTGACTACCGACTTTGGCGCGCGCAAAATGGCGTCACCACCAACGCAAAATGTAAACATTCGTGAAGACGATATTGATAAGGATATTCTTATAGAAGAAGTGGAAAAGAGACTTGCTCTTTATGATAAAAAGTTGAAAGAGTATTCAGAAATAAGCAGAACAATATTTTCCAATGCTTGGGGCAACTTGTCGCAACAACAAAAAACTGAAGCTGGTAAGAATCACATTTTTATTTCAAAATATATTACTTATTATTGTCTTTTAGGTAGGGTACAACAAACATACAAGATTCTCATGAGTTCACAGAGAATGACCGTCTCTTCGAAATCCATATCGGCAAATGACACTTCGATTTCAGAAAAAATTTGTCACTGTCACCTTTCGTGTGCGCACTCCACTTTGGTAACGTGACGTGACAATGACAAAAACTTTATTGTCACGCTGACAAAAGTCACCAGTGCGCGCTAGCTCTAAGTAGAGATGCTTTATTAGTTTATCCCGAAGGAAAGGCAAGGGGAACTAAGCCCATACAGCCATTGTCTTTAGTAAATGATTTCTGAATTTATAATAGATAAACTGCAGAAACAACTTACATGAGCCCATGAAGAGATCGTATTCCGACTAAAGTTTTACTCAGCTTACCTGCATATAAAACCATGCATACGCACTAGATTCACATCACAAGCAAACAAAATATAACTTATCTAAAAGAAAACATCACTTTACGGACACATGTAAGCCATTCACAAATTAATTTTGATTTTCACAAGAAAATTGCACTCGAACCCTTCCAGCTTTTCCCGCCGAATCCTGATGTTTTACTACTTAGTTTGTGGTATGTACCGTAGAAGAGTACTACTCTTTGGTATAGATTCATAGTCAAAGGTATGTACCTATTAACCTTTTTTTTTACTATGGTACCTACTCTTAGATTAATGATTGGTCTTGGAGAGCAGAGTGAACAGTAAATAATCTAAGAAAGTGAATAATTATTCTAAGATGGTACTTTTATTTAAGTTATGTTTTTGTTCTGTGCTTCTCATTCATTGCAAAGAATAGTGACCAGGGATGTGGTATCTCATTCTGACTGACTCTCTAACGCTTAGCTCTAACGAGATTCATTGTTATCTTTGACTAACTACTATACTCTTTCTACGATTGTTATATATTCTCGATAATTTACACTAATCTAAGTATTTTCTCCATCTCTATGGACATAAAACGTAGTGGTTTACATCCTCTTTGATGTACTGATCCTGAGATAGGTACCACGGGTACCACCTGAGGGTACCACCATAGAAATGAGGAAGATATCAAATCCCTGGGTACCACCACAAACTAAGTAGAGATCACAGATCGATCACAGACTTTTGTATACGCGATTACCTATATTATTTAAGCACAATAGGTACTTTAGTTTGTGTTATTGTGTTATTCTCCTGTGTTATTTATTTATTTATTGTTTGTCCCATGGCCATCCAATGGTGATATGCGGTTTTTCGACATACAAGAATAAGTTTGGCATCAGTTCTTTATACGTTCATTTTTGGCATAGAAAAATAATGTTTTGTTGAGGGTGTAGGTACATACATTACATACATATTACATAATTATAATAGTCAATGATCAGTGAACTATTTTACTTGAGGTAAAGTGGTGGCGATTACTATAGTGATGATGAATGGAAACGTCGGGAAAATCCTCAAGAACAAGTGTAAAGTTAGTCAAAATGAAAAATTATTGCAGAAACAACTTACATGCGCCCATGAAGAGATCGTAATCCGGCTAAAGTTTTACTGGGCTTACTTGCGTTATCTTATCATCCATCATAAATTCAGAAATCATTTACTAAAGACAATGGCTGTATGGGCTTAGTTTCCCTTGCCTTTCCTTCGGGATAAACTAAACAAAAAAAAATTAAAACATCAGCCTATATAAAATCTCTAGATTCGGCGGGAAAAGCTGGAAGGGAGCGGGTGTAATATTCTTGTGAAAATCAAAAATTATTTGTAAATGGCTTGCATGTATCCGTAAAGTGATGTTTTCTGGTAGATAAGTTATATTTTGATTACTTGTGATGTGAATCTAGTGCGTGTGCATGATTTTATACGCAGGTAAGCTGAGTAAAACTTTAACCGGAATACGATCTCTTCATGGGCTCATGTAAGTTGTTTCTGCAATTATTTTTCATTTTGACTAACTTTACACTTGTTCTTGAGGATTTTCCCGACGTTTCCATTCATCACATCACCATTATCATCCCATAAATTCAGAAATCGTTTACTAAAGGCAATGGCTGTATGGGCTTAGTTCCCCTTGCCTTTCCTTCGGGATAAACTAAACAAAAAAAAATATATAAAACCTAGGAATTTCAGAGATTCGGCGGGAAAAGCTGGAAGGGTGCAGGTGTAATTTTCTTGTGAAAATCAAAAATTGTTTGTAAATGGCTTGCATGAGTCCGTAAAGTGATGTTTTCTGGTAGATAAGTTATATTTTGATTACTTGTGATGTGAATCTAGTGCGTGTGCATGGTTTTATACGCAGGTAAGCCGAGTAAAACTTTAACTGGATTACGATCTCTTCATGGGCGCATGTAAGTTGTTTCTGCAATAATTTTTCATTTTGACTAACTTTACACTTGTTCTTGAGGATTTTCCCGACGTTTCCATTCATCATCATCATTATCATCCATCATAAATTCAGAAATCATTTACTAATGACAATGGCTGTATGGGCTTAGTTCCCCTTGCCTTTCCTTCGGGATAAACTAAACAAAAAAAACTAGGAATTTCATTATCCTCACCTCAGTAAACAACAAAACATGAATAGGAAAAGAAATGTAAACTATATCAAACCAGAGGATCCAGAATTTCTAAAAGTCTTTAAAAGACAGGCAGGTTATGATGACAGAAATCCCAAATTTGATTTGCCTGAACAAAATCCAGATTTTGTAGAAGATGGTCAAGATGAACTTCCACAAGTAGTAGTGTTGGCTAAAGGTGATTTAACGGCCGAGGAAGCAGAAAAAGAAAAAAATAACATTGAAAAATCAGAAAAAGAAAAGAAAGCAGATCTTAACCAAAGGGTCATATTTAAGGCTAAAGAAAAACAACCTGAATCACTAGACAGCAACCGAAAAAGAAAGCTAGAAAGCAGTGAAAGTGACAAAATATCTAATGACAAGGATAAAAAAGCCTTACTTTCATTTGCAGATGATGATGAAAGTGATGATGAATAAAATATTTTTTTTTACAAATAATATTTTTATTGTACCTACCTACTTCAAGAAGCATGGGCTCCTACCAACATTAGGTTAGGTTAGGAATTTTAGCCTTTTCAGAAAACATTTCCTTAACAAACTAAAATATTTCCTCTAATTAAGGTTTATACCTTAATTTTTACCGACTTCAAAAAAAGGAGGAAGTTCTCAATTCGTCTGTATGTATAATATTTTTTATATATTTTATAACCCACCTACATGCTTTCACCCATACTAATATTGTTTGTTTTGTTGCCTTTTAAAAATAATATATTTGCCATACAGGTTTATATGGAAGGTATATACATAATATTCACTAGGTATTTACCATAGGACAGGTTCACTTGGATCTTTCCATGAACATCTAATGAAATCAGACCATAGTTTACACTAACAAAGTTATGGGGGTCTTTAGTAAATTATTAAAGAACAACTAAAAAATATTTTAGTTTTAATATTTACATCTAAGTATGTTAATTTATCTTACAATAACAAGACAATGGGTAATAAATTAAATCTTAGTAGATATCACTATATTTTTCCAGCTTCCTCCAGACTGTGTCTCTTTTTAAATTTAGCTTTTGATCCATTCATTGTAATATTTGTTTCATTCTTATGATTCTTATAATGCACTTGTGTTAATTCACTTTCCATTTGGTATTCTAAAAGCTTGCGCAGAAGAAATTTTCTTTCATCCTTAACAATCAAAATACTCTCTTGTATGCGGGCTACTTCATCACATAGTGCTGCATTTTCCTGTTCGAAATATTAAAAATTGTTTATCATTAAAGGTTTGAAACACTATTAAAGAAGCCTTATCCTTATACATACAAATTGACTCCATCAGAGCCGACCGCCAGCGCACGTCAGCATGACTCTAAAATCTGCCTAAAGCTTTCGTTCACCAGAATAAAGGTGCTGTCATATTGTGGCATTGAATGAACATTTTAAGTATCGGCATTGGAAAAAGGGCTATGTCTTACGTAGGTACGTATGACGGCCCCACTATCCAAGGAAACCACAGATATAGGGTTAATGAAGTACCTAAAGCTATAATTTCTATAGTCGATTAGCTTAGCTCACTTGCAGTAAGAACTTATGGATATCAATCTCTACTAACCAGTATTAAACTTTTTATTCTTGTCTTCAACAATTTGTACTTCTTTTGGTAACGTTTGTTCTGCCAATCTGTTTGTTTAGTAAAATTCATGACTTGTCAATGTTTACTCTCTCTTAGACAATATGTAAGTACATGGGTACCTATATAAAAATATATTGCTTATTAGTTGGAGCCCATTTCACATCCGAAATTTCCTTAGATTATATCGGTACACTAAGTATGTAGTCTGTGGATTATATACTTTATAGTGTAAATTACCTAAGGATACAGTTCAAGGGTGGTACTTGACCATTAAGCAAGACGAAATTTATATAATTTGCAAGCTTATTTTACGTGCTAACATTACCTATTTATTTGGATTTTTTTGTTTTTTTTTTGTTTAGTTAATCCCGAAGGAAAGGCAAGGGGAACTAAGCCCATACAGCCATTGTCTTTAGTAAATGATTTCTGAATTTATGATGGATGATAATGATGAATGGAAACGTCGGGAAAATCCTCAAGAACAAGTGCAAAGTCAGTCAAAATGAAAAATAATTACAGAAACAACCCACATGGGTCCATGAAGAGATCGTATTCCGGCTAAAGTTGTACTCATCTTACCTGTGTATAAAACCATGCACAAGCACTAGATTCACATCACAAGTAATCAAAATATAACTTATCTATCAGAAAACATCACTTTACGGACACATGCAAGCTATTCACAAATAATTTTTGATTTTCACAAGAAAATTACACCTGCACCCTTCCAGCTTTTCCCGCCGAATCTCTTGGATTTTTTAGAACGTCCGTTTTAATTTTTTTTTAATATTATTTTTTGACTATTTTTTTTTTTTTAGTTTATCCCGAAGGAAAGGCAAGGGGAACTAAGCCCATACAGCCTAATCATTGTTTAGTAAAATGTATTCTGAATTTATGATGAATGACAATGATGATGAATGGAAACGTCGGGAAAATCCTCAAGAACAAGTGTAAAGTTAGTCAAAATGAAAAATTACAGCAGAAACAACTTACATGCGCCCATGAAGAGATCGTAATCCGGCTAAAGTTTTACTCGGCTTACCTGCGTATAAAACCATGCACACGCACTAGATTCACATCACAAGTAATCAAAATATAACTTATCTACCAGAAAACATCACTTTACGGACACATACAAGCCATTTACAAATAAATTTAGATTTTTACAAGAAAATTACACCTGCACCCTTCCAGCTTTTCCCGCCGAATCTTTTTTGACTAATGTATGTACATATGAGACCGTTTTTTTTTTTTTTTTTTAGTTTATCCCGAAGGAAAGGCAAGGGGAACTAAGCCCATACAGCCATTATCTTTAGTAAATGATTTCTGAATTTATGATTGATGATAGTGATGATGATGAATGGAAACGTCGGGAAAATCCTCAAGAACAAGTGTAAAGTTAGTCAAAATGAAAAATAATTGCAGAAACAACTTACATGGGCCCATGAAGAGATCGTATTCCGGCTAAAGTTTTACCCAGCTTACCTGCGTATAAAACCATGCACACGCACTAGATTCACATCACAAGTAATCAAAATATAACTTATCTACCAGTAAACATCACTTTACGGACACATGCAAGCCATTTACAAATAATTTTTGATTTTCACAGGAAAATTACACCCGCTCCCTTCCAGCTTTTCCCGCCGAATCCCCAAGTCAATTAACACTAGAAAATAGGGTTCACAACGATTCATTACAATCAAATCCTTAAAGTTAGGCTTACACTTAAATAAAATATTACTGATTAATGATACAAACATTCATATGATAGGTAAAATAGGACTAAATAGTACGTGTTGAATGTCCCAATATCTGGATGCAGTCTGCGTCTGCTGAACTGTGCAGACTCCACTGAATATCCTCTAAGGGTTTAAAAGATTTATCATGTAGGTACCACATCAACATCTTTTCCTGTCTGGTGAATACAGCCAAATAAAACAACATCTCATTCATCATAACCTAACGAATAATGAGATCATATAATCTTGTCCAATCATTTTCTAGCATAAAACAGAGGGACAGAAAATGAAGAATTTAAATTGATTGAAGAATAAATTCTCTAGCTTGCAATGAGTGAAAACTAAGTACAGCAAACTTCGTGTGTTCTAAGAATTTTGTAGAGAAACAAGCAAGGGAACTTGGCTTATTCTTACATCTTATTACTAACAGTTCTGCAACAAAAATGCATAGTAAGTGTGTCTATTGTATTGTCTGTAAGAATACATACTTTTAAAATATTGCTTCATCTGTAATATAAAAATGAATCCTTAATTTTGTTGGTAAGCGCGGATCTCGAGGACGACTGAACTGATTTCGCTAATTCTTTGTTTAGCGTATTCCTTGAAGTACAGGGCTGGTTCTAAGGGAGAGAAAATAATAAAAAATGCCTGAAAAAGTCTAAAAACAATCCTTTTCTATACAAACAATTTTTCAAATTTGAAAGTTCGAATATTAGTAAAGAGATTCTGGGAAGGCAAAACAAATTGAATGACGTTAGTTCAAAGGCGTGTGACAAGACAACGTCTGTCGGGTCCGCTAGTCTATACTCTATACTAATCTTAATATATATAAATCTCCTGTCACGATGTTTGTCCGCGATGGACTCCTAAACTACTTAACCGATTTTAAATTAAATTGACACACCGTGAGCAGTCTGGTCCAACTTGAGAGATAGGATAGCTTAGATCTTTAATTATAGTCGCAATTTTATTTTATTGCAAATTATTTGTCTATAATTAATTGACAGTCACAATTATCTGTTAACTCCAAAAGATTCTAACAGATGTCGATACTTTTCGACTGGATTGAGTAAGTAATCAATAGATGGCACTGCTATGGTAAACCGACAATCGTGTCATATAAGCTACAATTCAATTTCCACGCGGACGAAGTCGCGGGCGTCCACTAGTAATATTATAAAGAGGTTAAGTTTGTGTGTTTGTATATTGTTAAATTGTAAGGGGTAATCACGGGATCTACTGAACCGATTTTAAAAATTCTTTCACCGTTAGAATCCTTATTAGATCTGAATGAACATAGGCTATATGGATTTCCCGATATTCCCACGGGAAGGCGACCAACGGGAGTTAAATATTTTTTACGAAAACCGCTATACATATGAAGCTGAAATCGGGCCTATATGTTCATTGGGGACAGCGAGGAAGGACTAAGAACAGATTTCCCGATATTCTTACGAGAAGGGGACAAACGGGAATTCTACATTTATACGAAAACCGCTATACATATGAAGCTGAAATTGGGCATATATGTTCATTAGAGACTGCGTGGAAGCACTAAGAACGGATTTCCTGAAATTCCCACGGGAAGGGGACCGCGTGGTGCCGGCAGAGTAGAATTCGTACCACCCCATGCCTGCCCGCGGGTATCGTACGAGGCGATTAAGGGTTTCCGGGAGGTGGGCAGCAGCGCCTCCCGTGTTAACAACATAGTCCAAATTACAAATTGCGGTCACCAACCCGCCTACCCAGCGTGGTGACTATGGGCAAATACCCCCCACGGCAGTCTTGTGAAGTGCTCTGGGGGAGGCCCGCCCTCGTTTCGCTTCGGTACAACTTCATATGTAGGTAAAGCGGTTTTCGTAAAAATTTGGAACTCCCGTTGGTCCCCTTCCCGTGGGAATTTCGGGAAATCCGTTCTTAGTGCTCCCTCGCAGTCCTTAATGAACGTACAGGTCCGATTTCAAATTCATATGTATCGCGGTTGTCGTAAAAAAAAATGAAATCCCGTTCGTCCCCTTCCCGTGGAAATTTCGGGAAATCCGTTCTTAGTGCTGCCCCGTAGTCCCTAATGAACACATATGCCTGATTTTAGCTTCACATGTACAGCGGTTTTTGTAAAAAACAATTAATTCCCGTTGGTCCCTTTCCCGTGGGAATCTTGGGAAATCCGTTCGTAGTGATTCCTCGTAATCCCTTATCCGATTCCAGCTTCATACAAATAGCGGTGTTCGTGAAAATTTCGAATTCTCGTTTGTCCCCTTCCCGTGGCAATTTCAGGAAATCAGGAATATATGCCCAATTTCAGCTTCATATGTATAGCGGTTTTCGTCATCATCATCATCAGCCTATTGCAGTACACTGCTGGACGTAGGCCTCCCCCAGAGCACTTCACAAGACTGCCGTGGGGGGTATTTGCCCATAGTCACCACGCTGGGCAGGCGGGTTGGTGACCGCAATTTGTATTTTGGACTATGTTGTTAACACGGGAGGCGCTGCTGCCCACCTCCCGGAAACCCTTAATCGCTTCGTACGATACCCGCGGGCAGGCATGGGGTGGTACGAATTCTACTCTGCCGGCACCACGCGGTCCCCTTCCCGTGGGAATTTCAGGAAATCCGTTCTTAGTGCTTCCACGCAGTCTCTAATGAACATATATGCCCAATTTCAGCTTCATATGTATAGCGGTTTTCGTATAAATGTAGAATTCCCGTTTGTCCCCTTCTCGTGAGAATATCGGGAAATCCGTTCTTAGTCCTTCCTCGCTGTCCCCAATGAACATATAGGCCCGATTTCAGCTTCATATGTATAGCGGTTTTCATAAAAAATATTGAATTCCCGTTTGTCCCCTTCCCGTAGGAATATCGGGAAATCCGTTCTTAGTCCTTCCTCGCTGTCCCCAATGAACATATAGGCCCGATTTCAGCTTCATATGTATAGCGGTTTTCGTAAAAAATATTTAACTCCCGTTGGTCGCCTTCCCGTGGGAATATCGGGAAATCCATATAGCCTATGTTCATCCAGATCCAATAAGGATTCTAACGGTGTAAGAATTTTTTAAATCGGTTCAGTAGATCCCGTGATTACCCCTTACAATTTAACAATATACAAACACACAAACTTAACCTCTTTATAATATTACTAGTGGACGCCCGCGACTTCGTCCGCGTGGAAATTGAATTGTAGCTTATATGACACGATTGTCGGTTTACCATAGCAGTGCCATCTATTGATTACTTACTCAATCCAGTCGAAAAGTATCGACATCTGTTAGAATCTTTTGGAGTTAACAGATAATTGTGACTGTCAATTAATTATAGACAAATAATTTGCAATAAAATAAAATTGCGACTATAATTAAAGATCTAAGCTATCCTATCTCTCAAGTTGGACCAGACTGCTCACGGTGTGTCAATTTAATTTAAAATCGGTTAAGTAGTTTAGGAGTCCATCGCGGACAAACATCGTGACAGGAGATTTATATATATTATATTTTATAAAATGGGACTTATACAGAATAAGGATGTCTTTCTGTGTCTGTTTATAGGCTAACCTGTGTTTTAGATTATTAGAGATTTCTCCTATGTACATACTTACCTAATTTTGTACCTAATTATTAGTAAAAACTATAAGGGAGATTATGCTCTCATCATCCAGTTGTCATTATACAGATTAATGTTATTTCAGGGAGTAGGGATGTATATTCACACATGAAACCAAATTAAATTGTGTTATTAAATATTAAGTGTTACAGTTAAAGGTATTATCCATCCTACGCGGCTTACCACCATTATGGTGCTTCAATTTGTATAGTGACAGCAGTGTGATAAGCACAAATGTAAAAAGGTCCAAAAGGTAAAATGGGAGTTGGTCGTCCATACAAAAGGTGGAAAGATGACATTGCCAAGTCGGCAGGACAGGAGGATTGGATAGAGATGGCACAGGACAGAGGAAAGTGGAGCATTCTGGAGGAGGCCTATACCCAAACTGGGGTCCGAATAAAATAAAACTAATATGTAATACGAACAGTTTTTTCATTCAACTAACACTACTAACAACATCTAAAATGTACCTAAATGTAAAATTTCGGAATAAAAGGCTATAATTGTCGCGACACGGTCTCTTTTTACCATGTCGCAATGCGCTTATTATCACTATACAAAGCGTGATGTACATAATTACATATTGTGATTTATGTAACTAGCGCTATAGTATAGTGATAATAAGCGCATCGCGACATGATAAAAAGAGACCGTGTCGCGACATGGTGGAGGTGATGGGATATTGTATTTCACCACCAAGATTAAGTAAAGTAACGTGGCATGAGTATATATAGTTCTCCACAAAGTCACAATACTGTGTAATGCCCTATGGCTGTAGTGAAACCTTAAAAGTAATAGGGTTACAGGTGTCCATGTTGGATCTCGTATCCAACCATACACGTGGTGATGTCAGCATCTTCATTGTCAGCAGACCTAGTAGGGAAATAATATCTTACTCACAGACATAATAAATAATATTTACATACATGTGAATTAAGTTTAGCCTATTCCCTCGGATCCTAGTATTTCCCCCAAGCTAGAAGGAGTGGAGGTCGTACTCCTTTGCACGTGTTATGATATTCTTACTTTGTAGATCTATAAAACAATCATTATATTCAACAAACACATAAATACCAACTGTGTCCTGTGGAAAACCATTTATACTCAACTTAGAAACTGGGCGACGAATTCTTGACTTGGAAGACAGACGCGCACTCGCTCATGACTCGTTCACAAATGAAAATCCGCCATCTTCAATCAACTTACTTTCTTTATTTCCTAGCGGAAGTAATAGGCATTTCCGAAAATAGAGTTTGGACTATACACCAGAGACTTGATAGAATGTCTTAGGGCGACTACATACTATCTATTCGTTTACACTCACCTAAGATCTCGCGCTTGCCGCAACAATAATAATAATCCACACGATACCATACACTTTACAATTTGGTTAGACCTGCAATAGCATTATACAGTCAAAGTGGCACCTAAATTCTTGAATAATCATGAAAAATTGAACCCCATACCATTAATCATCGTTAACCCGAATTTAAATAGTATTTAAACACTAAAAACTATTCTGTGAGAAAGATAACGAGTACCCTCAAGGAAAATGTTACGACCGACATTCTGCAGAACGTGTTTATCCTAATTATCAAAACTGGAAATGTCTTAAATATCTAAAACTTCTGTGAACACTGAATGCATTCTTCTTTTTGTGGGGAATAATTCCTGTAATTATAGGGACTGCAATTTTTCTAGGGGACTTTTGTCCTTTTAGCTGGAAACACTGTTATTTATATGCTGTGTAAATAGCTCATTCGCTTGCAATATACTGTTTTTTTTTTAATTTATTACGGGCATTGGTATACAATACCTAATAGAATTATAACCTATAGAAGTATAGTCCGAAGGCCGATTTTAGGAATTTTTATGGGTGCAAATTTGAACCAATCGCGGCTCTGTCATTCAGTGCTCAGCGGTCAGTGGCTACGTGTGTATGTCAACCTAAAGGACTTACCATGACGAAATGTGCACTGAGATCCTGCCAAAACTATGCTCAAAAACATAAGAAAATAAATAACATCACATTTCACCGGTAAATATTTGATGTTTTTACGTAATTTCATTGATAAAACAATAAATACACAATCAAATTTTCATATTTTTTTATCTGTCATTGAAAACAAAATGTTGCCATAAGTGTGAAATTTTACCCTATTTTTAAACATGCAGATTGTAGGTAAAAGTAGTTGGATCTACTTTGTCTTTGATTGATTGTGGAATTACCTGCAAGCTCTCTCACCGAATTATTTAAAACTATACATATTGTTACTATAATATTATGTTTAAACATTAGATCTTTAAAATGGGCATCGTTCTTTCCTTTATTGAATGAAATAAAACCACGGAGAATGGCCTCACAGCTTTGTTGACATAATGACAAATTATTCAGAGGGACAATTTTTAACAGAATATTGTATTTTTTTGTCACACTTTTGGACCAATGATGTGGAAAAGTCCGATCATCTCCTTTTAATATATTTAAATTTCACGATAATTCTACAAGAGTGTGCAAATCGGTATACTTCTCAGCATCAATAATAATTTTATCGACTATTTCCCCACATCTAGGGAAAAAACATTTTTAAGGCAACATTAATTTTATGTCATGCATACGTCAAGTCGATATTTTATGCCTATTTTTTCGCCTTGCGTTTGGTTGGAACACACTTTCTATAGGTTATAATTCTATTCAATACCTTCAGCTCAACCACAATTTACTGTATATCATTCATAGACTATACCATAGTCTATGACTATATATAATATATCTTCGTAGAAAGTTCATAGTCAAAGTATATCTTAGATTATTTACTCTAAGTGTACATAAATAATCTAAGTAATATACAGGGTGTTTTTTTGTGGCCACCTTTAACGAAGGGTACGTATTCTATACATGAAATAAAGTAAGTTTATGCCAAAAAAATGCTGGGAAAAAAAAAATTTTTTTGAAAAAAAATTTTAAAAACCTTGATCGTGCGAAATTTATAGTGTCTAGTGTTTATGTTAGTTTTTTTATAGACAGATATTAATTATTTTTCGTGAAAAAATCCTGCTACGCGCGTCTATGTGCATTTATGCAGAAAAACGCAGTCTATTTACTCAACTTTGGACCCTAATATTTTGGAAACCAGACACTTCCCAGGTATGCTTCCATGGAGAAAAATTATCGTGATGATGAGGAGATTCCGTAGTTTTCGGGAACGTTGACGACCAAAAATCACCCTGTATAGATACTCGACTACATACTTTGACTCTTTCTACGCTCGACTAGTTTGAGAGTTCATTTTGCAAAAATACAGATTTGTTAAAACCATCGATATTAAACGTAATTATTTTTTCACAATATTATGAAAATGTAAATAAATTTATTGATTACAGTGCCATTTATGATATTATTTATTGTTATGAATACCTCAAATTCATAATATATACTGATACAGTAATTAACAATATATTTTTCACATTTTCTAATAGCCTATTAAACAGCCGATACGTGATATCCACTCTAGAACTTTCCGACTCCAGCGGCCATCAGTTCTTCGAGCTATGTGCCCTGCCCATTGCCACTTCAGCTTGCTGGACTATGCCGGTGATCTTTGTAGGTCTGCGGATCTCCTTATTTCTGATTCGATCACGTAGAGAGATTCCAAGCATAGCTCTCTCCATCGCGCGCAGCGTGGGAAGGCCACCTGCGAGGTGGACGGACGACCTGGCCAAGGTCGCGGACGTCGGTTGGATGCAGGCGGCTTCCGACCGGTCGGAGTGGAGGTTTTTGGGGGAGGCCTTTGTCCAACAGTGGACTTCTCAGGGCTGTAAATGATGATGATTATACAGCCGAGTCTAAAGTAATTATCGATATCGACTATAACGTCACTATTTATTTTTTTCTATTTATGGTAACCCTTTAGCTGTCACTTGCTTGTCAGTTTAGTCTCGAATTATGGTTTTTTAGTTTATGGTTTCCATGTAAAACGTAGATGTAAAAGATGTATATCAAAATGAGAGGATTCGGCGGGAAAAGCTGGAAAGGAGCGGGTGTAATATTCTTGTGAAAATCAAAATTTATTTGTAAATGGCTTGCATGTGTCCGTAAAGTGATGTTTTTTGGTAGATAAGTAATATTTTGTTTACTTGTTATGTGAATCTAGTGCGTGTGCATGGTTTTATATGCAGGTAAGCTGAGTAAAACTATAGTCGGAATACGATCTCTTCATGGGCTCATGTAAGTTGTTTCTGCAATTATTTTTGATTTTTACTAATTTTAAACTCGTTCTTGAGGATTTTTCCGACGTTTCCACTCATCATCATTGTCATTCATCATAAATTCAGAATACATTTTACTAAACAATGATTAGGCTGTATGGGCTTAGTTCACCTTGCCTTTCCTTCGGGATAAACTAAAAAAAAAAAAAAAAAAAAAATCAAAATGTATATGCTGTGAACTCAGATTAAAGAATATGCTTACTCTCACTCAGATTAATCAGTGAAACTAGTTCTCTATGTAGTCTGTGATCAGTGAAGTGTGAAGAGAACGTGATCGTTATTTCTGAATTTAGCATCAAAAATGAATACCGACTATTCTATTGTTACAACAGAAATAGACGCTCGAGAAATATTAAGATATCTTAATAATTTAGGTATCCAGAATATTAGTGGTGAAATATTAAAATATTTTATAACAGGTAGGTAAAAACATTAACATCTGTCCCTGCTATGCTAACATGGTTGTGGGATCTTCCTTATAATCCTGCTGTTCTGGCTACCCTATTTTGGAATCAGCCGGTCTATAAGTATGTAGGTAAAAACTCCTACAATACAATGAAATTCTACCTATGATGCTTTAACTTGCTATAAATACAATGAAAACACTGACTCTTTGTTGCAGATCTTAAGAAGCTGATAAAATATGATTTGCAACAAAGAAGCAATACTCGATATCAGGAAACTCGAGGACTTGAGAGATTGCATAGTGCTAGTACATTTTCATCTAGAGTAAAGTCTAAAACTCTAGATGGACCTGTACCAAAGTGTACTAAGAATGAAGATAAAAGTAGATGTAGTCAAACACGAAATATCCATTCAGCTCCTACTTTAAGGCAAAAGAAGATAACACATGTTCCTGTGAGAAAATCAGCTTCATGTACAGAACCAGATAATAAATATGAAGCTGCAAACACGGAAAGTAAGACTAGTCAAAACTGTGAGTTACCTATATAATAAGTGCTTATTTTATGTTAGAGAGTGCATATTTAATTGGCTTTCCTGCATGATACACTAAAGACAGCAACTGCTTAATTCACATATATGTATATGGTAATTTCTGTTAATGTACTTAAACGTAATATTTCAATTCAATTTTGCGATATGGCATCTCTCTCACCCTTACACAGAGACTTATTGTTTACTTATTAAATTCTAATTTACAGTATTACAGTACTGTCAAAAGTTTTGAAAGATATTTGAGGGTCATTTAGAATAAATTAGTAAATGTAAACATAGTGGTATGAGTGACACATCTACTTTATTTTTATTGTTATCTAGAAATTTTTATTAATACATTCATGCAATTGTTTGAATTACAGTGATAAAAGTACAAAAATTACCACAATCAAAAAAAAGTGATCCAGTTTCCCTTTACCATTTCTATACGGAATTATGGGAGAAGTACAAATACAATGTGCCTGGAGAAAACAGTTGGGCTGATCTTAGATGGAACATTCGTCAGAAGATGGCTGGTAACACAATCAGTTTAAAACAGAGTAAGTAAAATTAAGGTTATGCCAACTTATGTATTCAGTATGTAGATAGGTATATGAATATTAATTTCTTTTAGGTTTAAAAACGAATGTAAAATCAGAAAGTAAACAATTTTGACTATTGTATAGTAGTAGTAATTTATATAAGGAATGAAATGTTTTAATTATTACCGTAGAATGCTGCAACTTTGCCTGCATTTTGACGTATTTGTTCGTTTGTTTTTTATTTAGGGAACAGTCGTATGTTTTACCATTTCGAGATGCAAAACTGAACCTTAGCGTGTATGTTTGAGAACACAAATCGCCAATAAAGGTACTTGGAACTTAGCTATAAATGCTTTGAAAGGTCCAGGCAAAGTTGATTCCAATACCGCAACTTTGCCTAACTAAATAACTCACTAAATAAACTGTTGTTTCAAGAAATTGATTTGACATGTATACGAAATCTGCTCCTTTTCGGTACACAACGTTTATCCAGCCTATTTAAGACATAATTGACGCCAAACCAAAAGGTAGGCAATGATGGGAGGGCTTCCAGAGCTCGTCCATACAAAATTGTGGCATAACACAGGGTTGTCACCATACTCACCATAGAAATAATAGCTTGTTTTTTTTAGGTTTTACACATTTTAATCAATATAAACATAATGTAGTAAGTAATATATTCAATTATAAGGTTTTATAATAAAGAAAAACAGTAATAAACATTAGATTTTGTAGGTAGGTACCTAGTTGTTGTAAAATATTTTTGGCACATGTAGGTAATAAAAAGTTGGACGGTATATCCAACTTTTTATTACTTACATGTAAATTTTAGCATTACGCATCTATAAATTCTCTTTTTAGAATGATAATTTTAAAAAAAGGTACCTGCATACAATGTATAAGTTTAATTGTGTGAAGAGAAGGGGTACAATTCCGGGCACCTAGTCGAGATGCATACAGTTTTCGACGGAAATGACCAGATCTCCGTCAAAAACTGTATGCATCTAGCTATGGAGATATCTCTCTCTCGAGCTCGGAATTGGTCCCGAGGACCTGAATATTCATTTACTGAATATTATTATATTTTGAGAAATCTATATTATGAAATTGAAATGTCCCACGACGACCCTCCAGGGGGTTCGTCAATACAATTTCTACATCGGTATTCAACACAAAACCTATGTCATCAACATCAAGCCAGGTAAAAAGATTTCCTTGTTTTTTCCTCATAAATTTCACCATCATACCTGATCCTACAGTAAATTCTACAAGTTTTCCTACGTAGAACTTAGTAGATTTTTGTACACGAAATTTAACCAAAAGGTAACAATTGTGCTTTGTTAGCTCTTCTGCTTTTATGTCATTTGTGTCATTTTCTACCTCGGTATTTTGGTCACTAGCTTCAGATTCAGAAATAAAATCACCTTCATCTGACGTATCTCTCACAGAATAATTATCTTCACTGCTTTCATCAGTTTCTTGAACTCGTAATCTTTTTACCGTGCCTCTTTGAATAGCTGTTTCTTTAGCCAATATTCTTTTGCGTTGCTTTTTCCTAAGACATGTACTACTTTTTATCTTTCTTGTTTCGCAAGTCTTCTCAAACTGTCCATTATTGTTAGGTTCATCAGCTTCTTGTTCTTCACCACTGCTATCAGAACTCAAAGTGCCATAAACGTTCACGTTCAAAGCGACATTATTATTTGACAATTTGATGTCATTCTCAAGGTTGCCGTGTATTGTCAGCTCAGATTCTAAGTGTTCATTTTTTGATCCGCAAAATGCCATATTTTCTTTGGAAAATTTCACGTCTGACAGAAAGGTCACATTCTTTCCTTTGTAGGTTACTTTTTTAGACGTTAAATTGATAAAATTCGTCACCTCTGCGCCAACGATGCGATTTTGAAACCCTTCAGTACCATTTCTGGAAATAAGTCTGTCGTTGACAACTGTTTGACGGCTCGGTGTTGTTGATCCTTCTACAATCTTAACCACAGAATCCTCTTCATCGTGAGTTTGATTTGTGTTACCGCTGGACTTTTTATTTGTAACTTTTCTTTTGTCTGTATTTAACATATTTTCCGCCAATACCGAAGATTCTTCAGTAGATACAGATTTACCTGGTATGATCTTGAGTTTCTTATTTTTTTCATTTTTCATTTGTTGGGGTTGCCGCTTTGATTTGAGATATTCCAGGATAATTTGATACTACCCAAATTTACTCAAACTTTCTTCGGTACATTCTGGAATTTTTGCGGTGACCCTAGACGGCTGAAAGGGATAAATTCCGGCCCCAGCAAATCCACTCTGGATATTTTTACAACTTTTCATTTGTATGGTTTCCATCAGTTGTCGCAAAAGTTGTGGAAAATGACATTTGTTGATAGAACAGGCATTACTGTTTTCCAATTTGTATTGCAGTAAAATTTTTCGCCACACCCTTTTCATCGGACCAAAAAAGGCCACATCCAGAGGCTGGGTTAGATGGGTGGCATTTCTTGGTAGAAACACAAACCGAATGTTGTGTACCCGGCACAAATCCATGGTAGCTACACTTAGGTGTGACGATAAGTTATCGCCTATAATGAGTTTTGGTCCATCTAAAGCACTTGCCCAAGGCAGAATTATACTTTCGAACCAGTCGTCAAAGCATGCCATGTCAAACCACCCGGATGGCGTTTTATTATACCGAGTATTTGAAGGCCCATCCTGACACCATCGAGTCCACAGATTCTCGGCTTTATAAACCACATATGGCGGTAAACAATTTCCATCTGCTGTACCGGCGAACATTATTGAGACAGAACTCTTGCTTGAATTCAGTACACGCTCCGGGTGTTTGGTCCCTCGCTTATACTCGTATATAGCTTTGCTGGCTCCTGGGTCGTCACTGAGATTTGTTTCGTCGAAATTCAGCAAGTTCGACGGAGAAATATCTAAAAGAGACTTCCAAATTTTTGAAGTAGTCGTTCATCTCTGGGACGGTTTTTTCTGCGCGGCTTTTTTTTATATTTTGAGTAGCTCGCTGTGTTAAATTATGGCGTAGCAAAAAAGAGCGTGCCCATCGTTCACCTGGCAAGTTCCCATTAAATATGTACCCTCAATCTAGTCTTTGTAAATAATTGAAGACAACATTTCGCAGATCTAGTAATGTCAGTGGACTGCCAAACTCAGCTGCAAGGTTAAGGGCTTCAGCAATGTGTATTTCTTCTTTTCCTAAATTCGTAGGACGACCAACATCTTGTTCGTGCCGGTTATTACATCTGTTTACGATAGTCCGCCTGGGTATACCGAATTTTTTTTCGGCTTGGTAAGATGATATTTGTTTACAACGCACTAAGTCGACAGCCACATTTAACAACTCTTGAGAATAATCAGCATATTTGCGAGCCCCAGGTTTTCTTCTGTTTCTTTCGGTAGACATCTTCTATATCCATCTAAGTATTATCCCCTACACCTGCAGAAAACATAGCAATAACAGTAAAACTAAAATAATTCTAAAAGTGGATTTTAGTGAATTCGGTTTTTCGAATTTTATGTAAATAATATGCATGATGAAAAATTATCAAAAAAAAATAAAATCAAATAAAATGAAATGAAACTTTGTATATAATTATTGTATACTAGCGGCCGCCCGCGACTTCGTCCGCGGTAACTTTATAACTCCCGGTATTTCCCGTTCCCGTGGGAATTAGGGGTTTGAAAAATAGATAATAGCCGATTTTCGTCCGCGTTAACTTTATACTTTCCGGTATTTCCCGTTCCCGTGGGAATTTTCCCATTCCCGTGGGAATTAAGGTAACCTATGTCACTCAGCAAAAATGTAGCTTTCCAACAGTGAAAGAATTATTCAAATCTGTTCAGTAGTTTCGGAGCCTATTCAATTCAAACAAACAAAAAATCAAACCTTTCCTCTTTATAATATTAGTATAGACTAGGTTAAGTTGTATAATATATTAAAAAAATAAATACTTAAGTATTTGGAAGACTTAATAAAATAACATGAATAAATATTTTGCAATTCCGATTACAACCTATTAACATACAATATAATTATTGAGAACATCCTATTTTTAAGTCGGTAAAAGGTGTCAACCCTAAGCGTAGGCAAAGTTGTGTAACTATCTCCCCAAAATACGACACAACATTGCCTGGTAGGACAGACGATAATAAACAAGTCACATTATAGAAACAAAAGCAAAACGATGTAAAAGAGCATATTTACTTTGCTACAAGTGTTTTTAAATAGTAAAAAAATGACATAAAATACTCATCAATCAATTTCAAATTTTGCAGAAGCCGGTAAAACAATCTTATATTCTTTTGATAATCGAACTGTCACTGACGTTTTATTTTTTAATTTACGGACGAAAAAAAAAAAAGCAGTGTTGCCTTAAATAAAGCCGGATTTGCCGATGGAAAACGACAATAAAAATGACACAAAGCGGGTAAGTTATGCAAGTTCAAAAATTTTAGGCAATGATGGGTAGGCATGGGCTAATCATATCCGGGAAAGGATTGAACATGTAGTATATCACTCCGACTAAGGATATATATCCTTTTAACATATCCAACTCCGCGTGTATATTCGGGAACGAAGAGATTTAAGTGACGCGAGATATGACTGGGATTGGTTTGGTTAGGTTGTTGTGTGTCCTTTTAACAGATCCAACTCCGCGTACATATCCGGGAATGAAGAGATTAAGCGAACCGAGATATGATTGGGATGATCTATCCAAATAATAATTAGAATATTTGATAGGTGTATTTAAAAATCACAGTAGGTACACTAAAACTATTGTCCTAAAAATAATTCCAAATCCAAACAGCTTTTATTTACATTAAAACAAAATACTTAAGATTTACAAAAAAATTTGAAAATTATAATTACGAAAACAAATATTTATACTAAACGGCATGCCTGTCGCTCGTGAGTATTCGTATATACTCGTGTAACGTCGTTACATTCGCGCTCATGCGTCTACTGCGATAGTACCGCGCGTTCCGGCGCGTTCGAATTCCGTCTCGCTCACTTATTCTTATCTTCGGCATTATTCGGTAGGTCGGAGTGGGTCGGATATAGGATATGGTAACTTTCTTTAAAGTGAAGGAGTTGATTCATATCCACCTCTGGATAATATATCCGAGGATATAGTTGTGTCCGGAGTTACCCATGTCTAATGATGGGCTAGTTTGGCAAAGTTGCAGCATTCTATGGTATATGTTTTGGTTGTTTACAGATAAATAATTGGAACTGCATCATTTTACTTTTAAGAAAGTTTTGTTAAATAATTATATTCTAATACAAAATAAGGCTGTTACAATTGCAATGTGCTAGTAGACTTATGTTAAGCTATATTCAAACTATTTTGTTTTTGTCAATAGCTTTTGATATATTTTTACACTATGTGAAATAATTGGGTCCATATTGGCTCATCTAAATTTTTTCACCTGAAATTGCTATTCCTACTGATTTGTAATCTGAATTATCACTCTTCCTTAAAATTTTACTCAAAGTTTTCAGTCATATATTTTGTAGAACTACTATTTTGTATTTATAACACTCATATTTCCGAAAATTTTAATTCATAATATCATTCCTGTTAATTTCTTTAAACTCCTACTGTTATTTTTTATAAAATTTTTATCCCTCAACATAATTTCCATAATATTTTTTCTCATATGTAGTAAGAAAGTAATCATTTAACCAGTCTAATAAAAATTATATTATGATTGTTATTTTAAACATTTGTGTTTGTTCTGCGTCGAAAGTGATGTAGCTATATTAATGTGATAAATGCCCTAAAGTCGCTTCTGCAACCATATGATGAATGTGGTGAGAGCAAGATGTCTCACTTTTAAACGTCAAATTCACAGAGCTAAGTAATAACTCTCGCTCTCACCAAATTCATCATACGGGTGCTGGCTGTATATTTTATACATCAACCTAATCCGCTTCGCTCCTCACTAACCTAAGTGGATTTCATTCATGTTATGTAAAAAATTGCCAAATTTGTAAAAGTTACTCTAAATAATATAGATAATGTATGTAATGTTGATTATTATTAATATAAACAAATCTATTGCAATGGTTAGGATAAAAAATGTTAGGAAGAAAATTTAGGTAGTACCAATTTTCGTAGTAGAAATTTTAGGTGAACTTTGACGCACCCAAAATAATTACCTTTTTGTGAATATACATAGTTAGCATTACTATGTATAAATGTTGGTTTTCTAGACAGTTCCATTTTTGAGTTAACATTTTGCATTATAGAAATTGTGGTGTGGAATGTGTTTTAACAGAAAGCTAGATTTTTTTGTGATGTTTTTATTATAGTTACCTTTTTGAAATCTTTCTGTAACCTTAATTCTTATGACTGCATTATTTTACAAAGGTAAATAAAATTTGCATACAAATTATCTTGGAAGTATTTTATTGCTGTAAAATTATTTAATTGATTTAAACTTGATCCAGTCTAAATGGTGCTTCTTGCTCATTGGTTATAGAATTAAGATGATATAATATACGTTCTTCAATCTTTTCTGCTGCAGCCATTGTTAGAATTAGGGTGTCATGTTTTAACATAGAATACACATTTAAACCATAAACTGGCATAATATTAACATGTTTTAAACTCTCTGTAGCCAGTGTAATATTCCTAGGTGCATAATCAGTACTGAAACAAAAATATTTATTGTAAATTTCATTAAGATATGTTTTAAGGAACTCTAGGTAATATTGTTCTAAATTGAGTTATAAAGAAAGACCAATAACATTTGATTTGATAGGTATAACAAACTATTGAAGTTTTTAACCTTTATTATTCAATTCAATTTTTTTAACAATGGTCTAATAGCATGTGTCGGACACAATAATTTCCAATGTCACAGAGCAAATCTTTATTAAGATTGGAATTTTATTTAACTTGTTGTGTTATTGGTCATAATAGGGTCGATTCTGACTGTCACACCTAATCATAGTCAGGTCTATCTCTCTCCATTCTTAACATAAATGGCTGAGAGAAAAGGACGGGTAGGACAAATTTTATGTTTAGGTTTAAGTGTGACTGTCAGAATCAACCATAATACCACTAGGGGTTATCAAAAATAATGAATGTATGTATGAGATTATTTCTTACATAAGTACAATTTCATTGATTATAACAAGTACTTACTCATCAACAATTAGAAGTGATGGACCCCAATTTCTACTCTGTATAAGTTCAGCAAGATATTCTGGGTCCTCAGAAGGCAATTCCAAATCTTTCACAATATGTAAATCATCTTGAGCTAATTTAGCAGACAGTGTTGAAGTGAGACCATGAATTCTCACATGGAATGGTAACATGAAGAAATGTGTTTTACCAGATCTTGGGCCATGAGCTACTCCACCACCCCTCCATAGAGGTGACCTAATGGAACCATGCCGAGCACGTCCAAGACCTTTTTGTGGCCATGGCTTCCTTCCACCTCCACGAACTTCGGCTCTAGTCTTAGTATGAGCCCATGAAACCCAACGATATTTTCTTTGCCAAGTAACATTACGATGAATTAAATCAATTCTAGGAGGGGCTGCATAAACACTTGGATGCAACTCACACAGTCCCAATTTCTTTTCTTCTATAGTATCCAAATTTTCAATCCATACCTCCCGTGGCTTTGTAAATTGAGGTGGAAACTGCCATTCTCTCTTTTCTACTTTTAAGGAATTATTAAGAGCTGACGCTAAGGAAGAACTTCTGGCTTGTGAACATACAGTTATTTGTAATTTTTTCATCGCAAATGTTATTAAGGCAGACATCATTTTTGTACAAAATTTTATGTAAGAGGCACGTAAAAACTAAAACCTACTTTATTTTTATTCTGAATAATATCAAGCGAAAAACTTTATGTAAGTATGAAACGAACATTTTTTACAAACGTCAAGTAAATTTTAGGTTAAATTTTTTGTTTTGTTTATGCCGAATGAAGGAAAGGTATGGGGAAGTATGTCCATACCGCCATCGTATTTAATAATTTCTGAATTTATGGTGGATGACAATGAAGCTATACATAGAAACATCCTTAGACCAACGCGGGCTCCCTAACATCCTAACCAAAGAATATACTTACTCTCTAACCATCCTAACTGAAGTCGGTAAAATCCTTAAAGATAAATGTATCAAAAAGAATTGCAAAAACAACTTACATGAGCCCATAAAAAAAAGTTTTCCGACTCAAGTTTTACTCAGCTTACCTCATAGCTAACGTGACCCGACGTCCCGTTTTGAACGGTACAGTCCCGTTTTACAGTTAACTCCCGCCCTTATTACCTAACTAGCAAACGCAAAGCGATAGCGAAAATTGTACAACAATCGCTAATTGCTTGTCATATGCGTATTACGAAAAACGAATTACTTTGACTTTTCAAGGCGAATATTGTACAATTTTCGCTATTGCTTTGCTTCGGCTTTGCTATTGCTTTTACGTAATCAGGGGGCCGGTGTCCCCGACATGGACTGCGAGACGCAAAGTTGTCCCGTTTTCAGAGACCGCGCAAAAATTTGAGTAGCAGATGGCCAGCCACCGCCCTTGCCGCCGCCGCCGCGATTAGACGCCCGCAGAGGGCTGCTATCCGTAAAACCGGGACACTTTTTTTAACTTGATAGAATGGAATGTTTTGCAATAAATTACACCATTTCATAGTAAAAAATTTGGTGCGCCAAATGTAGCCGCTCTATGTATCAGGGACGTGTGCGCCGCCTTAGCCGTAACTAACAATGATAACATTGTAAGCAAGAATAATGATTCTTGTGTGAGAATAATAAAATATAGTTATAGTAAAAAGGATATAAAAATAAAAGAAATAATCGAAGATTTAACAGTAGATAGTAGTAAATAATTCTCATTCGCTTCGCCTGCATTCACCATGTCCATGATGCATTAGCGATCGTCACAAATTCTCGATAGTGTGCATTTTCCAAACATAAATGGCAACTTGTGTGCCAAAAAACCGTAAAAATTTCGCGCTCTCTTCGCTCGCGCTACTATTTTTATTAATACTTCGTTTAATACATTTAATGCTGGCGACTACATCAACGTTTCTGAATACCACGCATTCTCCTCTACCTGGTCTCCAAGATATTAAGGTCCAAAGTTGAGTTATCGGGTTGCATTTTTTGCATACATGCATGTGGATGCGTATCTACCTACCTTAAAAATCTCCAATCAAATAACCAATGCAAACACTAGACCATACATTCATAAAACAAAAAGTTAATTTTTAAAAATTGCCTAAAAATTAAAATCATTTCCTAGCGATTTTTTTTTTGGCATAAACTTACTTTATTACCTCTCGTAAATGGTGCCAACCAGGGATTTGGTATCTCCTCTTAGGATGGATTCCAAGCTCTGAACAAGAAATTGAAACATGAAAAAATGACAGCCTCCCCCCCTTGTTTTCCCACAAGGGATCCCTTACACAGCAAAAAAATACCCTATAATGTAAGTAAAGACGTTGAAAAAGGCATAAATATAATATTATCATGAAAAACTTGGATTCGTTTTGAAAATGTTTACATATTTAATAGAGTAATGAAATGTATTTAATGTAATTTGTATTATAAATAAAGTGTACATAATATAGTAAAACAAACCTTCGCGGTAGCAAAAATTCTGTATTTTAAGGAATGTTCTGTTGCTATGTAATGGTATCCCTGGGTAGCACATGACAATTTTGTCAAATCATGTCAAGTCGATTTGTTTGAATCGCTTCGCATATTTGTGTGGACTAAATAAGATATTTTGATGGTATTGATATAAATACAGTAGTGAAATGTATTGTTCGTGGTTGCAGAAGCGAGTGGCATCCAGGATCCAACTTATTATATCACTCGTAAGTACAAAATTGAATTTCCAAACTATGGCCCTAGGCAAAAACTTAAACGGCAAATTTTAGGCAATATTCACTCTTGCTTTTTTAAATATTTGTCACAAAACTTTATTTAGTTAGTTGCTTATCCTCATAATCCCAATATTTGCTTGTGAAGCTACTTTTTAAACATTTTCTGTGTATTGTATATTTTGAGTAGGGTGCACACACTTTTCCATAACAAGAGACCGACCCTACAATGAATTTATTTTGAAATGTTATACTTTTTATTATCATATATAACATTATAAATGTGAAAGTAACTCTGTCTGTCTCGCTTTTACGCCTACTGCCGCCATTTACTAAGCGGATTAATTTTAGTGATAATTTTTCTGCGTAGCTTTGGGTGGACCCAGAAAAGGTTTAAACGCCTAGCTTGGTGGCGCCTGTCACTGTAACATTTTGTAATCACTAGTTAGTATAGGTGCTAAAATTTAAATTTTCAGATAATCAAGGAAACCCACGTATGGATTATAGTAACGTTACAGCTACCGAAATATTATATCACTGGATCAATTACTGGCAGATAGAGCACAAAACATTTGTCGTTCATTACAAAAACATTTATCGTTCTTATGCTCAGCTTCAAAGAACGATGGAAAAACTTGTGCAAATAAAATAAAAGATATTTAATGGTTATTTATTTAATAGTTGTTAAATCCCTTTAATCTAAATAAGACACTAAAGCACTTAAAACAACGTTTCTTATTTGTACGTATGCAATAGTAGTACGAAATATAAGTATTCATAATTATGTACTCGTAAATATACCAATTTACATTCTAGGTCTTTAGGATCACGGACAATATCACAATGGCTAAGACCATCCTTTTATATTTTGTAAATGTGTAATGTAAATTGTGCAAATTTTATGTTACCTATATTTAGGCCAATACAAATTCCATTGGGTTCTCTGCAATTATTCCTACTTTTCTTTAGAAACGAATAATCTAATCTTTACTTATTAATTATTATGTATCCACCAAAAATTAGCTGTTTAAAAGAACTCAGTTGACCTTCAAAAATGCAAGCATTACATTGATTCACGTTTATGCTACTTAGCAATACTAGGTATTTCCTTACTAGTTAAAAGTGCTATTAAATAACGAAGGGCACTAAAACAGCCCAAAGCTGTAGAATGGAATTACGCTGCATTATAATAGCACAAGTTTATGCTATTATGCAGCATTAGGCATTATCTTACTATTTAAAAATGCTATTGTAGACCCTTAGACATAAAAAACAGCTAAAAGCTGTATGGCATTTACATGACATAATGGTTTATGTTTATGTTACTAAACAGCATTGAGCATTTATATCCTACTTAAAAATGCAATTGTAGAGCCAAATGTACTAAAAACAGCTGAAAGCTGCAAAGCTGCTTTGTGTATTGATGCACTAAAACTACAGGCATTACAAACTCATTTTGATATGCCATTATCCACCCCTTATAAAGTGTAAAGCATCATAATGGTTTCAAAATGCTCATATAAAGCATCAAGATGCTCGGTAAACTCATATAAGAGTTTCTACGAACCTTAAGTTCTACATAAGTTAATTATCCGTTTGTCAAAATGCTTCCTGTGTTACTTGGGTTGTTCGTGGTAGAAATGTCCATTAAAATTAAATTGTGAGTACACTCTATTTTTTCCCCGTCTAGTTTTTCAAGGTCAAATTAGTAAAATTTTCGGGAGGCAGTTTTTAGTAAGAAGCGCTGTTTCCAGCTTGTATACATTTCTATGGTGCCAACGAAAAAATACCCTGTATAACTTTAAAAAAGTGTTGTTTTTTTTCATTGACTATCTATGATTTAACCTATAAACCGATGTCCCGATTTGAGTAAAAAAAATAATGGAGATACCAAATCCCTGATGGTCACGCACGTTACTCATAGCTCACTTGAATATTATAAAAAAATGCTCACAGCATAGGTACCTTTTTTATCGAGTACTTTATATATTAATTAGCTGGTTTTGAATAAAAAAATCACTAGATGGAATCCATAATGGATCTTTGTTATAGGGTTTTATGTTACAGGGTGTAGGTGACAGCCAGGCAAATGTTGATATGCCTTTGATTCTGAGGCAGAAAACATTAAAAAATTTCGCAGGATTCAAAAAATTTTCGATTTTTTTTTCATATTTCCATTTAAAAATTGTTTAGATCGTTTAATCAGGCATTAGATAATGACTTAAAAATTAAATTTCAACCAAAAGATGATTTTTAAAAAAGTTGCCCTCAAAAATGTTCAAATAACTGTTCAATCCTAATGCGGAGTCACAACAGGTGATTCAAAAACAGCAATGTGTCACACAATAAACAATAAGCCCATTTAATTAGTACTGATATGTAATCAAAAATACATTTCCTGCGAGTAATAACACTGTCGTAGGTATAACTCAACACAATGGTAGGTACTTGTTCGGCATTTCAGTATTGCTTGGCGGTCACCTACATCCTGTATTTTTTTTTTTAGATTTTAACTATGACGATTTATTTAAAAACAACTTAATCTAAAAATTTAATTTCTGACAAACGGGCATTTAACCATTTATAATTTTTGGTTACATGATTATACGCTTTTTGTAATAATAACCTACATATTTCGTTGTTAAAAATTGACATGCTGGCTCATGTGGTCCATGTGTGCGCCCATAATATATAGATCTTTATATATGCATGTCTCATCTACAGCAAGCATAAAATACGCAGTACCTAAAGACAACCTCTTGCGCATTGGCGTAGATGTTTACCGACGTGGTTATCTTTATCTATTATAGTTGTTATCATCACCGGTCGCGCCAGCTCAACGAGCTCACATTCATTATACTACCGACCGGTTGTGGAAGGCGCACGATGTCTACAGATTATAAAAATAACCTGGCCGTCTCTAATTTTGTTGAATATTTGAAAATACCTAGTGTACAGCCGAATATAAATTACGGTGAGTTTAACACGTTAACGTTAATATGTAGTACCTAAGTACATACAAATAAAACTAACTAAGTACTTATATATTCAATTTTGGGTTTTGGCCTCTCCTCTCACTCACACACTCATAGAGAAAATAATTATGCTCAGACTTAAAGGCGTGTTTATACGAGAGAAAGTAGGTAGGTACTGATTTGTGCTAGACTCCGTTTCATAGAATATTGCCTGATGCATACAGGATGTTTTTTTGTGGCCACCTTTAACGAAGGATACGTTCTCTATACATCAAATAAAGTAAGTTTATGCCAAAAAAAATGCTGGGAAAAAAAAAATATTTTTTTGAAAAAAAAAATTTATTACTTGATCGGGTGAAATTTATAGTGTCTAGTGTTTATGTTAGTTTTTTTTATAGACAGATATTAATTATTTCTCGTGAAAAAATCTTGCTACGCGCGTCTATGTGCATTTATGCAGAAAAACGCAGTCTATTTACTCAACTTTGGACCCTAATATTTTGGAAACCTGACACTTCCCAGGTATGCTTCCATGGAGAAAAATGATCGTGATGATGAGGAGATTCCGTAGTTTTCGGGAACGTTGACGACCAAAAATCATCCTGTATACTAAAAAAAAAAATGTATGCAGTAACACAGGTAATGTTAGTTATTCACTCACAAAGTAACTAGCGCCATCACTCAAAGGAACGGTGAAACATGGCTTGATCTTAGCCAAAACATTATGCCCTAGGAGAGTTTTGAGTATACAGGATGTTTTTTTGTGGCCACCTTTAACGAAGGGTACGTATTCTATACATGAAATAAAGTAAGTTTATGCCAATAAAAATGCTGGGAATTTTTATTTTTTATTTTTTTTTAAATTTTAAATTCCTTGATCTTGCGAAATTTATAGTGTCTAGTGTTTATGTTAGTTTTTTTATAGACAGATATTAATTATTTTTCGTGAAAAAATCCTGCTACGCGCGTCTATGTGCATTTATGCAGAAAAACGCAGTCTATTTACTCAACTTTGGACCCTAATATTTTGGAAACCAGACACTTCCCAGATATGCTTCCATGGAGAAAAATGATCGTGATGATGAGGAGATTCCGTAGTTTTCGGGAACGTTGACGACCAAAAATCACCCTGTAGAGGTAAAAGTAACGAAAATTTCAGAATATGTTTGGCAACAGGAACTGCCTATGAGTAGGTAGGCGCCGCGCCCCGTACATCTTACATTGGCGCATCGCGTTTCAGTATTTACCTGACTGTTCCCCTTCTTACACATCGGAGAACGGCATAAAATCATGTTTGTTATATGGGAGAATATTTCAAGTGACTACTTTTTGCCGGCAGAAATAGGCAAAAAACGCGTTTCTTGTAAGGGAAAAAATTAATTCCCTTAAATACATATTTACTTTATTTTTTATTATCTTAATAAGTATATCTACACATGATCTACACTTCCACATGTTTAGTTAGGTAACCTAAGTAGCTAGGTAAGTCCTAGCTAGGTATATCTGTTCTACATCAGATGCAGTTGGCAATCAAGGTGTAATAAGGATCCATCCAATTGATGTTGGTAGGCTATAATGATGTGATTGCGAGAGCAATTGAGATTCGTCTAACTAGATTTATTGACCGAAATGGTAGTTTATCCAGAGAGGGTGTACGTACACTGCGACGAAACTAAAAATATCATAGGTTGGTACGTATATGTATAGGTCAGTGATATAGTAGGGTCAGTGTATAGTAGGGTAGGTACTCATTTTAGTACATAAGTATATTAAATTATAATAATAATGTTCTCTATAGTTCTTTTTACGTTCATGGTTCTCCAGAGTCCAGACCATATTTCGGTCTCGGAGACCAATTGTTTAGAACATAAATAATAACACTTTTATGGTCGAAAATGTTATATTAGAATATTTAAATTACAATTTTTGTACAGAGCACGTTATTATAGGGTGAAGGATGAGGAAAAAGAGAATGAGTGATTACTGATTAGTGAGCTAAAACTATTAAAAAGAAATATATATGCAAACAGGTTTGTCCAGAATACCAAACTCAACGGAGATGGTAACTGCGCAGGGGACGTTATAGTGCACAAATATAGATCCACTCTCTAATTCTTCACTATCATAGTCCGATGGGACGGAAAGCTGACACGCCCACTTATTACCTAACTATCAAAAGCAAAGCGATAGCAAATACGATAGAAATTGTACAAAAATCGCTGATTGCTTGTCAAATTCGTATTAAGTAAAATTAGTTTCAAAGAAGCTTTGACGTTTTATGAAGAATATTGCACAATTTTCGGTATCGCTTTGCTTCGGCTTTGCTATTGATTTTACGTAATCAGGGGGACGATCAGGCGCGGAACCAATGGATTTTTGTGCTCTCCGTGCTGCGAGCTATGTGATGTGACTATTTTACTACATTAAAAATCTACATTTTCTGGGCGCCTCTGATGATTATAGGAGTCATAGTGGTGGGTCGATCCCGGTAACTTACCTACCTACTTGTGATCTAGACACGCGGTAGCAGTAGCAGCACCGTGTGTAATTTTACACGAACCATTTGGAGCCACTTTTGACACCCCCATAATTCAAAAACTGTTTCACGTAAACTTGTCAAATTGGCTCACATATGTGAGCTCAATATTGAGGCTTGCGAAATTGATATGTGCTCCAAATTTCATAAACACTTCTCCAACGGTTAGTTAGATATTAACGTCCAAAAATCGTCAATTTTATCACTGACTGATCTATAGATCAAAACTCTAACCCAGTTCCAGATGACCTAGAAAGTTCAAATTTGACATACAGATAGGTAATTACGTGAATACAAAGGGAAAAATCTGAAACTGGTGTAATTTCATCATTTTTTGGAACGAAGTTCCTTACGGCAGGCTTGGAGGAAATAGGGATTTTGCTGCACGACCGAACTGAAAAAATGTGATAGTAAAACCGTAAGAAAAAGTGCGTGGAATAAAACCGTTAAATGAGACGTGCGCAGGCGCAACAGTCGTATATACAAGCGAGTAATGTATAATACCTTTCTCTTTCTCCCTCTTTCTTTTCGTTCTCTCATCCCTTCTCTCTCTATTACTACTCCACCCCGCCAATGCATAGTATATACGCATGAATTCATGGACAAGCACGTGGCGAATACTCACATTATAGATATATTTTACTCGTGAGTAGCCACGTTTATTTTCATATAATTTCAAATCGTCAAAACAATAACAAATATAGTAACAATGGCAAGTGAACTAACAAGTGACTTGAATGCAATTGACAGTGATAATAGTGGGAAATTATTAAGTGTAAAAGAATTAAATACGTAAGTATTAGTTTATTTATAAATATAAAATATTTTACATTAATTTTTTTTGTAATTATTTCTATTTCTATGTAATTTTATGTTGTCAAACAAAAATAAAGAGACATATTTTGTTATTTTAGTTGATAATTTGAATTACGATTTTTTTTTATTTTTACGTAATTTATTATTTCCTAAAATACTGAATTTCCTAACTACTTTCCTGTACTTAAATAAAAACTAATCAGCAAAATTTTGAGAGAAAAATCAAGAAAACCTACATAAAATTGAGCACGATTTTTCTTTTGCAAATTGTGTCGATTCTACATTAGCCGAAGGAACTTCGTTCCTACCTGGTTATTATAACTTTTCACTTAATTGTTCTCCCATACAAAATTAAGTACTACTCGGTAAACTAGATGGCGTTACTGGAGTATTTAGAACGCGATATCAAGTTCTATTTTCTTTTAAGTACATTCAACGAGTCGTATAAATTTAGGGTTGCGTGAGATTATCGTAGAATGTATGTGATTGTTGTGTTGTGGCTGGGCTGGAATGATGTATGTATTTACGTACGTACATTCACTAGCGGCACTAGCGCTACAAGGGGGTTCTTTTCTTACTGCTCGCTCTGAAGAGTCTC
This sequence comes from Carposina sasakii, assembly GCA_014607495.2. NCBI lineage: Eukaryota > Metazoa > Arthropoda > Insecta > Lepidoptera > Carposinidae > Carposina > Carposina sasakii. Next base: position 7,568,281 of record CP053159.1, on the reverse strand, counting down.
GATCGAGCGAGCGAGCATGCATGATTCTTTTCTTTCGGAAATTTAGCGGCTTCTTTTATTACGAATAATTAACTTAGGTACTAATAATATGTACAAAAATAATGATATCTCATCAAAAACATAAATGTGAAAATGAGAGCCAAAGACAAAAGAAGTGATATCTAAATGGGTGCCAAGTTCAATGGTCAGCCCTTAAATGTATTTATAACAACATAATATATAATTTCTTATTATAATAACTTAGGATAATATATTGTAGCCTAAGGTTTGGCTAGTTTTCATATACGAATTATATTATAGCCTTCGTAAGCTCTAAAACTGTTACCTGTGGGTTATTATTTTATTATTCCGCAAATTTCTCTCTACCATGACTATTTAATAGTAAGTACTTAATAATAATTCGAATATAAGAACTAGCCGAATCAGACCTCAGGCTACAATATATTATCCTAAGTTATAAGAAGAAATTATATTTTATGTTGTTATAAATACATTTCAGGACTGACCATTGAATTTGGCACCCATTTAGATATCACTTCTTTTGTCTTTGGCTCTCATTTTCACATTTATGTTTTTGATGAGATAACACTTGACTGAGACTTGCTAACTGAAAACAGTAGGTACCTATCTACTGTTTATTTAAGTACGTTAATCTTCATACTTTCGTCATTGGATGGTTTAGTTTAATTAGATTTGATCCACTCGTTATAATTTTTATTTGCAGATGAATGTGTCAATTTCATTAAGAAGCAAGCTAAATCACTGGATTTGCCTGTTGCAATATATGAAGTGGTTCCGCAAAAGCCAATCGTGGTTCTGACATGGGTCGGGAAAGATCCGTCTTTGCCCGCAATTCTGCTAAACTCGCACATGGATGTTGTTCCTGTTTTTGAAGTAATTGATACAAGTTTTTAGTTTTTTATTGTACCTACTACCTATCTATCTACTTAATTTTTTATACAAGATGTAAGTGACACCCAGGCAAATCCGGAATTTTTACAATTTCACTTAATAAGTAGTTAGAATAGATTTTTTGTCTAATGAGTAGGTAAACATTTCAAATTCTTAAATACGCTACCATAATCAACGCTCAACAGTTTTTAGTGAACATAATACTCGTAAATAATACTTTATTTTTCTTATTTAGAATAGTTGGACCTATCCCCCATTTAGTGGACACATAGATGAGGAAGGAAAGATTTTCGCGCGTGGATCCCAAGACATGAAGTGTGTGGGCATTCAGTATCTCGAAGCTATACGGAAATTGAAGCAGAATGGAGTCCACCTGAAGAGGACCTTACACGTTTCTTTTGTACCTGGTAAAGTGTTCACCATGGATCATAATGACTTTAACTCGGACGAAAGTCTCATTGTCATGAAGTATGTATGTAGTGTAGAGTCCGCTGCATAGAATAACCCCTGTGACTGATTTCGGAACGAATATTTTTGTATTTAATGACAAAAATAATGTAGTGTAACGTGTGACGGCAGTAGTACAAATTGACCCATCAGCGCCGACCGTCAGCGTACTTCAGCGTGACAGGAAACCCGCCTTAAAGTGTCGTGCGCTGGGCGAGGCCTACGTCCAGTCGTGGACTGCATTAGTCTGATGTGTGTGTGACCATGTTACGTTTATGCACCTAATGTACCTAATTATGATAACGTTATCAATATTTTTATTACTTAGACGAAGAAATAGGGGGACATGATGGAATGGAAAAATTTGTTCATACAGACGAATTTAAGGCACTTAATATTGGATTTGCACTAGATGAAGGATTGGCCAATCATACTGAAGAATTTGTTATATTTAATGGAGAGAGAAGCATTTGGCGTAAGTTATTTAACAAATTCATATAAGATTGGTACTGTACCTATCTCTATATCTAGTTATTTTTTATAACAAATTGTATTTAAGGTTGAACACGCTATACCAACGTATATCTACTGGTTTAACCTATCCCTGGAAGAACGTAATCAGACTTTTTTCGGCGAGTAATATCAGTTACTGTACCTGTTGCGGCCAGCTCCCGTTTCAGCGGGTCCGGCCGGGGAAAGGATCCCCGGGGTGACGAACGCGGTGGACCCGGGGCGTAACTCCCAAACCCGCGCTGGTCGCGTCCGCCTCGCACACCCTTCACCCGTGTGCGCAGCTCCGATATCAGCCGCGGCGTCGTCGCGTACTAAATACGCGCCGCTCACCCTATTGTATGTTGTTGTCAAACCCACCTACTTTATGTTGCTGTCGCACCCCTGTATGTTGTCGTCGTACGCGGGAGTGAGAGAGACAGAACACACTTTTTTCTTCCAAACTGCGGGCAAGAGGTCAGTCTTCAGGCAGTCTTCAGTGGCTTCTCTAGTTCCTATTTTGCTTCCTTTTCACTTTTCTTCTTATTTTTCTTCTTAGGAACTCGCCTCGGATTGAACATTATACTGGGGTCTTCCTAAGCGCGCGCTAGCGCGCTTCGGGTTGCGGGCCTTAGGGGATGCCCCTGTGCCCGGGCAAAGTCTCGGCGCGCGACAGCGCGCCGGTCATTATTAAGCGGCCGGAGGCCGCGCTGCCTCGGCTTAGTCACCGAGGCAGCGAAGGTCAAAACTGTACATTATATTATGTTGAGTGCATGGGGGAATACCCATGCACTCTGAAAGAAATGGGACGACACAAACTTGTCGGTAGGACGGCAGGCAGCCATGGCCGGGTAGATCCGCCGATCGGTCGGTGACGGGGAGATTTTGCCCCGCCCTCGGCCGATCGACACCCCTGCCTGTTACCGCCGCCCTACCGAGTAAAGACAAGACAAAGGACAGAACAAGTATATACAATAAAATTATGGGACAAACATTATAGATAGGGACAGAACAACTATATTATAATTGTGCCACCAGGGCATAGAAACTATGTACAATTTCGTAGGCGCTTAGGGCCGATGAGTCGGCCATAGTGCGCCTACTTGTGGGTCAATCCGGTGGTATGGAGGTCAAATCCGGTATTACCCGGCATCGCTGTCGAGTGGGATACTCAACAGCTCCCTCGGTTGTGGGCGGCCGTCTGGCGGCCTCGCATGAAGCGGAGCTAGCCCGCGGAGATGGGCGTGCGGCCCGTTGTCGGCGCGGTCGAACATTCGACGCGCCATTCGGGCCACGAATTGCTCCACTTTCGTCATTTTGAGGTCCCGAGCGATGACGTCATTACGGACGTACCGCCCGGCCCTCGCAATGTTGCGGAGGGTGGAGCTCTGCAAGGCCTTCGGATTGAACACACCAAATCCGTGCGAATTACAAATACGTCGACGGTTCACCCTTACCGTCTGGAACTCGGTAGAAATTCTCTACGATTTTTTTATCTAGTTACGACATTTTATCTAGTTTGTCCCTTGACTGACCTCTTTCGCGCCCTATATTTATTTCAAAACAAACATTACATACATATGTTATACATTGTTAAAAAGGTCTCATTTAGCTCTATCTACTTATATAAGAATCTTATTTCTAAGTTCATACAATAAAAAGTTGTCAAAGGAGAAAAGTAAAAAATTTAAAAATTTTACCGACTTGCTAAGTTTAGCCCTTAATAAAATCTAGATTATACAATCTATATACATGAGTTATATATCAATAGAAAGGGCATAAACTGAACTCTAACAAGAAATAATCAGATTCATTCTAATTGGAATATTCTCGAAGCTACTGTGAGCACAAGTTCAAAACCGTGATAAACTATGAAATCGCAAATATGTACTAAAGTAATGTGACGATATGTTCTGCTTCTACCAGCAGCGTGTGCAGTACATCTTCTCTTGGGGTCTTCTCGTTCAGGGTCGCTGCAAGGGCTGTCTTCACGGAACGGACCATTCCTTCCCAGGCTCCGCCCATGTTCGGTGCGCCAGGTGGTATGAATTTCCACCGGACGCCAATCTTCTCTGCTTCGGTCGCTAGAGTGTCTTCTTTCTTCAATTCTTCTATGGCCTCTTGCAGTTCTCTCTTCGCCCCGACGAAGTTGGTCCCGTTGTCGCTGAACAACACGCTGGGCATTCCTCTTCGTGCAGCCATTCGTCGGAGAGCCAGTATCATTGAGTTGGTTGATAGAGAGGTAGCCAACTCAATGTGTACCGCTCTTGTGGTGAGGCATGTGAATAGAGCCCCCCACCTCTTCTCATGCCTTCTTTCAATCGTCACAGTCATTGGGCCGAAGTAGTCCACCGCAGCACACGTAAAGGGGTGTGCTCCATGTCGCAGTCGTTCTTCTGGCAGATTTCCCGTCGGCACCGGTTGTGGCGTCGTCACACCAAACGTTATGCTATCTCGTTTGTAATGCGAACGGCTAAGGAGTGGAATGCACTTCCTGCCGATGTATTTCCCGAGCAATACAATATTGGTCTCTTCAAAGCTAGAGTGAATAGGCACTTTCTAGGCAAACATGTCCTTTCCTAGGCCGCATCTTGCTTAACATCCGGCACGATGGCGGTCAAGTGTTTGCCTAGCTAATTGTAAAAAAAAAATCTTGTCCAGCTGGAGAACCTCAGTGGATCAGGAGTCATCATCTTCGGGCCAGCGATTGCAGCAACTACTGCATTCTTCTCTTCCACAGTAGGCTTTGTCTTGAAGGATCTGAGAGCTGGCCATTCTTCTTCTCTCTGAAGAAACTCGGTCCTTGTAAACCATCTGTGCGCCTGGTTGAAGTTCTCAGGTATCTCTCGCGACGCATCATCTGCCGGGTTTTGTACCGTGGGAATCCAACGCCACTCTTGAGGCTTCGTTGTCTCTTCTATTTCCGCCAGGCGATGTGCGACGTAAGGCTTGAATGTTCTGGGGTCCGACTTAATCCAGGACAGTACAGCACTGGAGTCAGTCCAGAAGGTCTTCCTCTTCGTATTAAGGTCCAACTCCTTCTCGACTGAGTGAGCCAATCTGCTTCCCAGTAACGCCGGCTGCAGCTCCAGCCGAGGAATCGATATCGGCTTCAGCGGCGTCACCCTCGCCTTCCCAGCCAGCAGAGACACCAGTATCTTGCCATCTTCATTCTTCGTACGCCAATACACGGCGGCGGCGTATGCTGTCTCGCTGGCATCTGTGAAGACTTGCAGCTCCCCCTCAGTTTGGTCGGAGATATGCATCTTGGAACATGCAGATCTCGCAGCATCTGTAGGTTCTTCATATACTTCTTCCAGGTTTCAAAGGCTTCTTCAGTTATCTCTTCATCCCATCCAACCCCGCTTCTCCAGACATCTTGCATCAGTTTCTTCCCTTGTATCAGTACTGGAGAGACTAATCCCATGGGGTCGAATGTTGACATAATCGCGCTGGTGATTTCTCTCTTCGTCGGAGTTCTGGCCTCGTTAATGACATCTTCTGGAGTGTTCCGCAGACTCGTTCTAAACCCCAATGCATCTTATTTGATGAACCAACGAAGTCCCAGAGTCTTCTCTTCATGACCCAGCATGATTTCAGTCTTCATTTCTTCGGTCTTCATGTCAGCAAGAACTTCTAGATGGTTTGAAGCCCAACCGCGCAATTCAAACCCAGCCTTCAGATGAACGGTATCCACTTCTTTGGCAATCTTCTTTGCTTCTTCCACCGTTGCGAAACTCTCCATATAATGATTATTCTCTCCAATATCCATATAATGATTTCGCACGATTGCTCTTGCTGCCTCAGGATACTCTTCTTTATGTTCTGCTGCATTCCGATTCTTAATATAGATAGCCGTACTGGGAGAGGATGCCGCACCGAAGATGACTGACTTTATTCTGTATTTCTTCGGAGATCCCTCTTGTCCTTGGCCCCTCCACAGGAATCTCAAGCTATCTCGATCTTCATCTCTTATTCTTATTTGCAGAAACATTTCCTTGAAGTCTGCTACTACTGCGATGTGACTCTACCGAAACCTCAAAAGAACTCCAAACAGTGCAGTACAAGTCGTATCATCTAAACTTCATGATAGGACTCATCTTCTCTTCGATAGCCTTTATCTCTGGCGAATACAGGTAATGTATCTTCTTCAGATTCTTGATCGTCGCGACCCCATCACTGGCGATGCTGGCGAATAAGCATACATCCCTCGCAGTATCCATGATCTTCGGTAATGCCTTCATTCTTTCCAGTTCGTGCAGCACCAAAGCATCTGGTCTTCCATATCTTCTTCTCAGTGCATCGATGATTTCTTCAGGTGCAGAATCTGAATACAAAATATTCTTGATCGCCTCTCTTGCTGCCCCCTTCAGCGCTCTTCTCAGCCGCGCCATATTCTGAGTGCTTAAGAAGAGTGGTGCAGTATCTTCATATACTCTCTTGAAGGCTAGCCATTCCGCGCTGTTCCCCTAGAAGGCAGGTAACTCGTGCATATAACTGGGTGGCGGTGCTAGACTTCTCACTGGACTGGACTCCATCGCCATCTTGATAGCTCCAGCTAACTCGTTGACTCGGTACCCTGAAGACTCGTGCGGCTGCGCGTCGATGGCTGGAAGAGCTTCCTTCATCGGCTCCCCCTCCTTTTCTTCTACATCCATCGTCACTCGGACCCATTCCTGCACGTGCGCCGTTCTGTCTTCAGGCTCTTCTGATTTGGACTCGTCCTCTTCATCTTCACATTGGATACGAGCCAATCTTGCTTCTGCCAATTCTGCTTCAGCCTCAATCTCATCAATCTTAGACGTACCAGTTCCTCACGCGCCTCAAGCTCCCTTTTCCGGGAGCGCTTCGACTTGGCGAGCGAGGGTGAGTAGTGAGAGTGGAACCAAGGTGAGTGCTGAAGAGCTCTTTTTCTTCGGGTATTCTTCTGTACCAGCGGCACTGGCCATCGTGCCAGAGCCTGTCGTCTTCGTCCCGGCGGAATCCATAGTCGACGTTCCTGTGGTGCCCGAAGTCGCTTCAGAAGAAATCGTTCCCGAAGTCATTTCTGATGATGTTCTATCCTCTTCTTGTGCCGAAGACCTTCCGTGTTGCGATCTGGTGACTGGCATCTTCTGCACTGATATCTTCTCGTGTCCGAAGGATCCGGCTCGAAGGACCATCTGTTGCGGCCGGACCCGCTGAAACGGGAGCTGGCCGCAACAGTACCTATATTCGCCAAAGATACAATTTAGTGCTGACCTTTCTTACCTACTGCGCTTAATTTAATTGTTACCTTTTCAATATAGTCCACATTTAGTAGACACTTACTAATACTAGTAGAGTACCTGTAAAGATAAGGGGACATAAGAAGTCTTTATTATTTCCATTAATTACTTTTTTTAAATTGTTCTAACAGTTAAAAATCATTTATTAAGTCTAATTTTATTTGTAGAAATACATGTGCACTGCACTGGACAAGCTGGTCACGGATCACTTTTACTGCCAAGTACAGCAGGTGAAAAGGTACGTAACATTTACTAGGTACTTACTTAGGTACTAACTAGTTACCTATTTATGAAGGCAAATATACAAATCTATCTATCTGTCTGTACAAGGAACGGTAACCACTAACTTTATATTATTTATTCTGGAAATTAAAGATCTCCTTTAAGCTGACTTTTCTCCTCTTATTGAATGATGTTGGCGGTAACAGTTAGTTTGGCGGCAGCAATAAGTAGGTAATCTATTTTGGTCCACCACTCATTTCTGCGACTGTACTCGTACCTACCTCCAATAAGCCGGGATTAAAGGCGCCCAGAGCCTGAGAGAAATGCTCAATAACATAGAAAAAAAAAATTGACCAGCCGACTGTTCACACATCTAAAGAGTGTGATGTGATGTTTGTTGAACCATCTACTTATAATCATTTCTCGACAAACTGTTTCTAACAAATAAATAAAAATGAGATTGTTAATATTGTCACTTTTAACATTTCAGCTTAGATTCATGATTGATAAGTTTATGGATCTTAGACAGGAACAAAAGAAAATATTAGACAGCAATCCAAAATTTACAATTGGGGATGTAACAACTGTGAATTTGACGCAAATATTTGTGAGTACATACATTACTACGAACGAAGTTACCTTTTTTCTAAGTGTACCTAACATTTCAAAATATATTCAACAGAATGTTTTTAACTAGGTAATATCAAGTTAACCATGTTTTAGGGAGGAGTGCAATCAAATGTTGTACCAGAAAAACTGACAGTAGTTTTTGATGTACGACTGGCTGTTGATGTGGATCACGATCAATTTGAGAATAAGGTAACATTGAAAGTAATTTAACTATTATTAACCTAAGTATATCTAAATTTATGTTCGGCCGACTCGGCCGGAACTCGTGTTTTATTACAATAAAAAAATATATCTTGTTGCCTATTATTTATTTATATTAATTAAGTACTTATTCAAAATACAATATTTAACATCTTGTTATGATAGGTAGTGTGTACTTAATATAAATAACAATAAAAGTTGCGGGGTGAACAAGGCTGAAAATAACCACTGACGTCGATAACTTAAATTAATTTATGTTCTGTATTCAGCATTTCAAGTGATATCAATTAATACGAGTAACTGTAAAATTTCAGTACTTGTCTGACTAGTGTCACTTACATCCTGTAAATAGCTTGGGTACGTTGACGACATAGCTCTTGGGTACAAAATAAGTAAGTACAATAAATTTTACATCTTTATACGTTATTTAACGTATCTTTTCCTATTTAGATTAAACAATGGTGTCAAGAAGCTGGCGATGGAGTATCGTTTGAGTTTGAACAGAAGAATCCCAATGTCCCATGTACTAGGACAGACGCCACGAACCCCTACTGGGTTGCATTTAAAGAGGCAGCTGATGATCTGTGCGTATCTATTGTAAATCTCCATCTTACTTATCACTATAAGTCCAACATCAACAAGTTAACATTTCACATCACTACTTATAAAACAAAGTCGCTTGCCGCTGTCTATCCGTCCCTCAGATGAATGATATGTCCGTTCCTATGTATGCTTAGATCTTTCAAAGGAACGGATTTTGATGCGGTTTTTTAATAGATTAGATTAGTTTCATTTATTGCATGTTACAGGTTATATAGATGTTACATAAAATTAAATATAGTAGGTACAATAGATAGAGTGGTTCAAAAGGAAGGTTATACGAGGTATACGAGTAGATCAGCATTGCACCCATGCGAAGCCGGGACGGGTCGCTAGTTGATAATATTAGTAGGTACCTACATATCACGTTCAAGTTCATGTATGTACACGGTGTACCTATGTATGTACTATGTAGGAAGGTACCCCACAGGCAGACCACAGTGATGTATTCATAAAGCTCCATTAGGTTGTAAAATTGCCCTACTCTTGGCTAAGAACTTTTAAATTTTAAATAAAAACATAAATTATTTTTCATTCAGATTGTTTTTTCGCAGAAAATTAAAATTAGACTGTAGAATTTTCCCTGGTGGAACGGACAGTCGATACGTGCGACGGGTCGGTATTCCCGCCATCGGATTCTCTCCCATGAACAACACACCTGTGCTGCTACATGACCACGATGAGTTCCTGAAAGCAGATGTATTCTTGAGGGGTATAGACATCTACGTGAAACTTATTCCTGCCGTTGCTAATGTTTGACTTTGTAATCTACATAATTATTATTTGTTAAGTTTGTCACACATACACTAGCGCCACTGTTAACGGCCTGTTAATAATATTATTATAACCTATGTTAGGGAGATACCACGGAGAAGAAATAAAAGAAGAGTAGCGGCTAAGTATATTTTCATTCAGAAATAGTGTGCCGCGGAGCGGGGGTGAAGTATGGGACGAGGGGAGCATTGAACACTGTAGCCCTGCCCATTTACATACATAGTAACCACCTTGTAATGATTAGTAATAAATAAAAGCGCTAGTGTCTTTGTAATTTTAATACGGTTACATTTCGGAGCACAAGCGTGTGATTACAGCTACTGCGTTACACTGGCGCTGAAGTTCCGCCCCTATCATGACGTCATGTCCTCACGATTGCCACACGACTCAGTTCATAGTCCCACCTCCTCTTTCTTTATACCTTCTTCATGGTAGACACATATCACAGATTACCTAAGTACCTACATTAAATTATAAAATAAAATTATAAATACTTACATACCATGGAAATGTTTATCTGTTTGAATTTATTTTCTTACTTATCTACTAGCTAACTATTTATCTTGATAACATTATTTTGTTAAGTAGGTAGTTAAACATTTTAGTTCATAAGTATAAGTAATAATTATAATTAATTATTAAATTGCCTAGGCACGCTTATACCTAAATTGTTGTTTAACTTTAGTGTGCTACTCTACTCGTATGTACAGTCAGCATCAAAAGTTGATGACCACATTTAGATTTTCAAAACAGCTGAACACCGTATTATACATAAATCGCTCAACATGACAAGCGCCAGAATTGAATGATTATCTTTATCTTAAAAGGCCATAAGTAGGTGACAATCACTTGTCAAAAGTCGCTAAACAAAATAATATTCAAAAAAGCGTAATATTCTTCGTCTCTAAAGTCACTGAACAAATTTTTGACAAAAATAGCATACCATCGTTTATTTCAAAAGTCACTAGGTACACAAAATAAAATGTTTTCTCTTTCTTTACTACGAAATATGACAAGAAAGAAAGATTGTATATGTAAGATATTTCATTTTGGCATTAACAATCGATTTGATGTTTAATTCAAAGAGAAATAACATTGACATAAACTTTTTTATGTTTGAGTATATATTTTACTGTCCGCGTTAGACCTAAAAAAAGTGTGTAAGAGGGGACAGTCTGCTATATAGACAGCTGACGGCGTCAGAGCTGTATCCGCATTGACCTGCAAAAGTGGGAAATCTAATGAATGTGCTGTGTACGCTGATGCTGATACTTGACGGCGCTGGAGCTGTATCAGCGTTGGACCTCCAAAAGTGTGCAAAAGTGGGCAGTCTAATGGATGTCTGTACACGCTGCTGCTGATCGCTGACTGCGCGGTGCCAGAGCTGTAGTCGCGTTGGACTTCAAAAGTGTGCAAGAGGGGACAGTCTGCTATTAATAGACAACTGACGCCGCCGGAGCTGTATCTGCATGACCTGCAAAAGTGTGCAAGAGTGGGCAGTCCAATGAATGTGCTGTGTACGCTGCTGCTGATATCTGATGGCGCCGGAGCTGTATCAGCGTTCGACCTCCAAAAGTATGCAAAAGTGGGCAGTCTAATGGATGTGCTGTGCACGCTGCTGCTGATCGCTGACTGCGCGATGCTAGAGCTGTATTCGCGTTGGACCTCCAAAAGTGTGCAAGAGTGGGCAGTCTAATGGATGTGCTGTACATGGTGTTGCTGACAGCTGACAGCATCGGAGCCGCTTAAATCTCCAAAGAAACAAGTAATGTTCAGTAACTTTTGCCTTTTATTATTGCAAGTTATTTTTGGACATAGCCGTGATTGCACTAGATAACTAAAACAAGCATTTTATATTGTTCAGTCAGTGACTTGATAAACTGAGTGTTATGATTTTTTCGGATATTATAACGATCAGCAATTTTTGACAAAATGGTGTTCAGTGACTTTTTAACTTTAATGATGTTCATTCAATACTGGCGCCTATCTTGTTTTGAAATATTGTATAGTGTTTTGAATATCTGAATGTGTTCATCGACTTTTGATACTGACTGTACCTACTTATGTATTTATACAGGTTGCTTTTTCGTTGCCACCGTTTACGAGGGATACATACTTTATATGTACATCAAATTAAGTAAGTTTATGCCAAAACAAATGCTGGGAAACGATTTTAGTGTTTGCATCGGTAAATATTAAGTTCAGACAGTGATCTAGACTAATGTTTAAAACTTAAGACCGAAACCTATTTGTTTATGCATTAAAAAAATTATCAAAGGCTCTAAATCTAATTGCGGTGCTATATCCCCACTTCATTTGCAAAAATAAATTTGGCTATTTCAATTTTCGGGTGAATTAATTTAACAGAATACATACATATTTTAAAAAATACATTAAATGACACTATTATTTATGTATACCATGAGCAGTAATTTAACTTAACCCGGTAGTACCTGTAACAGCTTTTTAAAAATGTCCCGCGGAAAAAGTCAATAACGCTGGCGCATTTTGAACATTACACTATTTCATCATAATGAATGAGATAGATGCTAAGCTATCTTTCCCCGCACTGCTCTGTCAAGCTGTCGTATACCAAGTACAAGGATGTTTGATACACTTAACAGTTTTCCCGCCAAAAACGTAAGTATATCCTGCGGTGGCGCAGGAATACAAATTTATCATATAACGGTGTCATGTGTATTTAAAAAACTAAAAGGCTGTTTAAAAAGAAATTTTACAGATGATTAAAGATTAGATATATCGACGTAATTGCAAACGAATTATTACATTTAAAATAATAGTGTCCGTTATAATTTGTACTTTATTACTTAATTCTAAGTACGGTGTCGCAACTCCAGTGGCTCCGGTGGCAAAAAAGAGGGCCACCGTAATTTAATAATGTCACCGTAATTTATATTTTGTCTTTTTGTATACAGGATGACTGGAAAACGGGTATTATTTCTATTGCGATGTAAAAGTACAGCCCATTTTGTACCTTTATGGGTAGGAAGACCCATTAAAAAAATTACGGCTTCAGGGTTATGCCCCATTTTGTAATGTTTTTAAAATCACCCTATTATTAAATGGAAATGAATAAAAAAACTAAAATACGTGTATATTTCAGTAATTCAACTAGATAAATAAATAATCATTTGAGACAAAACAACAGACATCAACTTGGCATTGTCAAAGTATAATTACTAAAAGGTTTATATATTTTTTCCTATTCATTCAAAATAATGATTTCACGTAATGCGCACACTTCATTAAACTAAATTCAAAAGGTATAATTATGAAAAAGCTTACCAACAGCTGACTAATAAGAATTTTAAAAGGCTATTCTATGGCGCGACAACTTTTTTTAACAAGTAACCTATGTTTGTAGTCAAATTAAAAAAATACAAAGGTGATGAACTGACATTATAATATATAGCATAGGAATCTTACTGCTATCCAAAGGCCTTTTCATGATGCTGTTCAACTCGAATCGAGATCATACCGCCACCTCCATCTCGTCTTACTCCTACCCCAGGCAGCCGCTCTGTAGCATCCAGCCAGTTGCACTGTTCGTCTATCTTTCGGTGTCTAAACGACTAACATGGCCGGCACTTTTCTGTCCAGTTCCTTTTTGGTAGGCGATTAGCATACCTAATGATGTTCCTGATGCAGTCTGAGCACTGTAGGTCAATCGATAGACAGCATAAGTACACATATCGACAAGTAGATGTTATAAGATCATAGGAAGGGAGGGAACCGTTCCTAAATGAACTAAGTTCTTCCAGGCACTTAAGATTCATCCCTCTATATTAATAGCTGACCAATAAGAATGTAATATTTTTCTGAGTCCTAACTGTTCTCAGAAAAAATATCTATATATTGAATGTTCTACTGGCCTAAGTAGGTGTACTCATGCACATAATTATTATCTACTTCAATCCCACGTTTTGTGGTATTGATTATGACTTGGCCTTCAGTTCAACCTCAAGGAAACCACCCAAAATTGCTACTATAAATGAACAGTTACGAATAAACCCGAGTAACTTTGCGATAAACCCGAGTAGCCTGAACAAGTACGCCTGATGATAACAGAAGAGTTCTACATTCTGCTTGCCTCAATATAACACTGCTATAGGCTGTAGCGCCACGGAATGTATTTTTCTAAACCTTTATTGGTCAGCTGCTGGTAAGCTTTCTCATAATAAGTTACACCTTTTTGAGTTGCTTAATAAATAAGGAATTTGTTTTGATAAAGGGTACGCATGACGCAGTATATTATTTTGAAAGAGTAGAGGCTTAATTTGCAAAAACATTTAACTAATTTTGCTTGACCATTCCATGTTGATAGATTTTTGGGAGGTCAAAGTATAAAATGAGATTCATTTCTTATATGCCATTCTACTCGTCTAAAAGGAGATTTTAAAAAAATCGTAAAATTTTCATATCTCCGACACCGTGAATTTTTGGATGGGGTGTTCCTTATATATAAAGGTAGCTAACGAGGTGCATTTTCACAAGTGAAAAGAAATTATCCTTATTTCTGGTTTTCGAAGATTTTTACGTACATATAAATAAATACAGCTAGGTTTCCGAAATGGTGTAGTCAGAACTGCGAGATCTTATAGGAGATACCATGGCCACTACGTTTTATGCTAAGAAAAAACTCACTAGGAAGCATTTTATAGTATGTAATAAAATATTTCTAACTATTAACGTGTTCCTTAAATTTGTTATCATAGTTTCTAAGCTATAATCATGATGATAAACATTATTACCAACTAATAAACCAAAAAATCTAAAGTTTTCAAGTTCTTATAAAATAAATAAATAGGTAATTCATATGATGTTCTCCTGTATTTATAATTCCGCTGGTTGTAATCAATTTCAGTGGAGAGATTTACAATTATGGTGGTTTGATAATAATATCGGTGGCGATTGAAATTTTTAAATGCAGATATCTCAAGAAATAATACGTTTTTAAAAAATGTGTTCCATATGTGTGTGTTACTTCGAATACAAAAAAGTTATAGAAAGTGGATATAAAATTTCGCCAGCGTAATTAGTAAAAAATCGAGGTTGCTGAAATTCACCCTTATCTATCCTACTTATCCACGGTAACACATAGTCCTACTATCCTATTAATATTATAAACGCGAAAGTTTGTAAGTACGGATGGATGTTTGTTACTCTTTCACGTAAAAACGGCTGAAGCGATTTTAATAAAATTTGGTATGGAGTTAGGTGACACCCTAGATTAACATATAACAGGCGTTTACACCAGCGATGCAGTCCTCATTTGTCAAAAATTTTTGCCCTCCAAGCCATCTTTTCAGATTTGGGAATAGGTAATAATCGCACGGAGCTAGATCCGGCGAATACGGAGCATGCGGAACCAGTTCAAAGCCCAACTCGTGGATTTTGGCCATTGCAATAGTTGACGTGTGCACTGGGGCATTGTCTTGATGAAAGAGGACTTTCTTGGGGGACAATTTTGGTCGTTTTTCCAACAATTAGGCATTAAAACGGTCCAATAACTCTGCGTAATAACGGCCAGTGATAGTCTTTCCCTTTTCCAAGTAATCAATCATAATGATTCCTTCGCCATCCCAGAAGACTGTCGCCATGACCTTTCCAGCCGACAAAACAGTCTTGGCCTTCTTTGGGGCACGTTCACCAGTCGCCATCCATTGTTTTGATTGCTGTTTTGATTCAGGTGTATAATGATGGACCCAAGTTTCGTCCACAGTGACAAATCGACTCAAAAAATTCCGAGGATTACGCTTCATCATATCCAAACACAGTTTTGAAATTCGCTTTCTTTCGTGTTTTTGTTCGATTGTCAACAAACGTGGCACCCATCGTGCAGACAGCTTTGTCATACCCAAATCTTCATGCAGGATTTTATGTACTCGCTCAGTGGAGATGCCTGTGTTCTCAGCTATTTCACGCACCTTCACTCGGCGGTCGTCGAGTACAATATTATGGACTTCTTCAACATCATCCTCAGTAGTGACTTCGATTGGGCGACCAGAGCGTGGAGCATCAGATGTGCTTGACCGACCACGTTTAAAATCATTTATCCAGTTATAAACAGTCTGCAACGTTGGTGCGTTAGTGCCATGAACAGAATCAAGTTCAGTTTTTATTGTGGCAGCACTGCAACCCTTCATAAAAAAATGTTTTATAACGGCACGAAATTCAGTTTTTTCCATAGTTGTTGAATATTTACGAGTGATCACAGTTAAACAATGGTTATTTTTTTTTTTATATGTTTCGTTCAACTTGTGTTATAAGTTGAAACAGGCTAAAGTCTTGGACCATGCTGCCTCGTCTTCAGTCATAAACAATGGTTATACCAGGGATTTGGTATCTCCTCTTAGGATGGATTCCAAGCTCTGAACAAGAAATTGAAACATGAAAAAATGACAGCCTCCCCCCCTTGTTTTCCCACAAGGGATCCCTTACACAGCAAAAAAATACCCTATAATGTAAGTAAAGACGTTGAAAAAGGCATAAATATAATATTATCATGAAAAACTTGGATTCGTTTTGAAAATGTTTACATATTTAATAGAGTAATAAAATGTATTTAATGTAATTTGTATTATAAATAAAGTGTACATAATATAGTAAAACAAACCTTCGCGGTAGCAAAAATTCTGTATTTTAAGGAATGTTCTGTTGCTATGTAATGGTATCCCTGGGTAGCACATGACAATTTTGTCAAATCATGTCAAGTCGATTTGTTTGAATCACTTCGCATATTTGTGTGGACTAAATAAGATATTTTGGTGGTATTGATATAAATACAGTAGTGAAATGTATTGTTCGTGGTTGCAGAAGCGTGTGGCATCCAGGATCCAACTTATTATATCACTCGTAAGTACAAAATTGAATTTCCAAACTATGGCCCTAGGCAAAAACTTAAACGGCAAATTTTAGGCAATATTCACTCTTGCTTTTTTAAATATTTGTCACAAAACTTTATTTAGTTAGTTGCTTATCCTCATAATCCCAATATTTGCTTCTGAAGCTACTTTTTAAACATTTTCTGTGTATTGTATATTTTTGAGTAGGGTGCACATACTTTTCCATAACAAGAGACCGACCCTACAATGAATTTATTTTGAAATGTTATACTTTTTATTATCATATATAACATTATAAATGTGAAAGTAACTCTGTCTGTCTCGCTTTTACGCCTACTGCCGCCATTTACTGAGCGGATTAATTTTAGTGATAATTTTCTCTGCGTAGCTTTGGGTGGACCCAGAAAAGGTTTAAACGCCTAGCTTGGTGGCGCCTGTCACTGAACATTTTGTAATCACTAGTTAGTATAGGTGCTAAAATTTAAATTTTCAGATAATCAAGGAAACCCACGTATGGATTATAGTAACGTTACAGCTACCGAAATATTATATCACTGGATCAATTACTGGCAGATAGAGCACAAAACATTTGTCGTTCATTACAGAAACATTTATCGTTCTTATGCTCAGCTTCAAAGAACGATGGAAAAACTTGTGCAAATAAAATAAAAGATATTTAATGGTTATTTATTTAATAGTTGTTAAATCCCTTTAATCTATTGTTAAATCCCTTTAATCTAAATAAGACACTAAAGCACTTAAAACAACGTTTCTTATTTGTACGTATGCAATAGTGGTACGAAATATAAGTATTCATAATTATGTACTCGTAAATATACCAATTTACATTCCAGGTCTTTAGGATCACGGACAATATCACAATGGCTAAGACCATCCTTTTTTATTTTGTAAATGTGTAATGTAAATTGTGCAAATTTTATGTTACCTATTTTTAGGCCAATACAAATTCCATTGGGTTCTCTGCAATTATTCCTACTTTTCTTTAGAAACGGATAATCTAATATTTACTTATTAATTATTATGTATCCACCATAAAAATTAGCTGTTTAAAAGAACTCAGTTGACCTTCAAAAATGCAAGCATTACATTGATTCACGTTTATTCTCCTTACTAGTTAAAAGTGCTATTAAATAACGAAGGGCACTAAAACAGCCCAAAGCTGTAGAATGGAATTACGCTGCATTATAATAGCACAAGTTTATGCTATTATGCAGCATTAGGCATTATCTTACTATTTAAAAATGCTATTGTAGACCCTTAGACATAAAAAACAGCTAAAAGCTGTATGGCATTTACATGACATAATGGTTTATGTTTATGTTACTAAACAGCATTGAGCATTTATATCCTACTTAAAAATGCAATTGTAGAGCCAAATGTACTAAAAACAGCTGCAAAGCTGTTTTGTGTATTGATGCACTAAAACTACAGGCATTACAAAATCATTTTGATATGCCATTATATCACCCCTTATAAAGTGTAAAGCATCATAATGGTTTCAAAATGCTCATATAAAGCATCAAGATGCTCAGTAAACTCATATAAGAGTTTCTACGAACCTTAAGTTCTACATAAGTTAATTATCCGTTTGTTAAAATGCTTCCTGTGTTACTTGGGTTGTTCGTGGTAGAAATGTCATTGAATGAAATGTCCATTAAAATTAAATTGTGAGTACACTCTAATTTTTCCCCGTCTAGTTTTTCAAGGTCAAATTGGTCAAATTTTCGGGAGGCAGTTTTTAGTAAGAAGCGCTGTTTCCAGCTTGTATACATTTCTATGGGTTATACTGACAAAAACTTGTTTTTTTTGCTGAATTTTGACAGTCTTCATTTGAAAGATTGTGCCTGCCAGTGTTAACGCCATTTACCAGAAAAAAGGTTTTACAAATAGTTTTTAAAAGGACTTAACAAACAGCCCTCGTAATTTCGACATTTAGTTTTTTCTGCAGTCCACACGGACGAAGTCGCGGGCGTCCACTAGTAGTTTATATATCTATTTATCTCGTCATCAATTATTATCCATCATAAATACCTATACATAAATCTACTGAAGACAGTGGCTGTATGGACCTAGTTTACCTTTCCTTTCCTTCGGAATAAAGAAAACAAACAGAAAAGCGACCAAGCGCGAGTCGGACTAAAGGGTAGGGTTCTGTAGGCTAGATAATGGATCGCCGCTCACATTAATTCGTAGTGTACGTATGCGGCCACCAGATGTCGCTCAGTCAGTCCGAGTTAGAACGCGATATGGTTGCCTTTAATGTGTTTCATTAGGTCATCTGAATTTTAATAAGAGTGAAGATTGTGCTCATATTTAAAAAATGTGAACCCCCATGTAAAAATACCAAGAGCCGCCTCTGTATACAGAGTTAATTTTTAAATATTAATAACCTAGCAAGACTAGGTAGCTACCATCATAAACAACATTTATTGTACAAGTTTTGCTAATTTGTCACATTTTACTTCCATTCAAAAAGAAATATGTATTTTTAAAAATCAGCTGTTTCATGCAATTTTGAATAATAAATGCACTGAAATATATGGAACAGCTGATTTTTTTTCACTATTTCGGAGTTGGCCCCATAGTGAAAGTTGTTTCTTTTTACCTACCTAGTTTTGTGTCAAAAGTAAATCACTAATTTCGGAAAGACCTTATATACAGGGTGTAACAGAAAGGGTATGTTAAGCGAAAAGCTATGTAAATAGCCCACTGTAGAGAACCTATTTCCAAAATTTGAGACTCGAAATCACATTTTTATTTTTCAAGATTCTATGGACATTCCTGAGTTGATTCGGAATTCTTCATACTATCTGGAAAAATAAAAATGTGAACTTGAGTCTGAAATTTTGGAAATAGGTTCTCTACAGTGGGCTATTTACATAGCTTTTCGCTTAACATACCCTGTCTGTTACACCCTGTATAAAAATTGTAAAGAGGTTCATAGAGTACATATACCAAGGACGTTTCAACAATGCATACATAGTCATGTATGTACTTACATGACAAATCGATATGGTTCAGTTTATTGCAATTTGGCTAAGGAACCCTATAAATTGGCTTGATAATTGACATTGACAGTTGACTAACTTTACATTTGTTCTTGAGGATTTTCCCGACGTTTCCACTCATCATCATTGTCATCCATCATAAATTCAGAATACATTTTACTAAACAATGATTAGGCTGTATGGGCTTAGTTCCCCATGCCTTTCCTTCGGGATAAACTTAAAAAAAAAAAAAAAAAAAAAATTGACATTGACAGCTTATCTTTTCTGGTTTTTTGGAGGTTTTTTGCGTTGATTTGGATGGATTTTAAACATTTTGTGTATGTAAAAAAATAGCTATATCTAATCATTATTTGCCATAAAATTAAATTCATCGGCAGGTGTTGCTCAATAACAGCAATCTCTTAATATAAACAAGCGCAAGCCGGTTTTCCATTTGTCTACCGCCAGCGGAGGTGATATAGATCGCGACTAGGGCTTACATACAACAATTTGACCTTCTCAAGGTGACCGATATCATTGACTTGCTCGTACAGTCAGGGTTGAAGCGCTGTAAGAGTACGGCGTGTACACAAGTTTTGTGTTAGTGAAAATTAATAGTCAAGATGAGCGTACAGACGGATTCCGAAAAACGTAAGCAGATCTCTGTCAGGGGTATCGTAGCAGTAGAAAATGTCGCCGAAGTAAAGAAAGCATTCAACCGTCATGTACATTATACCTTGGTGAAAGACAGGAATGTCGCGACACCCCGGGACTACTACTTCGCCCTGGCCCACACAGTACGGGACCACCTGGTTTCACGTTGGATTCGTACCCAACAATTTTACTATGAGAAGGACCCCAAGGTAAGGTCGTAGCAGCGTTTAATTTTTTAAAATTTCATATGAATACTATATCTAAGGTTGAATTGGCCTTTTGAGGTATGCTATTTTAAACTTGTACATTATCAACACAATTTCTAGAGTGTTTGATAGGAATATCATGTAAAAACATCTCTTAGGCAATGAGCTAGCAACTTGTCACTGCATCTGATCCTGTAAATTTGTCCCAATAAATAAGAGAGAGATTAATGATTACTTTAATGTACATATAACAATAAGAATACATACAAACGACAGCCTTTTTCTGAAATAAGTAGTTTTTTATTAAAACTTGATTATTTTCTTCCATTCACACAGAGTTTTTAAGAAACATTATAAGTTTTGTATGTATAGTATTTATAAGCTTATAAAATGTGACTACCTAGGTACATAATAAAAGAAGTGTCAATTTTACAGAGGGTGTACTATCTATCCCTGGAGTACTACATGGGACGTTCTCTACAAAATACCATGATTAACCTGGGCATACAAGGTACGGTGGACGAAGCTCTCTACCAGCTGGGCTTGGACATTGAGGAGTTGGAGGAGCTGGAGGAAGATGCTGGTCTGGGTAATGGAGGCTTGGGTCGTCTGGCTGCATGCTTCCTTGACTCCATGGCCACCCTTGGTCTTGCTGCTTATGGATATGGTAAGGATTTGATCAAATTGATGTTTATAAAAATGATTATGTATTTGCTCCACAGATTTGCTCATAACATAGTTGCTATTACAATAAGGTTATTATTACATTTTTACATCAGAGACATGTTTCACCAAAAAATGTGGTATGCTAATCTCAACAAAACCATACAGGAATAAGATGTAGACATAGAGTGCTAATGTCATACTAACAGTTTTGATGCACCATTAGACTTGTCGGTGTCTCACAATTCCAGTCCTTGACACTTAGGTTCTATTAGTGTAATGTATAGTAATGTACTTCATTACTAATGTATTGTAACATATAGAAATGCAATCTAAGTGTCAAGGACTGGAATTGTGAGGCACCTAAAAGTCTAATGGTGCATCAAATAACTGTTAGTATGACTATGTCTACATCTAATTCCTCTATGACAAAACACAAAATTTATTATAACAATATTATTTTAATTTATTCAACAAAATACAAAATTTATTATTACAATATTATAAGTATGTAAGTAATACTAAAGGCAAAAAAAATATCCGAATTACTCCTGCACAAGGAGAATGGCAAAGAAACTTGACTTATGATATTTGATTGAATCTTGAGAATCTATGTCTTACTTACCCATTTTACTTCATGTTTGCATTCTATCTATGAAGATAAATTATTTACACAGAAATAGGCAGAAAGTAAATAGTATTATTCTATTTAACAACTTGTTGAATAGCCAAAATAGTTAACATTAAATATTTAGGTATAAACTAATTGAACTGGGTGACAACACACACAGAGCCGCGTGATGGCGCCATGCCAATTATTTAGATGATAATCAAAAGGAAAATTGTGGAACAAGTATAAAGCCTAACTATATGCAAATTAAACTTCTGAAATTGAAGCATTGGGTGCAACAAGGGTGTATGTTGTAAAATAGAGTTTTGAGAAAATTGATAATGAAAGTTTTAATCTCTTATATTATTTTAATACTTATAATTTGACCTACATTTACTTTATTATTTATTAGTCCCATGACTTAGCAACAATATTAAGGTATTATATCTATTTTTAACCGACTTCAAAAAGAGAGGTTATCAATTCGTCTGTATGTTTTTTTTTTTTATTTATTTTTTTTTTTTTATGTGTATTACCTCAGAACTCCGTCATTTATGAACCGATTAAATTTTTTTTTTATAGTTGGTCTTGGTCATATAGGTTGGTCCCATATTCACCACATCAGGATCTGATGATGGGATCTTGGAGAAATCGAGGGCAATCCTCGAATATTGTAGGCACATGTAGTCTGTTTTAATACTTTTACTGAGCGTTTTGATCACCTACATATAAAACATAACATCTGATGATGAAATCTCTAAGGAATCTAGGGATATCCTCAAATATAAAAGGCACGAGTAGTCCGTTTTTAGATTTGTATAGAGAATTTTGGTCAGCTACACATAATATAAAGGAAACGAGGGTCTGATGATGGAGCCGCAAAAAACAGATAGTGGAACTTTTTAGTAACAAAATCCCCCTATGGCAGGGGGAGGCCTAGGTCCAGAGTAGTGGACTGCAATAGGCTTATGGTGATGGAGATAATAAGATAATAAAGATAATAAATTAAGTCGTGTAATTATATGTTCCATTAAGCCGTGTCCTAAGTAAGATGGTTATGGTAAGAGGAAGAGGTAAAATGATTGGGAACAGGGCAGGAAGAAGGAGTGCAATTATATGTTGCTTATATTGTCAGACGTCAAATTTCGAAGCCTAGTCATTTCCCTCTGTGCCCTTTCGTCATGTGGCCGATTTAATAATTTGTTGGCATCTAAATCTGACAATATTATGCCTTCTAAACTTTGTACACGGCATAATGTAACATATATTTTAGAAAAAATTTACTTTACTTTTGGCTCATAGGGGCAGAAGTCGGTTTTTCGTTTTAAAAAAATTATATAGCAATCAGAAACATAGTTAAATCAAGTTTTTTTAACTTGTGTTATCAGCCCTTGTTGCACCCAGCTGGTTAAACAGAGGACGTTAATTTTACTATTGATTTTTAAGGAAAATAAATAACAATTCGAATATGAACTTATTTAATTACTTTTAATTAAAGTGAATAAAAACACGAAAGTAAAAAAAATGATTAAGAAAGTTGAATATTCCAACGGAGATTATGATAATGGTATTATGATAATGGTATGGCTATACATACGACATAGAAATACGAATTTCCTTTCTTTACATATTTTCTTACTTTTGTTTGACACCATAAAAACAAACACTGAATTAAATTGTATATTTCTCACATTAATCTTTGCTGTTTATATTGGGATAAAATATATTATCATTAAAATAAAGATAATTTCAAGAAGTAAAATGGCAAATCAGCTTGGATAATTATTGGATAATTATTTAAAAAACATATTTATCTTGATAATTTCCGAACCATGTCGTCAATAGATAACTAAGAATATTTAATTCTACTTGTACTAGATTACTCTCTAATAATTTATACAGGGTGTAACAGAAAGGGTATGTTAAGCGAAAAGCTATGTAAATAGCCCACTATAGAGAACCTATTTCTAAAATTTGAGACTCGTAATCACATTTTTATTTTTCAAGATTGTATGAAAATTTCTGAGATATTTAAAAATTCTCCATACTATCGGGAAAAATAAATATGTGATTTCGGGTCTCAAATTTTGTGGATGGGTTCTCTACAGTGGGCTATTTACATAGCTTTTCGCTTAACATACCCTTTTTGTTACACCCTGTAATAATCTCTAAAAATAATAGTTAATATTCTTATATGGCTAGTGAAAAATAGTACAATCTGGCAGAATCAAATATTTATTGGTACTGAAGGCTATATTCATTGTATAACTATGTTTTTAAAAAATACCTAAGTCTAAATCATCTAGCAGCCAGCTGGTCATAAATAAATACAAAAGCTGAATGTTTAGCAGTCCTGACCTAAGCAATAAGCAGTATTGCGCACGCTACGAACAAGATAGTACACACTCGGCACTTTTCTTCCATTCCTGTTTCAATTTTAGCTTTTGTATATGGGCCATATTGTACCATGAACTACCATAGTGTAATCAAATCATCATTAAGTAGGTAGGTATCGGACTCGCTCGTCACATTTGGACAATAGCATTCCATTACGGAATTCACACGTCACTCTTCTATTATTACGGTCGTAAGTTTTTGTAATTAAAATAGAGAACGAATTCTCATCGTATCTATCTACGTCGATTAAATATGATGTACTGCCACATACAATAAAATTGTAACGGATCGATGTTTGTGCACGCTAATCTCAGAAACGGCTAGACCAATTTCGATGCAGTTTTCAGAAATATATTGTGACAGGTCCCACTTATTAACTACGGCTACTTTTTATCCCGGGAAAATGTTATTATCCCGGATAATTTCGACATTTTGTTTATTCTGCACTACACGCGGACGGAGTCACGGGCGTCCATTTGTCACTCTTAAAATGTAGGTTTATTGCGCGATGACCATTTGCCCTACATAAATTTTTGGAAATTCCTACTCATAACTTGGCCAATAAAAAAAAATAATTTGAAATCCGTCTATAATTGACGGAAATATCGGTAAACATACATAAAAAAAATATTATACATACAGACGAATTGAGAACCTCCTCCTTTTTTTGACGTCGGTTGAAAAGATCTAAATTCTTTCGTTGGCTTGGACCTCATTTCACAAATGATGCCATTGATGCGTTGTCTTGTTAACCAGGTATAAGGTATGAGTACGGGATCTTCGCGCAAAAGATCGAGAACGGTGAGCAGCAAGAGGAGCCCGATGACTGGCTGCGGTACGGAAACCCGTGGGAGAAGGCTCGCCCGGAGTATATGCTGCCCGTCAACTTCTACGGACGCGTCGTCGACACGCTCGAGGGGAAGAAATGGGTCGATACACAGGTGAGTGAGACAGAATAGAATACGTACATAGCTACAATTTCATATGTAAGTAAACCGGCTTTCGTTGAAAAATTGAATATCTCGTTCTGGTGGGAATTTTGAGAAATACGTTCTTAGGGTCTTATCATACTAGCGGTTTGCGAACGGCTGCGGGACGGATACCAGTTTTAGATTTTTCCCTTTGTATTCACGTAATTACCTATCCGTACGAGTATGCCAAATTTGAACTTTCTAGGTCATCTGGAACTGGGTTAGAGTTTTGATCTATAGGTCAGTCAGTGATAAAATTGACGATTTTTGGACGTTAATATCTAACCGTTTGAGAAGTGTTTATGAAATGAAATTCGAGCACATAAATCAATTTCGGAACCCTCAATATGTGAGCCAAATTCGACAAGTTTACGTAAAACAATTTTGAATTATGAGGATGTCAAAAGTGGCTCCAATTGGTTCGTGTAAAATTAATTACACGCGGTGCTGTTCGCCAGTTCTGCTAGCTGGAACTTAATAAGTAACTGTTAATAGTACATTATGATACAAGTGAGCTAAGTTGGTCATTACGCACGAGGCTTGGTGTAGTAATTCCACCGAGTGAATAAAGCCGAGTGAAGTAATTACCAAAGCTCACGAGTGTCATATGAACTTTTTTAACACGTAATTGCGAGTAAATAAAACATGGTACATGTAGCGGAGCCATCTATCGGATGCAGGAGAGAACCACAATCGAATGCAAAATCCTACAACGCGATATCGAAGTTTCTCGCAATGATTGGAATATAGTACTTAAACATGGGCCAAACAACGAGTAGTGGCCCGGTGGGGTCGGAAGCGCTTCCCTTTTCACCAGCCCCACATTGGTGACCCCTGTGAACTGGACTGACGAATCTTGGATCTATGCCTGCCTACGATCCTGATTCCAAACAACAATCTACAATCTGCAATAGTGTTGAAAATTATGTTTGGGCACTGTTATTGTCGCTTTAGTAGCCTTCTCTTGGCTTTAAATTACCTGTTTATTTAGAAACGTTTAGGTATATTAATTTATTTATACCCAGACTTACACGCAACACAACACACGCAAGTTCACGCAACTTGGGTATCTGGCTTATTTTGTAAACTATACCAAATCTTGCATGAATCATGCTATATTTTGATTCTAATCAGCATCGATTAACGTGACCGTCACTCGTAAAAAGGATGTTGACCTATTTACCACAAATGAAGTAAAGATAGGGAATTCATAATCGTATGACCCTGCTATCAATTTCGTTGACCTCCGTTGATTTCTATCATTCTAAATGTAAAACAATAAATCCTTGTATGTATGTATAAGTACTATAAATAAATACTTATGTTTAGATTTTTTTAACCACGTTCTGAAAATTGCACTATGATTTGCGTTTATGGGGTGACGACAATGTCCGTTTTCAGTTCTCTAGATGTTAGTATTTATTTTTGGCTTGACATATTTAGACAATGTATTTATTACCTATGGGTATACCTATAATATGTGTACAACTTTATATACAAGTTTGTTTACGGATTGTTAGCTAAATATGGACGCATGCGACGCACTCATTAGACCAGCCCAAGTAGCATGACTTGCGAAACACGATATGATAAACCGATTTATCGAGATAAAGGCTGTCGAAATACGATAAATATAGCCGCCATGTTGAATTTTGTATAGAGACGATACGATATCCACGATGCGTGGTCATGCTAGGGGGCTGAAGTTTGCAAACTTATTTCGTCTTATGTCCACTTTGAAAATAAGTAGCGCCCCCCATATTTATTTCACCTTAAAAATGTCAATAGCATATTAGCTGCGCTATTTTTTCTGGGGCCTTAACTGCCCCTCTCTAGGACTCCAACGCCCACGAGGGGGCGTTATCGCCCACTTTGGGAAAGACTGCATTAGACGCATGAAAAGCGTTACAAGAGCTATTATTATAACCCTATGTAGCTAATTATTTATGATATTTAGATCATTTTTATAACCTCTACCATTACAATAATGTTTTTAATAAGCTAATCTTTTTGGGAACAAAAATACCTATAATACGTGTTACTCGTATTATCTACATACCTCGTATTATTGACTTATCTTTACACGTAGTTGCTATAATAGAAATAGTGATAACCAAGTGTAATGTTCTCGGGTGTCATCAATTATTATGACCGAGAAATTACCGCTAAAAACTAAACCCGAAATACAAATTGAAGAGAATCCGATTGTTTTATTATGTTTAAAAAATATTGAATTATTATCGTAAATATCATACTTACATGATAATATCGTATGAAAATAGAATCCGGTAAACAACAATAAGCTGTCTTATTATTCTAGCTCTTTGCTACTCGTGCTACATTATCAGTAACCGTTTTTATCTACTCCAACCTATAAATATACAGGGTGGAAGAGACAACCAGGCAAATAATGAAATACTGAACAAGTACCATTGTTTTAAGGTATACGACAGTGTTATTACTCGCGGGAAATGCATTTTAAATTTAATTATCTGCAATGTTAGCTTTCCACGCCAATTGTATCGAGCGATTCCTGTGACGTAAGTTAAATGGGCTTATTGATTATTGTGTGATACATTACTGTTTTTTGGACCAGTTGATCAGTATTTGGTACTTTTGATATATGTATCATCATCATTCTCAACCCTGAGAAGTACACTGCTGAACATAGGCCTCCCCCAACAACCTTCATTCCGACCGGTCGGAGGTGGCGACGTCCGCGACCTTGGTTAGGTCGTCCGTCCATCTTGCCTTCCCACGCTGCGTTTGCCGATATTCCATACATAAATTTGACAGATATTCCATGCATTATGCTGTCATATGTAATTTTTAAACTGTGTTTAACTTTAGATGCGGTTCTATAATAACACCGTGCAATTTTAGGAAGTACTTAACAAAGTGGGAAAACGTGAAAGTGAAATCAGTCGTTAAATATTCGAATTTTTTAGTGGGCCTTCCGATTTTCTTCGCAGGTGGTATTAGCCATGCCATACGACAATCCGATTCCCGGTTACAACAACAACGTAGTCAACACCCTGCGTCTGTGGTCGGCTAAGAGCCCCGTCGACTTCAACCTCAGATTCTGTAAGTGATTCATCACTTCATCAAAGTGACCAGTAAGCCTAGCATGACCTATGAAACACGATATGATAAACCGATTTATCGACATTCAATATACGATAAATATAGGCGCCATGTTAAATTTTGTATAGAAACGATACGATATCGTACGATACGATATCCACGATGCGTGGTGATGCTAGGGGGTCAGTTGCCGTTCGGGTCTTAACTAAATACGCATGGGTTGTGTGCTCAAAATGACGAAGCCAGAACTGCACGGTCACGAAGAAGTTTCTACTGACACGTTGGGCATTGCGGGGTAAGATAAAAATTATCAGTGACAAGTTGTTTGCTTACATGAGAGAACGCTTCTGATTTCCTTAATAGACTCTTACGATATGCACGGAAGGAGCTGCAGCTCATGTATTCTAGCTAAGCCTCTTATCAGCACAGTACCTTCTATAAATTTGTATTTCTATAATTTGTATAGAATCTATACTATAGATATTTACATATACAGGGTGTAACAAAAAGGGTATGTTAAGCGAAAAGCTACGTAAATAACCCACTATAGAGAACCTATCCACAAAATTTGAGACTCGAAATCACATGTTTATTTTTCCCGATAGTATGGAGAATTTTTAAATATCTCAGGAATTTTCATACAATCTTGAAAAATAAACATGTGATTTCGAGTCTCAAATTTTGTAGATAAGTTGTCTACAGTGGGCTATTTACGGAGCTTTTCGCTTAACATACCCTTTTTGTTACACCCTGTATACATAGATAGGTACAATACAGTTTCACATCTAAATAGACTAACTGTCAGTAAATCTTCCGCAGTTAACTCCGGTGACTACATCCAAGCTGTGCTCGATCGTAATATAGCCGAAAATATCTCTAGAGTCTTGTATCCGAATGATAACTTCTTCGAGGGAAAGGAGCTACGTCTGCGCCAGGAGTACTTCATGTGCGCCGCTACTCTACAGGATATCATTCGCAGATACAAAGCCTCCAAGGTAAGGAGTGAAGCCTCCCACTTGTGAAGGTATGAGGAAGGAATGTACATGCATCTCTTCGTTTATCACGTAATTTATATTTTTTGTGTGTGTGCAATAAAGAATAAGCATAAAGTCTCTGATAGAGATGATCTAGTCTTTGTATACTGTAGTTGTTATAGATCATTTTATATCTCACTCGGGTGATTTTTTTTTTTCATTTCTTAATAATATTTATAACATTTTATATGTATTTTTATTGGGTACAATGAAGAATAAGAAGGTAAAGCCTACAAAGTAACAATTAACATAGGATATTTTCAAAATATATATATTTTCCAAAATACATACCATGACATCGAGTTACTTTAGCCCAAGCTAAGAAAACGATTATTATCGTGAAATGTTTTACTGCCTCCCCCTACTTATCGCGAATGATTACATCGTTAGCTCCTGATGAGCACGGTGGAAAGAAGTTTAGTTAACATTTTCATAGCCTCATAGGCTTCTACTTGTATACCAAAATATTAAGATCCGGCTATTCATTTGATGGTAAAAGGTCACCGTTTCGAATAAGTAGATTTCTTTGTAAGTCGTGCCTTCGTACCCCAATGGATATAGACGTAACGTAAACTACGTTAAAGGACAGGTCTGAGTACCCTAAACCGACGGTGTGCATGAAGAATCATGAATGTAGATAAAGCGAAAGAGGTGTGTCAGGACCGTAGCAAGTGGAGATCCGTGATCTCTGCCTACCCCTCCGGGAAAGATTATTCTGTATGTATGTAAACTACGTATGTTGGTTCCAGTTCGGTAGTCGCGAGGCTATACGCACGACCTTCGAGCACCTTCCTGAGAAGGTGGCCATCCAGCTGAACGACACCCACCCGGCACTCGCCATCCCAGAACTACTGCGTATTCTTGTCGACATTGAAAAGGTTCCCTACGACGACGCCTGGGCCCTGGTCGTGAAGAGCTGCGCCTACACCAACCACACCGTCCTGCCTGAAGCGTTAGAACGCTGGCCTGTGTCTACGCTGGAAAACGTCCTGCCGAGACACATGGAGCTAATCTATCATATTAATTTCTTACATCTGCAAGAGGTTGAGAAGCGCTGGCCCGGCGATCGGGATCGCTTGCGGCGCATGTCGCTTATAGAGGAAGATGGGGACAAGCGCGTCAATATGGCTAACCTTTGCATCGTCGGCTCGCACGCAATCAACGGCGTGGCAGCAATCCATTCGGAGATCCTCAAGGCGACGGTTTTCCGCGACTTCTTCGAAATGTGGCCGGAAAGATTCCAGAACAAGACGAACGGCATCACGCCGCGCCGCTGGCTGCTGCTATGTAACCCGGGCTTGGCCGACCTCATCTGCGACAAGATCGGCGAAGATTGGACCTCCCATCTGGAGAAACTGCAAGGGTTGAAACGCTGGGCTAAAGACCCGGCCTTCCAGCGCGCAGTTATGAAAGTCAAGCAGGAAAATAAGTTGAGATTGGCGTCTCTGATCGAGAGGGACACCGGGGTTAAGATCAACCCGGCGTCCATGTTCGATGTGCAAGTCAAACGTATACACGAGTATAAGCGTCAGCTGCTGAATATTCTGCACGTGATCACTGTGTACAACCGGATCAAACGTGACCCGTCAGCCCCGGTCACCCCGCGCACTGTTATGATTGGTGGTAAAGCTGCTCCTGGCTACTACATCGCTAAGCAAATCATTGCTTTGGCTTGCGCGGTTGGCAACACTGTGAGTATTAGATTTTGTTCTTTATTTATTGTTATCTGTGCAATGTGCATGTATGTATGTAGGTATATTATCCCACATAGTAAACAAACCGAAATTTTCCATGGGAATATTTTCAAGTTATCTTTTAAGATGATTAGGTTATTAAATTAAATTATATGTATATTGGTTTCCAATACAACAAGCAATAAACATGGATCCCACAGTAAAGCTGCACAAGCAGTTGTGGCACGTTATATGATCTTTTAATAATAATAATAATATAATAATAATAAAGTTTATTTGCTACATTTTGGGTGTAAAATAAGATGTCAGATTACAATTTCATCCCTTACAAAATCTACTTAATTTTAAGCGTGCAAATGTCATACAGTAAAAACCACAAATAGTTTACATAAAATTATTCGTCACAACTTAATTGATTAAACAAATGAATCAAATCAAATAAAATGACACAACTGGCCTTACATATTATACTGTACTTGAGGCTGTTTATTTATACATATATAAAGTGCATGTCTTTTGCAACAGGTGAACAACGACCCTGACGTGGGCGACAAGTTGAAACTGATCTACCTGGAGAACTACCGCGTGTCGCTTGCCGAACGCATCATGCCGGCCGCTGATCTCAGTGAACAGGTTAGAATAGTAGTTATAGATACCCTCTACATATTATCTTACAGGTACTACCCGCCCACCTTATAGGAAGTTACTAGCTGTTGCCCGCGACTCCATCCGCGTGGACTGCAGAAAAACAAAATGTCGAAATTATCCGGGATAAAAATATTTTCCCGGAATAAAAAGTAGCCTATGTGTTAGTCCAGGGTGTCGGCTAACTTCATACCAAATTTTATTAAAATCCACCAGGTCAGGATCTGATGGTGGGATCCAGGAGAAATCTAGGGCAACCACCGAAAATTGTATGCTCGTATGGTGCTTTTGTTACGTAATCGTGTCTTACTCAGGTATATGCTTCAGGGTGTCAACATCTAATGCTACTGTGCTGATTATGAAGCTACAGAATTCCTTAACGGTTAAGAGTTGGGAGACGGAACTGCAATTGGTCGATGGAAACTATTTAGTAGTATGTAGGGCTGACGTGTTACTTGAATCAACATCTGATGCTGCTGTGCTGATGATGAAGCTACAGAACTCCTTAACGGTTAGGAGTTGGGAGATAGTTTAGCAATTGGTCGATGAAAACTATTTAGTAGTATGTAGGGGTAACGTGTTACTTGAATCAACATCTGATGCTGCTGTGCGGATGATGAAGCTACAGAACTCCATAGTACTGCAATTGGTCGATGGAAACTATTTAGTAGTATGTAGGGCTAACGTGTTACTTGAATCAACATCTGATGCTGCGAAGCTACAGAACTCCTTAACGGTTAGGAGTGTTAGAATCTAACATAAAGGTTTTATCTAATTTATGGCATAGCAGGCCACATTGTTTTTGTTTTATTGTTTTTTATTCTTTTTTCTATATTTAAATTATTTTTCACTACAATTTAATTCTCGGCTATGTAAACATCTATGAAATACAGTCCACTAATTTTACCATAATGAATTCTATTATTTAATTAATTTACCAGTTCCTAAGCCGACATTGGTCCTTCGAACCAAGAATAATAATGAACCGGTGAAAATGAAGTGCTGGTAAAAGTATTTTGAATTAATAACTCCAGATATTTGGTGAGTTTTTTTTTATTGCAATTCCTGGACCTATTTCCCAGAATGACTGGGGCGAAGGAGGAGCAACATTAATTAAAAGGATGATTTCTATAAAATCTCCTACTATATAAAACAATATTGAGTTCCTATAATATGCTCTCAATAAATATTAATTAAAGGGATTTCTATAAAATCTCCTATAAAGATTGGGTTCCTATTTGCTCCCAATCAATATTAATTAAAGGATGATTTCCATAAAATCTCCTATAAGGAAGAAGAAATTGAGTTCCTATATGAGTCGTATAAAATCAAAGTCGGCAAAGAAGGGTTGACCTAAATTTTGGTAGTTGATCAAAAAGTTATTTTTCATTTTAATCCATAGTCATTCATGACAAATGTTTGTTCATATTACTGTAACATGTACTAAACCAGAGACAGTCAAAAATATGTGTGAAAGTTAAGCAATAAGATTTAAAATCACATTTAATTTACTAGATTGCCGACTTTGGTTTTGAATTTATAAAGATTGCCGTATTTGAACCCAAACTACGGTAAGATGGCCGTCTTTGATCCTGATAGATTTCATAACAATTAGGGTTGGCAATAAATAAAAACATATAAATATGTTTTTACTAAAGTACGGTTTAAAAAAAAATGAACGAAAACGAATGATGAGCATATTTTTAGATATAAACGTGAATGTTTTCTTCAATAGGTTCTGAGCAGAAAGAATGTTCTTCATCTGTTGGCGCGACTAGTGTTTCCTGACATTCGAAAACTTTATTGTAAAATTCCAGGTGTGGTGAAGCTGACCAGTCTGATCCAAAATGTTTGCTAAGAAGTTTCTTCACGTCTAGTAATTTGTTTTTATTAACAGGTACGATATTGGACAAGGGTTTTGGGTTTATCATGGAGATATTTTTTCCACGTTGACATATAGTTTCAAATTTACCCAGGTCTGTTTTATAATTTAGCTCTCCACGGATTAGAACATTATCTTTTTGTTTTGATCGTCTTAATATAAACCTTTTACATTCCTTAAATGCAATCGACCAGGAAGTTGTTTGTTTTAGAACCTTTTTAACGGCATCTCTCCAGTCATAAACGATACAGTCGTCTCCGAATTTGACAACACTTGAAGTTTCCTTAATAATGTCCGTTATTTCATCGGGATGTAACATTACATCCTTTTTCTTGAGCTTCTTTTCAATTACTCCAAATTGCCGATCAGCGGGCATGAAGGAATGTCCCGTAACTGGGAACACCAATTCTATGGATTTGATGGTATTATTTTCCAGCAACCATTTGCAACAAGTTCCTAAAACTATGCAGTTTTTATTTTGGCCACCACATCCGTCAGCGACCAAGCGTATATGTGAAATGCCAGATTTATCCGTCACATTCAGCCTGTGATATAAGGCTGATGAAATAAGATTTGAATCTTTGTTGTGTTCGTTTTCAGTGCAATAATATGCGAAAACGTTACGAGGAGTCAGGGGATCTTTTGAAGTACCCTCTACCATTGTCAAATTGTAATAGTACAATTGGCGACTGTAATATGTCGATTGGTCTGGCAACTTCGGGAGGGGTAAATTTTTTTGGCAGTCGAATGAAATTATTTTAATATCGTCTTGTGCCTCCCTTAATTTTTCAAAAAAAGCTTTAGCTCGTAAACTGTGTACACGTTTCTCAACCATTAGGGTATTCTTTTTGACTGGGTCAGCTTCTATTTTAATTTTTTCGATCAATTCCAAGCACGTCGAACACACGTCAGTTTTTGGGGTTCCGAATCCAATATTATACGTATTATTGAAAATACGGCGAAAGTATGATTGCTTTACTTCTGGAAGAACAAATTCACTTTCTACGTACATCCTGTATAATTTAGAAATGTTTAATTCAGATGGCAAATACTTTCGTTCAGCTGTCTTGGACTTGCGACAATAATGGGACTCTACACATTTTAGTTTTTCAATAAAGTTATGCACAGACTGTTTCCTCTCGACGTACTTCACTGATTTGCGATCACCTCCACGGTGTTCCGTGCCGACTTCTCCACTGTGATAAAACTTTTGCATGACAAATGCCACTCTGTGCTTTGTGATACCGAAGATATGTAAGAAAAATTTTTGACAAACAGGTATTCTTCTCTTATGAGCAATTACTGCATATTTAATTATTGTTTGTTTTTTTCCTTTATATTTATGTTGATTTTTCGAATTTTTATTTGATGCTGTAATTGTGCAAAATTTTAAGATAATAGCATCTTGTTCTTTCTTGCTTGAATGAGAATAAAAATTGTTATGTATTCTTAGCAAATCAGACATTGTCAGTTTACAGCATTGAAACGATGGTGTGTCATGGTTACAAATGCGTTGTGGTAAGTATTTTGCTGCATACCTGAAGCAAAAAGCAAACAATAATCATTAGCTTCAAGGGTTTAGGTGTTAATAAATAAAAAACAACCAGACTTTTAATACTAGACTTGCGGCATTTCTCTACGTTCTCTTAAGAAACATTTAGTATGTTTCAAATCGGCAAAACATTTTAGGCATGACAGAGTTGCTTTATTAAATAGTTATGGATTTATTTAAATTTCATATAAAATTAGCACGCCTATAAACTAATAAAGTGAAATAAAAGATATTTATGTCGTGGGCCGATCGTCGAATTGGGCAGATCGTGACGTGTCACGTGATTCATTCATAAAATAAAGAAAAACCTTTTTATGCCTGAGGCCCGCATTTGTCCACAATCTCACCTGATGGAAAGTGAAGATGGAAATAAAGAAATTTCGAAATCGCAACAACGTTCAGCGGCGAGTAAGTATGACTGATATCTGTTGCTTATATTTATTTATTTACACCTTAATGCAATAAAAATATGTTACAAATTACCGGACTTAATGCGTATAGGCATTTATACCTGCCAATCAGAGGCTAAACTGAGAAAAATTAACTATTCACTATTAGTAGGTAATATTCATATAAGTGCATAATATTAGTATCATGTTACTTATAGGTATAAGTTCATTTTTACAGAATGTAATTAATAACATTAAGTTAGTAGATACATTTAAACCTATTTCAACTATATGAAAAAAAAATAACACGCAGCACGCAGCCCTAGCATAAAAATAATGTAAGTTTACTGTTGTACTTACCTCTGTTTTTTCAACACGTTTTTTTTCCATTTCTCAGGGTTTCTGCTCCTTTTTCTTGCTCTATTGTTTTTATCCGGTGTTGGGTTAACCTCCATTGAGATCGTTATTTTAATTTAGTTAAGAAAACAGGAATAATTCAACAAAACACGTGCGACAATCTTCTATGTAATTAACAGAATCCGCCATTTTGAAACGCCATTTCTACAAGACCTCTGATTGGTTGACAGCGAAAGATTGCCGATTATGGTTTTAAAGACCAGTCGATGTCCGTCTTTGATCCCAAAATCAGTTTTCTAACGCGATTTTGAAAGATTTATGGCCGTATATGATTTTCAAGCGACTAAAGAATTGGTAAACATTTGAATTTTCAGTGTTGCCATATATTAATCTCATTTTCACCCAGCAACCTACATTGCCGACTTTGATTTTATACGACTCATATGCTCTCAACATCTTTAAAATTTTCAAGAAGTTTTCAAGAAAATTTTCAAATTGCGCCGCCATTTTGGTGCATTTTTGTTGGCTATCGCAAGTCGCAACCATCGAGATTCGACGACCCTGATTCGTTCGTGTTCGTGTATTGTGTATTCGTTGTTTTTTGTGTTGTGTTTGTTCGGGCGATTACGACCGTATGGCTGTGCAATAAGTGCGTACGTGCATACACGAATTCGCATGGTCTCGCGAACGAACACTAGAAGGAAAGAGACACCTATCTACGAACGAACGTCCCTGAACGAGCTTATCCGACGAATTTCTTATAAAGTTTTATTTACATATTTGCGTTTTTTTTTGCCATATTAATTTTATTATTTGTGTTGTTTTGTATTTACTTGCGTTAAAGTGTAAACAGTGCACAATTTTTGCAACACTTGTTCAAGGTATTTGTTCTATAACAAATACATAATAATTGTACTTTACATAAGGTAAGTGACATACATATTTACTGTTGTTGTTTATTCTGTTTGTAACTATTAAAATGGGTGATTTAAAGCGTTTACTAGCCGCAAGAGGTCAAGCTAAAGCTAGTATATGCAATAGTAGAAATTATGTTCTATCTTTAGATAAATCGGCGCTAACAAGTTCTGATTTAGAAACTTTAAAAGTAAGACGAGACCGTCTATCTCGAGCTTTTGAGGAGTATTGCCATTACAATATTGATATTATTGTCCTCGACTCGGAGAACCTTCATGTTGATGATTTTGATGAAATTGATGATATTTACTGCTTAACTTTGGCTAAAATTAATGAAATATTACCTATTAACATGACCTCACGCGACTCTTATGTACCCAGTCATAACAATGACAAACACTTGCAAAGATTCCCAAGTATTACTAATGTAAAAATGTTTTCCTGGGAAGCTGAGAAAGCCCCAGAAATATCTGAGAAGGCATCAGAAATATTTTCAGTATATTTAAATGACTATCAGTATGCAGAAAATATTAATAAGCAAACTGTTACATTAGAAAGTCATGAAATTGAAGTTGATTTACCATTAAAACTGGCCCTTAGTTGTACTAAGAGATCACCAGAATATATAAATGAGCATCAGTATGCAGAAAA
Source organism: Carposina sasakii (assembly GCA_014607495.2). Taxonomy (NCBI): domain Eukaryota; kingdom Metazoa; phylum Arthropoda; class Insecta; order Lepidoptera; family Carposinidae; genus Carposina; species Carposina sasakii. The sequence continues at coordinate 7,531,161 of CP053159.1, read as the reverse complement.
TATTAATCAGCAAACTGACAAATCAGAAAATTATAAATCCTATGAAGTTGTTTTACAATTAAAACAACCCCTTAGTCGTTTAAAGGAAACAGATTTATTCTCACCTGCTTTACAAAGATTCTTAGATAATCTTGAGCATAGGCTAACTAAAGCTACTCATCATATGTATAAAGATTTAAGGCATGTTGAACCTTATGACATATTTATTTATTTCAATAATGACACTGTGTATCATCTAGTATTTAATAAAAATGATCACTCTATAAAAATGTGTACAAACTTTGATGGCAGCATGAGGATTTCTTTGCTAAAATATATTTTAACTTATTTGCTGACATTAAAATAATGTCTCAGCAAATATTAGTAGCCCCGGCGCACCGGTGTCTATTTATTTGTATATATAATGGTCTAACTAATGTTCCCAATTTAATTAATACTCTTGCTTCTATACAGGCAACTAATAAATAAGTTTTATGTGACAATTAGTTATTCCAATACATTAGAGTGGTCACTCAATTTTAAATACTGGTAATTTTTATATTAAGTCTTCTGAACCTGAACTTGTGGATATTTAGACATGTTCTGTAATTCCTATTTAAAATTTCTAAATCCTTTTGGGAATTAATTGACAAATAATTATATTGTATACTCTAATTACCTATATATTTTTATGCAAGGCATTTATAAACCCAAGTTGTCCTGGGATGATGAGCTTCCTTAGGAACTCCCTAAACAATATAAAGTTTTTATAATTATCTGTTTGGCTTTTTACGTTAATGTTTTATGTTATTTAAATTCTGCAAATTGTATTTAGTAGGTATATATTATGTATGTAATGGAAGTATGTAGTTTACAAAGAAACTATAATTATATGTATATTAGTGAGGGCCATAAATTGTTCTTAAAAATGCTGAATGCTTTATTTAATAGATATAAGTACTGAAACTAAATAAAGTTTATAATAATATAATGATTTGTACCTACTAGGTACATTAAATAGGTATGTATAAATAACTCTGAACTTGATATTTATACACAGTTTTCATAATTTATAATATAAAATGTTGGTACATTTATGTAAATTTAAAATTTGTTTAATATTCATTTAAGATACTTATAAGATATCTTCAAGTTTGGTAAAAGTATTTATTTTTATTTGACTGCTGTAAGTAGAACATGTACCTACTACTAAAGTGTGTCCACTGCAGATTAGTGATTGATATACTTACTCGTAATTAATACATAGTTCATTCATTTAAATTTAACTTTTTAACTACTCATTTATTGGGTTTGATTCTAAAACTATATATATATATATATAGATTTACTCTTTTATTTGGCTGCTGCCACCATTTGTATATCTACAAATAAATATCCCAGTACATATGTATGGTATTATAATATAGGCACCAATAGAAAATTTAAATACTTAATTCAATATAATAGGTACCTACATAATTATAAATTGTTATTTTGCTCCTTGTAGGACCATTTCTTAAAACATATATTAACTATAAGTTGAATTGTAATTACTTATTAAATTACATATCTGATTTCCTTAACTCAATTTATTATAATGATTTGTCATTGTGTCCTTTCTAGGACAATTTTTAAATCAAAACATTAACTTAAAGTTGTTACTTGTACCTAATTACTTATTGATTAAGATTATTTTATTTTCTTAGTTTTCAAAACACAATTTTAATTTTTTATACATTTTACAACTAATTTCAACTTGTTAGGTTTACTCCTATTGATCTTATTGTAATTAAGATTTTAATTCATATTATTTGATTAACTTAATTTGGCCACTATGTATGTACCTAATTGTGACGTGTCGGGGCCCAACTATGTTAGAATCTAACATAAAGGTTTTATCAAATTTATGGCATAGCAGGCCACATTGTTTTTGTTTTATTGTTTTTTATTCTTTTTTCTATATTTAAATTATTTTTCACTACAATTTAATTCTCGGCTATGTAAACATCTATGAAATACAGTCCACTAATTTTACCATAATGAATTCTATTATTTAATTAATTTACCAGTTCCTAAGCCGACAAGGAGTTGGGAGACAGTACTTAAATTGGTCGATGGAAACTATATAGCAGTATGTAGGGCTAACGTGTTGCTTGTGAGGTATACTTGAATTAACATCTGATGCTGCTGTGCTGATGGTCAAGCTACAGAACTCCTTAACGGTTAGGAGTTAGGGGACAGTACTGTAATTTGTTGATGGAAACTATATATGTAGGGCTAACGTGATACTTATATGGGTAGGTACTACTCCTGAGATTGTAACGATGAAACCCTTAAGCATAGAAACTGACTTTAAAAAAAAAATTTTAACCGACTTCAAAGTTTAACTAAAAAGCAATAAATAACGTAACTAATTTATCTACTTAATACATATTAAATATCTCAAATTATTTAAATATTTACAACTTAATACCTAATACTTTAACAAAGTCATCTACACTAATATTACTGTCATATACTGATAATGTAAAACTTGGCTGTATGATTAAGTTGTATTTGACAAGTACTTTCCTTGCCTATAATTTATAGGTTATAATCTACACAACAATGAGTAAACGTTTTGCTACTTAGCACGTGTATTTATTTTGGACTTATTAGTGGCGACGAGGATTAAAAATGGACAAGAAAGCAATAACATTTCATGAATTCAACCCAGAAACCGATAATTGGGACTACTATATAGACAGATTGAGTTTTTGTTTTGAAGCAAATGGAATTATTGTGGACAATACCAAACGAGCAAATTTTTTTACAGTATGTGGTTCACAAGTGTTTGAGACAGTTTGTTCGTTAATGACACCTAGAAAACCTTACGAAGTGCCTTTTAGTGACATTGTGACTATATTGACGAATCACTACAGCCCAAAACCAAACGAAATATCAGTGTCATTTCAATTTTACAATCGCAATCAAAAATCTGGTGAAACAGCATCTGAATATATTGCGCAAGTAAGGAAGTTAAGTGCCGGGTGTAATTTCACAGATTTAGAGCGCATGTTACGTGACAGACTGGTATGCGGGATGAGTGATCATAAATTACAATACGAACTCTTGAAGAAAAACAGTTTAAGCTACAAGGATGTAGTAGATGCTATGTTATCGGCGGAAAGTGCAGGCAGGGACGTGCGTATGATGCACAGCAACCTAGCATCATCGTCATCATCAAGCTGCTCGTTGGATCCCAGGAGTACACAGTATCGTACATCGGAGAATGTGTATCGCGCGCCGGATCCAGAACCCATGGATGTTAATGCAGTACAAACGAATAGATTCCGTTTATGTTACCGGTGTGGTGACCGTCATGGTGGTGAATGCAGATTTGTCAATGCCCTATGTAGATACTGTAAAAAGAAAGGTCACATAGAGAAAATTTGTATAAGTAAGAAGAGAAATGACTCGCATAAGAACATAAATTTTACAGAAGAGGAGCAGGAAGCTCATTTGAATGGCATTTACAATATAGAGAGCTCGACTCGTGTGGCACCATATGAGGTCATTTTATTTTTAGAAGGTGTACCTGTAACAATGCAAGTGGATACAGGAGCCAGTTTCACATTGGTCAATCAAGACACATGGAAAAGGTTGCAAGGTCACAATTTGTCAGTGGTGTTGCAGTCGGTGCCAGTGAAGCTACGTACATGGACTGAAACACCAGTAATTTTGCTTGGACAAGCTAGAGTTCAAGTAGCATACAAGAATATTATCAAAAATTTAGATGTAATTATTGCAAAGAATAATGGACCAAATTTACTAGGAAGAAACTGGTTTGAGCCATTGGATATTAGTATGAATATTAATTTTATATCTGATATGGATGTCGCCAAAGTACAGGAAGTACTTGCAAACCACGAGGAGGTATTCAAGGATGGACTCGGTACTTACCGTGGACATAGTGTATCAATACATGTGAAGCCTGGCACTACTCCAAAGTTCCTCAAAGCGCGTCCAGTACCATACGCCCTAAAGGACAAGGTGGAGAAAGAAATAGACAGACTAGTTGCCGAAACAGTTTTACGCCCTGTATCATTTTCTGAGTGGGCGACCCCTATAGTGCCAATTGTGAAGAAATCTGGAGAAATTAGATTATGTGGTGATTATCGTAGCACGGTCAATCAGGCTACAGAGTCAGACACATACCCCATGCCCTCGGCTAATGAGGTATTTGCTACAGTAGCAGGGGGAAAATACTTCACCACATTGGATTTGGATCGAGCATATACACAGGTGATAGTGGACGATGATACAGCCAAACTTTTAACCCTTAATACATGTAAAGGTTTATATACTGTACATAGACTAGCTTTTGGTGTAAAAGCTTGTCCGGGAATCTTTCAGCGCCTGATGACATCACTTTTGGCAGGAATTGCAGGGGTAGCAGTTTTAATAGACGATATTATAATCAGTGGAGATAATATGGACAATATGCGAATACGACTCGACACAGTGCTACAACGCATTAGACACGCAGGGCTGCGACTTAATAAAACAAAATGTAAGTTCGCTAAAGAATCCGTGGAATTTTTAGGTTTCGTGATAGACGCAGAAGGCATACACCCCGCGCCTAGTAAGGTGGAATCTATTAATAAAACTCCGGAACCTAAAAATATACCAGAATTACAGGCTTTTCTGGGTTTATACAACTTTTATGAGCGATTTATACCTGGAAAAGCAACAATCCTAGAACCATTACATCGGTTGCTAGATAAATCGCAAACATGGCACTGGACTGACAAGGAACAAAACGCGTTTAATGCTGCTAAGCGTCTTATAACTTTTGACATGACATTAGTTCATTATGATTTACATAAACCACTGATACTAACATGTGACAGCTCAGAATATGGCGTTGGGGCAGTGTTATCACATATCATGGAAAATGGGGAGGAGCGCCCTATCGCAATGGGTTCCAGAACCTTACATACTCACGAGAGACGTTATTCTCAACTGGACAAAGAGGCGGCGGCGATAATGTTTGGAATAAACAAATTCCATAATTACATAGCGGGAAGATTTTTCACAGTCATTACGGATCATAAACCTTTGCTTGGCATTTTTGACTCCAAAAAACCGATGCCTAATATGCTATCACCACGCCTAACTAGAATTGCTATCGCACTAACGGCACATAGCTATGATATTATTTACAGACCAGGTTCTGAGATTGGAAATGCTGATAGTTTGAGCCGATGGCCACAGCCAGTCCCGGAAACGCTGGAGCAACAATTATGTGATATCTTATTGATGGCAGAAAAACCCGAGGATTTACCGTTCGACGTGGAACAAATTGCTCAAGAGACCAAACACGATAAAACCTTGTCTCACGTGGTACATTACGTTCAAGCAGGATGGCCTAATAAGGTCAGTGACAAAGACTTGCATGTCTACTGGTTGCGCCGACAAGAGCTGTCTTTGCAAGACGGTTGTCTTCTATTAGGTAGTCGTGTGGTGATACCTGCAACACTCCGACAAGCAACGTTACGCGTATTACATAATACGCATACAGGCATGGTACAAACAAAAGCCCTTGCAAGGAGCTATGTGTGGTGGCCTGGTTTGAGTGAGGATATTGAAGCATTGGTAGGCAGTTGCATCAGTTGCTTGGAAAACCGGAACATGCCGCCTAAAAGTGTACATGAATGGGTAACTCCCACGAGACCTTGGTCTAGAATACATGTTGATTTTGCGGGGCCTTATGAAAATAAATATTTTTTAATTGTGGTTGATGCATACTCAAGATGGCCAGAAGTGGTTGTGACAAACAACATGACAACGGGAACAGTGATTCGCCATCTGAGAGCAATGTTCGCAACACACGGTTTATGTGAGACCTTAGTCTCTGATAATGGCACGTCATTTGTGTCCAATGAATTTAAACAGTTTTTGGATGCAAATAAAATAAGACACAAGACAACAGCACCATACCACCCAGCAACTAATGGGCTGGCAGAACGAATGGTACAAACGGTTAAACAAAAGCTACGAAAAATGGACAACATTACTTGGGACATCAGAATACCTAAAATGCTTCTGAGTTTAAGAGTAACTCCGTGTGCCAGTACCAACAAAAGTCCATCTCAGTTGTTAATGAACCGACGATTACGTACACTTCTAGATACAATGCACCCTGACAATATTCAAAATAGAAAAATGGAAGTACAGATTCAGAATAACTCTGAACAGAGGCACAGAGAAACAAATATGGGAGCTAAAGTAATGTATAGAAATTATAATAATAAACCTAAGTGGTTAAAAGGAACTATTGTGTCTAAAGAAGGGCCTTCAAGTTATACTATAAAAGCAGATGATGGGTCCACCCTTCATAAACATATAGATCAATTGGTGATTATAAGAGATTCAAATGTACGGGAAAGAAGAGAGAGGGAAATGAATGATGTAGAAAGTAATGAGAGTCAAGAAGATATAATTACAATTCCAAATGAAAGTGAGTGGAGAAATATGTTAGGCATCCCTTCATTTTCTTAAAGATTTACCTATATTTATTCTGTGAAGATATTGTTAATGTTGTTACTTTAATAATTGATTAAGGTTTCAGTATTACATAGCTTAGATTATAAAGAAGTTACCTAATAATTTTATATAATTATTTTCTTGAATTTAGACATTGTTGCTATATGTTTAATTGTTAAATGTAAAGTTTAAAGCAATTGTTGTATGTACTTACTTAGGGGGAAAGTATGTCATATACTGATAATGTAAAACTTGGCTGTATGATTAAGTTGTATTTGACAAGTACTTTCCTTGCCTATAATTTATAGGTTATAATCTACACAACAATGAGTAAACGTTTTGCTACTTAGCACGTGTATTTATTTTGGACTTATTAATTACAAAGAGGAAAACTTTGTTTGTTTGGTTGTAATGAATAGGCTCAAAAACTTCTGGACCGATTTAAAAAATTCTTTCACCGTTAGAATCCTTATTGGACCTGGATGAACATAGGCTACAAGAATTTCCCGATATTCCCACGGGAAGGCGACCAACGGGAATTCTATATTTTTTACGAAAACCGCTATACATATGAAGCTGAAATTGGGCATATATGTTCATTGGGGACAGCGAGGGAGGACTAAAAACGGATTTCCCGAAATTCCCACGGGAAGGGGACAAACGAGAATTCATAATTTTTACGAAAACCGCTATACATATGAAGCTGAAATTGGGCATATAAGTTCATTAGGAACTGCGAGGAAGCACTAAGAACGGATTTCCCGAAATTCCCACGGGAAGGGGACCAACGGGAATTAATTATTTTTTACGAAAACGGTTACACATATGAATCTGAAATTGGACATATATGTTCATTAGGGACTCCGAGGAAGCACTAGGAACGCATTTCCCGAAATTCCCACGGGAAGGGGACAAACGGGAATTCATTTTTTTACGACAACCGCGATACATATGAATTTGAAACCAGACCTGTACGTTCATTAGGGACTGCGAGGGAGCACTAAGAACGGATTTCCCGAAATTCCCACGGGAAGGGAACCAAATTTTTACGAAAACCGCTGTACCTACATATGAAGTTGTAGCTAATGTACTGATATGTACCGAAGCGAAGCGAGGGCGGGCCACTATTAACTATATAAATATTTATAATTATCACTTATTTTTTGGAGTCGGTGCCAGCCTAGGTAACGTAGTCTGTTGTATTGATGGACGCGCGCGGCTGGCAACGACACACACACGGCAAAATACAATACGGTGTAGTAGGCAGCGGTAATGCAATTTCCTATTCTTGGTTTTACTATTTAGTGTGGGTCAGTTTTCTTAATTACATTTATTTGTTTGGCTGGCACCGACTCCAAAAAATAAGTTATAATTATAAATATTTAAATAGTTAAAGATGACTTTGTTAAAGTATTAGGTATTAAGTTGTAAATATTTAAATAATTTGAGATATTTAATATGTATTAAGTAGATAAATTAGTTACGTTATTTATTGCTTTTTAGTTAAACTTTGAAGTCGGTTAATTTTTTTTTCTAAGTCAGTTTATTTCTCGATTTTTAGTTGTGTTAATGCGTTGTGGACTTAAATAGATGCTAGTTTATACATGGTGATTTTTGGTCGTTAACGTTCCTGAAAACTACTTAATCTCCTCATCATCACGATAATTTTTCTCCTTGGAAGCATACCTGGGAAGAGTCTGGTTTCCAAAATATTAGGGTCCAAAGTTGAGTAAATAGACTGCGTTTTTCTGCATGAATGCACATAGACGCGCGTAGCAAGATTTTTCACGAGAAATAATTAATATCTGTCTATGAAAAAACCTAGCATAAACACTAGACACTATAAATTTCGCCAGATCAAGTAATCCCTGCATTTTTTTTGGTATAAACTTACTTTATTTGATGTATAGAGTATGTACCCTTCATTAATGGTGGCCACAAAGAAACACCCTGTATAGTTTCCATCGACCAATTGCAGTACTGTCCCCTAACTCCTAACCGTTAAGGAGTTCTGTAGCTTGACCATCAGCACAGCAGCATCAGATGTTGATTCAAGTATACCTCACAAGCAACAAATTAGCCCTACATACCACTATATAGTTTCCATCGACCAATTTTAGTACTGTCTCCCAACTCCTAACCGTTAAGGAGTTCTGTAGCTTCATCATCAGCACAACAGCATCAGGATGTTGATTCAAGTAACACGTTAGCCCTACATACTACTAAATAGTTTCCATCGACCAATTGCAGTACTGTTTCCCAACTCCTAACCGTTAAGGAGTTCTGTAGCTTCATCATCAGCACAGCACTATCAGATGTTGATTCAAGTAACACGTCAGCCCTACACACTACTAAATAGTTTTCATCGACCAATTGCTGTACTGTCTCCCAACTCCTAACCGTTAAGGAGTTCTGTAGCTTTATCATCAGCACAGAAGCATTAGATGTTGACACCCTGAAGCATATACCTGAGTAAGACATGATTACGTAACAAAAGCACCATACGAGCATACAATTTTCGGTGGTTGCCCTAGATTTCTCCTGGATCCCATCATCAGATCCTGACCTGGTGAAAATGGGACCACCTCAGAAGTGAACTCTATCCAACCAAAAAAAAAATTTTGAAATCCGTTTATAATTGACGGAAATATCGGTGAACATACATAAAAAAAAATTAAAAAATTATACATACAGACGAATTGAGAACCTCCTCCTTTTTTTGAAGTCGGTTAATAAACTAGCATCTATTTAAATTCACAACGCAATAACACAACTAAAAATCGAGAATATATATAATATTATTTAATTTGTGTAAAGAAATGTACCAACGGTCCAGCAAGCTAAAGTGGCAGTACTCGTAGGTAGGGCACATAGCTCGAAAAACCGATGGACAGTCGAAGGGTTCTAGAGCGGATACCACGTATCGGCAAACGCAGCGTGGGAGAGCCACCCGTGAGGTGGACGGACGATCTAGCCACGGTCGCGGGTGTCGGTTGGATGCAGACCGCTTCCGACCGGTCGGAATGGAGGTTATTGTGGGAGGCCTATGTTCAGCAGTGGACTTATGGTTGAAAATGATGATGATAACAGAAATATTATCTCTACATATTATAAAACAAAGTCGCTTTCCGCTGTCTGTCTGCTTAGATCTTTAAAACTACGCAACGGATTTTAAAGCAGTTTTTTGTAATATATAGAGTGATTCAAGAGAAAGGTTTATATGTATAATTAGGGTCCCGCCCCGGCTTCGCATATGTGTAATGCCCTTTCACGTGCACGAAGTCGTGGGCGGCCGCTAGTAACGTAATAAAATATACGTAAATTAATATCTACTGTACAGATTTCCACCGCCGGCACAGAAGCATCTGGCACAGGAAACATGAAGTTCATGTTGAACGGAGCCCTAACCATCGGTACTATGGACGGCGCTAATGTGGAGATGGCAGAGGAGGCCGGGGAACACAACCTGTTTATATTCGGCATGAGGGTAGACGATGTTGATGCGCTGCAGAAGAAAGGGTGAGCTGGACTGAGGTTTCCGTTTGCAAATAATTTAGGATGATATTGTCTTCGGAAAATACTGAAATGCTAAATGTCATGTTTCTAAGTTCAGAAAAGCATTTTCAATTTCATAGCTGTTTTCTGTGAAACTGTATGTTCTTATTTAACCAAGATAGAAAGCAGGCTATATGTTCATTAATGCAGAATTTTAAAACGCACGTGGTAAAATCAACCTATTATGTAGCACTTTTTCGATCCAAATACAACCATTTAGATTCAGATATCGAAAGGAAAATGTTTCCCAGTTATAAAAAGTTATAAAGAATACGCACCCATAGTGAATGTTTGAACTTCCGAATTGTAACGCCTAATACAATTTCATTTATAGAATGTAGGGAATACTCGTATACAGGATAAACAAAGTAAAAAACTTAAAAACACTATTAGCTAACAAATAGTTGACACAGCAATGCGATTCCCCAGCTACAACGCGTACGAGTACTACGAGTCGAACCCGGAGCTGCGGCAGTGCATCGAGCAGATCCGCAGCGGGTTCTTCTCGCCGGGCGAGCCGGGCCGCTTCGCGCACCTCGCCGACGTGCTGCTGCAGCACGACCGCTTCCTGCATCTGGCCGACTATGAGGCGTACATCGAGGCGCAGCAGAAGGTGTCCGACGTCTATCTGGTAAGCTACGATCTGCTCCCTGATTATCTAATTTGCAATAGCAAAGCCGAAGCAAAGCGATAACGATAATTGTATAATATTCGCCTTGAAATGTCAAAGTTCATTTGAAATTCATTTTACGTAATACGAATTTGACAAGCAATCAGCGATTTTTGTACAATTTTTGCTATCGCTTTGCTTTTGCTAATTAGGTAATAAGGGGGCGGGAAATGTTACGAGGCTTATATCGAGACGCAGCAGAAGGTGGCAGACGTCTATCAGGTGAGTTACGATTGAGAATGAATGAGTCTGTGTTACGAGGCTTATATCGAGGCGCAGCAAAGGTTATCTGATGTCGATCAGGTGAGTTATGATCGAGGAATTTTAAGGTAAACATTTGAACTGATAAAGATGTGTTATTAAATCTGTGTTACGAAGCTTTTGTAGAGTCGCAACAGAAAGTATCCGAGGGTATTTGGAGTGATCAACCTATGTAGCTTCATCTACATTCATGGTTACGATAATATCAATTCGCAGGCATAATGTCGCACTTGGTCGCCATTAATGTGCGATTTATAAATTGTATTGGCATATTTCCAAGTAATGTAATAATTTTATTTTTTATGTGGCTATTTGACAATCAAGCGACGAATTTCATAATGGACAATACTTTGTAAAGCTGCGATTATAAAAATATTGGGTACAGTAGGAATAAACTAGATGTAAACGGACTTTGTATGACCTGAGTTTAAGGTCGAAGTATCGTCGGATTAAGCTGGCGGATTGTTATAAATAAGACCTTTTAGGTTAGGTTAGGTTAGGTTAGGTTAAGGGTTAGTGTTACCTGTCACCAGGCCAAACGAATAACGATATTTATTTATTTATTATTATTATTTACTATTATATCCATCGATTACTTAAAGCTACCTGCATATCGATTGATTGACATTGACCGATGCCGTCGATCAATAATCGATCGATTGGTCTGGAAACACCCTATGGTACAGTTAGCGCGGTTAGTTGCGATTTTGTTGTGTTATTGCTAGTGGTGCACAATTTATTTCATGTTTTGTCTTTTAAATTCACAGGACCAGAGCAAATGGGCTGAGATGGTGATTGAAAACATCGCAAGTTCGGGCAAGTTCTCTTCCGACCGCACCATTGCCGAATACGCGCGTGAGATCTGGGGAGTAGAGCCTTCTTGGGAAAAGCTTCCCGCGCCCCATGAGGTTTAAAAAGACTGCTTTCAGCTGGCAGGACCCTAGTATAAGTTCTATAATTTGAAAGTATTTATTAACATTATAGATTTCAAAATGTTTAGACGCGGTGCTGCCACCTACGACGAAAGTATTGTTACTGAACTACAGTTATATTTTATTGTTTTGGATTTATTTTACTTTGGGGATATTCTATGAAAACTCGCTGGACGTGGAGAACTGATGGTAATAAGTTATTACTTAACTTTAATACAATTCACATGTACTAACCATTATACTTAATTGATTTATCATTGTGGTCATTGAAAACAAGAAGAGTCAAGTGAGAGTAAAATTCACGCCCTAACGTTTAGTTTTTTTTTTGAGATGGACCTATATAATATTTCTTCATAAAAAAGTACAACCATTGAAGACCGAGTAAACATAGAATATCCTTGTACCTTGCTTTCCACATATTAACAATTTTAATATAAATCCCTTTTTCCTAATTTAACAAAACCTTGCATTTCTCTAGTTTAACAAAAAAAATTAATAACATAAAATTAGATATTAGTAAAATTATCTAGATTATTAGAAAAAAAATAAAAGCCCAAATTTTGGCGAAAATATTTTACAATGTAGCTATTGATAGTATGTTACTTTAAAACTTATTAAGTGTACTTTAATAGGACTATTGGGCTGTAGTCTCGCTTATCAAGCCATTGAGGCCTAAATGATGTTAATTCTTAACGCATTTTATTATAAATTTTAGATATATTGGTTTCGTTCTCCGAAAGGAACATTAATAAATACTTGCTACGACAGAATTGTTGACTTTTCATCATTCCCAAATAGAAAAAAAATATTGGGTCGTGATAATGTGAGCATTGAGCGTGGCTATAATCTTGACAATCACCTTATTTATTTAACTAATTGTACGGTTTTATTTTAGTTTATTATTTGAGTCATAAGAGATGTATGTATTGCTTGCTATCTAACTTTAAGTAGTCTTTCCCATAGGTGTCTATGTACCTATATAGTTTCACTAACTATTTCTATATTATATTCTAAATATAAAAGATACCTTCTAATATATCTATATTATAAATTTCATCTTTATAATAATTTAAGTCAAATTCCGCACCTAGGAATGTTTCCCTTACGAATTTATTGTTATTGCGCTGAACATGACGCTAGAAACTGTCTTTTAAGATATTATAAAGATCTTCAATTTGTTATCGATTGACAAATATACAGGGTGTAACAGAAGGGGTATGTTAAGCGAAAAGCTATGTAAATAGCCCACTAAAAGGAACCTACCCACAAAATTTGAGACTCGAAATCACATGTTTATTTTTCCAGATACAACTCAGGAATGTTCATACAATCTTGAAAAATAAACATGTGATTTCGAGTCTCAAATTTTGGAAATAGGTTCTCTATAGTGGACTATTTACATAGCTTTTCGCTTAACACACCCATTCTGTTACATCCTATATATTCAATGTTATAATTTAAAATAGTATGAGCAATCATTTTATAGTTTTATCATCTCACTTAAATATGTGCGCTAGGGCATTAGATGGCTTGTGAAATTAATAAATATTAGTATTGGCCGTGTTCCTGTTTCTCAAATATTTACGATGTTCTCGATGTTAAAACTTATTACACCTAAGTATAATTACTATGATGCGAATTTGTGTTAATGTGCCATAATTTTGTTACCCTACGAATTCGCTACAAATTTTATATGTTTAACAGATTTTAATACTAAAAAAAGGGTTAGTTTTGATACTAAACGTACTTGTGGGTTGAAGAAATACCTTTAACGTGTTTGATTTTTGATTAATTTTATTTTTCTACTGAATGTTTTAAATGGCCAACAAGTACATACATATTTTGTATTTGTATTTTGTATATTAGTATAGTTATTTAATCAACTTGTTATTTATAATAAAATCTTGTCCAAGTACCTAAATGTGTTTGAATAAAATAATTTTGTAATGGATATGGTTTTATGTTTTGTTTATGTATTAATTGCATGATTTTTATAACTTGCTTTGCTTGCAAATAACCATTTCGTAAGTCGGAATGTAACTCATACTACTTACATAACCGCTGTATTTTTTGACAAAGTAATCGAACACCTAAACTATACATTTATATACCCACTATACTTTTTGTCTACGCTTTAACCCACTATATTGTTTTATTATTTGCTATGTTGTAATGTGTACCTACTGTACGTGTTTCATGGGTGCTTGGGAATCTCATTTTAATATTAGTGTAATGCATGCAATGCAATGTCTGGATCATACTAACTTCCCACGGTGCGTGATTTAGCGGATTGTCGCGCACGGCCGAAGACTATGGACAGTGACAGACGCGCACTATACTAAACAAATATGTCTGAATTACCACGGACGATCGTCTTCCCACGGTGCGGCGGTGCGGGCTGACCCGCGTCCGTCCGCAATATCACGCACCATGGAAAACTAGCATCAGTAGTATTGGGAATATGCATGTATACATAAAAGTTTATGTTCACGTCACATTTGTCAAAGTCACATTGAGATAGTATATTTCTAAAGTAATTCAGATTATATTAAAATAAGTTTCAGGCCTACTTACATCACATGCATATTTCCTATTACTTTTAATATGCTTAGTATAGATACTGTGAGCCTGTAATTATACTTATGTACTGTAAAAATATTAGGACTAAAGCTGTTATGTTTTACACAAAATCATTTCGCTTATTTACGAATGAACGCTAAAGGACGTGAATAACGGCCCCTGGATGGAGCAATTTTGTGTAAAACCGTGCAAACATTTATAACAGTTTTAGTTCTAAGGAATTATGTGAATGAAAAACCATGGTAGAGCGCGTTTCACTAAATATAGGTAGTTCCTTTTCTTGCGGCGGCGCTAGTTCAGTGGTATGATAACTGTATGCAAAATGTCAGTTCGCAAATCGTTCACGTGAACTATTCTTTGAAACGTACTCTATTTCCAATAACCTAACTTTAACAACGCTATCTGCTTTTTATAACAAATAGATTGTAGTATACGTTCTAGTGAGTTACATGTCAAAATATAAATATTTAATGTGGTCGTTTCTGACTGGCACGTTTAAACATAAGCTTAAAATTAGTTGTCTGCCCTGTCTACATTTTTAATGTAAACGGCTAAGACAGAAAGGGACAACTAGTACAAATTTAAAGTTTATTTTTTAAAGTAGCGGTTAGAATTGACCACAATGACATTATCGCGGAAATACGTAATTACTTTTTGATGGTCAACGCACTATACGCATATAAAATAGTGTGTACATAAGAATGGCTGGTACCATCATAAAGTGTTCATGTCAATTTATTTACTAGCGCTAGTGTCTGCAATTTTGTTACTGTGACACATGTCGTTTACCATCTCGAAGTAAAGTTACTTTCCGAATAACCACTAGCCTGCAAGTTATTTTAAATTACATGCTAATTAGATACGGTAGATGAGATATGAAATTTGAGATTAGATTTATCAGAGACTTTATTTGACGAATAGCTTCTAGTGTCGAGTACACTACTTGGAGGTGGTGAACGCAGCCCTTGGTGTAAAAACTCTGTGGGACTTCATTATTGGCTCGGTCTATACGTAGGTATATATTATGTATAAATGTGATGCGTGCGCAGTTCACGCATCCTGTCCGCTTGTTACCCTTGGCTATGTCCTCGGATTCAATAGAACAAAGTGCCCAGCCTTATGGCACTATTACACTAGTCCTTAAACGGCATTCGTGTATGGTGCTTTACAACTCAAATAATTTGAATTGATACTTTATGACGTAACTCGTATTTTTACAATGTTGTTACTGCTATCCTACTATAGTAGTCCATAAGGACAGCCGATTATAAGTACGAAATCGGGCAACATTATCATGATTGATAAGCAATGCATTTATGTTTACCTATTTAATAATATGTATATAGAGTACGTTATTTATTAGATTCACTTTAAGTTCACTGTTAGTTTTAAAGTTGTTATGCCAATTTTTAACGACTTCAAAATTGAACAGCTACATAAAAGATGGATGAGATCGACTATAAATCCAAGTTATCAAAACATTCTTAGCGCAACTTTTATTACACGGAGCGGCCCTTGATTGTACGAAAGAGAGGACTGCTATATGCTATCTCTGTCCTTGATCGGGTGTCGTCGACCGCCTTCGTAAAACTTCGGTACTTACTCCGCGTCTATCTCTCGGACGAGACGGTTGTGTCCGCTCGTCTTTCGCGTGTGTAGTGTTAAGTGCAAGTGGCTGCTCTGGTGAAACACCACCTCCTGCCTTCAGGTAATTGCGGCAGCTCCTTATGGAAGTCTTTTTCTTTGTGTGTTTATGTCAAATTATTTGTTTCGCGAGCTACGCCGGCCGGGTGCGACCGCGATCGATAACGATGTTGTCCTCGTAGACTGGATTCGCTCATATTAAAAACCTTAAACTTGTAAACGATTAATGTTTTATAATAAAAAAGTTAATCAACGCAGTCTTTCAGCAATAATTGTGAACAGTTTGAATCTAATTCAAGAATGCTCTACTATAGGTAGGAAATATCAGCGATCTCTACCTTTCGCGACAAACGTGTTATCACTGTAATTTTCATTAATCACTACAATAACAATGAATAATGCAATAGTGCCTTATTCATTCATGTTTTAATTCGCTATCGTAAAATAGAAAATATTGTAAGTTTATGTGGGTGGCGGATATTGAGAAATTTTGACCAATATCGTCGTGTTGTATTGACCAACTCCTACAGAAAATATGGATTTTTATAATATGGTATGTAAAAGATTTTTTTTAAAAGAGGAACTAGATATTTTTATTTATACAATAACGTAATTATTTAAGATGCCTGTTATTTACCAAAACTCTGACTAACCACACGCTGATTCACAGAATGATGTTCGCATAGTAATGTGTAATTTCTGAAAAATTTATAATCAATTCCAAGAAATCAATGTACCGGTACATTAATTTATTGGAATTTTGGACACCTTCGTATGATATTCAATTGTTTTCTCAGTAATTGTCCCATCAATTCATAGAAAATGGAATAATAAACAAAATTTACTAAATAAGTACGTAAAAACCTTATATAGGTTGAGTAGAGACTTCAAATCACTTGAATTTAGAGTCAGCTTTCGCTTGCATTTATAGGCAACCTAGATCAGCCGGTCAGTGCATGCAAAACCAGTTCTTCCTTATTAATGAACTATATTTAGATTTCTTCAACCAAATAACTTTAGATAGTTCCCATTTTGAAAACAAGCGGAGTGTGTACACACGCAGGGTCATCTGTCAATATTTCGTGAGGGCTGAGCCCCTCCCGACCTTCCCCCATTTACCGATATTACGCACTTGGGGTGCCGATTCGTGTGGAACTGCCCTACATACTAAAAAGGACTAGTAAAGAAAACTAAATAGCAAAATTAAAACACCTGCAAATTAATTCTGTCACAATCCAATTTGTAAACAGCAACATCCACTATTAGATACCTATTGATTAAACGCCCCCCAAGTCAAAATGAAATATATCGAGTTACAACAAAAATCACCAATAATCACATTACATACCGGATACTGAATTTATTTATCCCAGCCCATCCAGCCGCATGATTTTTTTGGTACACCGTCGATTCTATAAGAGCAGGTGCGAATCGTTCAATAGCAGATGGAAGCGAGCCGGTTTTTGTATACGAGTAAAGCAGGTAGTGGAAGGGAACAACATGATTTGAGAAATATATTCATAAGATTTACAAATTTTCCAGAGATTTTGGATCGGTCATGCAGTATCTTCCTCGTATTTCGATTAGATGAGGGTTTACCTACTGACAAAACTTTACAAGTTAATTTTTCCCAATCGCATAACTAGAAAAAAGTTGCCATGAACTAGACAGGCCAAATCAAACAGGAATCTCGCATGGCACATGACGGCTTCCTGCGTGGAATTAAGTCGGTAGGGGGAAAGAGGGGGGCAAAATAGGAAAACCCAGCCTGTGGGGGGGTTACTGCGGAAACTGCCCTCCCAGACGAAAGGGAGTCGATAGCATTGCGTCGATAGCGGGTTACCCTTAGGCCGCTGAAAGATCTCAGACGCGGTATACCACTAGGCACTATGTTAGTCATTATATTTCTTTTATTTATGATGTTAATAATGATAATTTAAGTAGGTCGATGATGTCTATTGTTATTTATTATAGATAAAGTTAATATATTTTCTCACGTAACTAGTACCGAACTCGATGCAGGTAATGTAATTAAAAGTGTTAAATCTTTGTTGTCAGACTAAAAAAAATTATGTGCTAATCAAAATATTCATCCTGCATACCGTGTATGTATTATTGATTGATTGATATATTGAATAGTTTTAAAAATGCCTTCGGAAGCGGTGTACTCGTGCAACCCAAACACGTACCGTATCCATTCCTGGATAATGGATCCAGAAATAACTTTTCGTCACTCGAGAGCTCATGAGTCTTTATGCGTTTCCTTTCCTTTCGTATGAGGGTGTTGCAATTACTTTGCTCCATCGTATTCATATAATAATTTTATATACAGAAATGATTTATAATCATAATTCTTCTTCTTCTGATTTCGGAAAACTGGAATCGAATCTGTTCGTATTTAGAGATACAGACATGTACATAAATAAATAAATAGTATCGATAAGATTACTTCAAATACTGGATTACACACCATATGCCAAGTAGTGTAATTCTACTCGTAGTATTTGTGCGCAGTGCATTAAACTAGGGAGGAAACATGATCATGAACAGTCATGCACATTGCTGACCTTGCTGTTTTAGTAGCTATCCCTAGAGCACAGGACAGGAATCACCTCGGAGGACCTAGTGATGACCGCCACAATATTCCATGGACTGCACAACTTAAGATCAGAATTTTAAAATTTAAGTAAAATACGGAAGGAAGAAAATGGATACCTACATCATGTTTTCGTTTAAAAAACTTATCTACGTAGGTCATAGGTCTAACTAAATTCTCAAGTAATTACACGTTTCCAAACAACTTGGTGAATAAAGAAGATCGCAAATTAGAGATGATGTCATACTGTGCTGATATTGTCATATTTTTTGTTACCATTCGCATCCGTTAGTGACAAGAGTACCTACTAAATGTTTTACCTATTAACTAAAGGTGTGGTGCATGTGACAGTGTTGTCAAAAACAACAGAGCTAGGTATATAAACCTACAAAAAACTTAGCTTAAGGTGAATCGATACCTATCATAATTGCCCAATAACATTCACGGCTCAAACAGGCAAATAATTTTCTTTAAACATTTTGTGAACAATATTATAGAGTCAGACCCTCACCAGTACAATGCAGCAGCGTGCTACTGGACTAAACCATCTGTTTCAAGTCGGTCCAGGCTTTATCAGTCGCTCCAAAGCCCGAAATATGTGTTTAGTTAGAATGGACCGTATTAATGTTTCATATGGTTAGGTTCAAATGCAGATACCATGATACAGATCTAATTATAACAAACTTCATATTCATTCATACCTACCAGAAAATTGTTACCTAACTGAGCACATTGTAGTAAGCAAATGTTGCCGGTTCATTTAACGGAACAAATCCTATTTGCGAGCCCTTTAGCCACATGATTTAATTTCGTTGATGGCTAGTTTCTGGGTTAAAATAAACCAATGGTGATTTGTTTGTTTCACCTCTTCCTGGGGCGGAACTGCGCACTGTCACGCACTGTTATTTATTTATTTATACGCTTAGGTCCCCTCTTTCGTTAATGCGTTTTTGTAGTTTGCCGTCGTTTAGGCCGCGATAAAGCACGTTAAACCGTGAATCAGTATTTTGTTTTTCAGGGACTTGTATTAACTTGCCATAAATACGCACCGTAACCGGTTTTGCTTATTTCGAAAATCAAATGGCCGGGATACCTAATATAATCTTCATCTATCCTAACACATACATTAATCGTGCTCTATAGTATCTACTCTAAATAATTTTAGTCTATTTTAATATGACTACCAACTAAATCACCTGTGGTCATGGGAATGATGGCAATGTAATTTAACCTAACCAACTTGTTTATTGTGAAATGGGTGAATGTCATGCAATCATCGTCATAAAGGATGAGGTGACATTTGGACATTTTACTTATTGTAATCAATCACCCATACCAACCACCAATTTCATAATCGATAATAGGGAAATATACATAAACTGTATTATTCTTATTCTTATTATTCAGCACTGTAGGTACTTACGTACAGACAGTATATTTTTTTCTTTTGTTGCAGGTTCGGGCCAGGCCCAGCCGCATAGCGGCACCACTAGTTTATTGTTTTTGTTTCTGACAGTGTTTTATTGAGTTATCCTAAAGTGAAAGTGATAAGTGAAGTGTTGCAAGTGCCTGTGAAAATGGCTACGTTTTCTGGATTCGCAGCCCTAGTGGCACTGATCGCTCTTGGTGAGTATTTTTATAGTTTATTTTAATGCTAGTGGATAGACGATGTTTTAATTTGCCGGGAAAGAGATATTTTCCTCAGGATAAAAGTACCTAATAGGTAGGTACGAGCTTGGCCAAACTATAACAGCAAATGAACGTTATTTATACATTTGAAAAAATCTGAACAGCGTGAGCTTTCTCACCATTCAGACTGCTTGGGAGAGCATGCGTTCAGTTTTATTGCGAAGAAAATACGGGCGAATGTAAGGAGGGTGGGGGAGGGTCCGTGACGTCACGGGTCGATATAGCGACCGGGCAACGAACTAATACCTCCTATCATAAGGACAACGTTTCTGGATTCTGCATTTATCATTTTGATAGATGTTTTTTTTAGGATCTGTAGTAAGAAAATAATATGGTCGATTCCGGCAGTCACACTTAAACCTAAGCGTAAAATTAGTCCTACCTGTCCTTTTCTCTCAGCCATTTATGTTAAGAACGGAGAGAGATAGACCTGACTAAGATTAGGTTTAGGTTTAAATGTTAATCTGAAAAAAAAAATGCAGAATTTTCAGGATATTTCTAATGGAAGGCTTGATCACATCAGTGTCTCAACTGATTTAACAGTTTTCTTTGCGATGTCGCGTGCCTGACTTAGTCGTTCTATTATGCAACGTAATTATGTGCAATTACCTCCATCTCTACCCACCTACATACACAATAAGGTACATACTTGTTGGATTTTTTTTTATCAAGACCTCACCAATAAGTCTTCATACCTGTTCTATATTCCTTCACAAAGAAATAAAAATAATCTCTTATATGGTAGCGACCGGTAGTCGAACATATTGTTTATTACGTTAGATAAAGAAATAGCACTTATCTAATCTGTGTAAATTTGATAGCTGTTGACCTCGCTATCAGGGAAACAAGCATGGGTCATCGTTTACCTAGGTATCTACATTAAAACATGAGGGCCAGTGCAAAACGATATCAAGTGACTAATACCATTACATTTGAGATTGCAGATCCAAATTAAGTACTGTATTTACCGTAAAAGAATTTAAACATTGTTCAAGTTAAATATTGCCTAATTTTGACATTATGATCCATTCCGTTGACATATTATTCATCTATTTTGACATATTATTCATATATTATTGTCATTTTTAAACAGTGTCTTATTTTAGATGCGGTTTAGTAATAACACAGAAACCGTGTTATTGCAAAAGAATTTAAACATTTTTTAAGCTAAATATGACCTAAATTTGGCAGATATGTCATACATTTTGCTGTCAAATGTCATATTTAAATCGAGTCTAACTTGAGGCAATCTTGAGGCGCTCTTTTGTAATAACACCGTTAGTGTCTTAAGAGACTGGCCTCCTTTTATGTTGGTTCACAAGAATCAAAGTTTTTATTCAAGATAGGAACAGACTAGTTTGTGCAAGGCTATATTTTAGCACCGGCATCGTTGCAAACACCCAGAACGTTGGCCTTTCGCCGAAGGTCGCGGCCATGACTCACCGAGTAAAGGTTATTGTATCTTCTGACTATCAACATGAAGAGGATATATTGGTTAAACGTCTGGACGATGAAAGATGATAATGTTCAGGACTGGCACAGGCTAAAAGCCTAGGTCCTCGTTATGACTACCATTCTCTGCTGGTGCTATTGCCTCTTTTTTGTCTCTACGGGTTATTCCATTTCCCGAATTTCACCACATCTGAAATGTGTAGTATTTTTACTGAACAAACTTCAGGCAGATCCCGATGCGATTTTAGCCTATAAATCTCACAATAATCTTAAGTTCTGTGACCATGGGTCACATAAAATCGTATCCAAATTTACCAAGAAACTGGTACGCTTATTCGATATACTTATTGGAACTAAGCTGTATTTGTGTTATCATTTTTGCCTCTGAAAACCCCGGCGAATAGATATTCGTAGAAAACCCCTTCTTTTCTTCGGTATAAAACATATGAACAGTTTTTCTAATTAAAATGGACCATCGCGATTAAGCAATGGATTGAAAGCATCTATTTCTGGCTAAGATTTCTGGTGTTACTTTAACGGAATGAGGCAGATCGCATCGACTCTATGAGAAATATTTATTTAATCTTTCAGTTTATTTAAACACGCATTAGTTTGTGTTAGCAGTGTTAGTTAACATTAACATGGTTGTAAATAAAAAACTGAAATAAAAACGTTTTTTGAGGTGAATGTACGTGGGTGGGCCGCAGGTAGTTGAATTTTCAGACACGCGACGTATTTGTAAAAGTGAAAATGTACAAAGTCAAAGTTCAGTAACATAAAAATCTTTATTGGGAACATAGGAAAAACGGAAAATCTTGATGTAACTACGAGTACATATTACATGAGACTTTTCACTGTACATAATAGTATCTACCTACTCGGAGTTGTGCCTAAAAGTATGAGGAAGATATCTTTAAAAACCCAGTGTAACAGATGTTTAACATTATATAATATACATTTTTATACTATTTAAGATATTATCGTTCCAGGTACATAATAGTCATATCCAATCAAGTACATAATAGTCGGATAACCATATAACAATTGGGTGTTCAGTCTGTGCAAGTAGGGATAAAGGTAGTAATGTTGACATAAACGTAATACAGGAACATAAATATAGAGGTGTCTATTACAGATTTACCTATTGAATTGGAATAACATGCGGCTAGGCATGCGCGCCTCCCACTATGTGACATTATCTTTCTTATGCAACTACTAAACAAACATACAGCGGATGTATGCTATCACACCAGTATCCAAGGTGGGTGCTAAGCCGGTAGCTCGTGTTTTAAAGATGTATTTTATGATATTCACTAAGGCGCGATGCAAGATATTCACTTAGCTGGTTGACCCATTTCATATACTTACTGACATATTAAAGGTATATGGACTCCTTTTAAAATGTTTGTTAATTGTTTTCGTCAACGAGTAGTTATTAAATACGTAGAAATTTTCTACGTATAACTTTTTTAATTTATTGCATGATACTCGTAGCATGACAAAAAATGATTATATTGCCGCTATTCATGGCCGTGGTAATTTTATACCAGAATAATTAGACTTATTGAGATGGAAATTTATGTCGAGATTCTCAGCTCAAGCAGCATTCTAGCCGATGGATAATGGTCCATAACTTGATAGGATGCAAGAAAACTGGATTGAGCAGATTTTCCTGTAAGCTCTACGTATTACCTAATCATATCGGTCTTTTCGAAAGTTTTTATGAAAGTTTCGCTGTGAAGACATTTAAACCTAGAGATGTTTAGTTACGAGTATGGTTTGACTGCATCTAGTTTATTATTTTTCACAATCGAGGTGATAATAAAGTCAGATGGTCTAGCTAGGTAAAATATTAGTTAGGTATATATGTTACAAAAGAAATAATTTACCTCTTGATTTAAAATATTTAGTGGAATTCGTAGCAAAGGAAGATCCTTATCCCATAAACCTAGATAAAACAAGCCTCTATCTAAAAGATAAGGAATTCGGTGGCATCACAAATTATGGTATGGCACAGGTTAATGACCGTAAGTTTTTTATGTCCCTACCGTCTGTTGTTATGATTATGACATCGCTCCACGCTACTTTCGTGCTATTATTACATTCCGTGGAGATACCCTGGTAGCTACAATGGTGGCTTCATATCAGCTATATTGGACAATCTCTTAGCTCGTTTTATTACGGGGCATACCAGGAAACAAAACTGGCAATGGTAATCTGCTTCGTTTTGTGTGAATTAATATTCTATACGAACATTATTAAGTTCAGCAACATTATTTTTTAGGGTAGCAATGCAACCAGCAGAGCAGGCTATGTAAGAATGTCAAATGGATTTTATTATATTTAACCGGTAGATAAAGCTGCAGTTTATCAATAAATTATAAGCTCGACTAAAAAAGTGTCTACTTGCCTATAATCTTAAAAAAGTTTTGATTAGTCCATCGAGACCTATTCAAATCTAATCAATTGATGAACATGATCTGCATAATAAGTTGGTAGATTTTATTAAGTGTTGTCGGTTTTGGTTGGATATTGGCTCTAGACTCTACCAAATCAAGATGCGCCACGCACAGGCGACGTTGAACGACATACCGTTTGCCTTTTGGAATTCTGAACTAGCGTTTTGTTTGTAACATCACATTGGAATCCTAAAGCCTGTTATACTTCACTGGCTGTTCTCGCGTAGAAGTGACTCATTACGATGGCTTTATTAAAAATATCCATCTTAACAAGCGTCTTGTCAGGAAAGTACTAATGAATAATGTAACACGGTATTCTGGCGCAGGAAACGGTATGTGGTTCAACCGACAACTTGTTGGTTATAGTTCCTTTGGAAATATACCAAACTTGCTACTCCGGGCGAGAGATTTGAACAGCAAAGTTTAGTAGAACGTAGAACGAGCCAAAATGTATTGTGAACTACGATCACATTATAGGTACACGTTGTTCTGAAAGTTGGTTCTGTATGATGTACATAGTTTGGAGCATATCCATAGATATAGGGAGGTCCGTGATTCAGGAAACATTTGTAATTTTGTGCCTTAGTTGACCCAGTAGTGCCTAAAAGGTAGACAGATAATTTCGAGTAAGTTATTAAAGTTTATCCTGCTTCGGACCATGCCCGTAACATAATATAAATTACACATGATCTATCTATGTAATGCAAAGTTCCCTAATCTTAGCAAAATGCTATGTTATGAACAATTCTACATAATGCAACATATGGCGAGCAAAACGTTCAGTAATGAGCTATGAATTGCCGTTGAGGATTTAATTACTAGCACCTGATTTGAAGGTACAGAAAACGTTATCGTTAGTAGAAATCGTAACAAGCATAAAGATAAATCTCCATCTTCCATGGCGGAGCGGTGAGCGCATCTGTTGCGGCGCCCCGCTCAGCCAATCACGTGGCTGCGTTTGCGCACATCTGTCGCCTCGCTCGCTATAACACGCCCGCGCTTTTTGCTCCCTTTGTTGCTATTTTTTGTGTTCGTCCTTCAAGTGAAGTAGGTGGGGGATGCTGGTGGTAAAGCTTTTATTTCTTGATGAACATGTATTTTTACAAAGGATCCGATTATAATGAGATCCTCTATCTAACTAAAGGCTCATCTAAAGGTAGAAGATTCTGACAATGACTGGGGCTATGATACCACTCAATATTAGACACTAACCTACCTAAATACTGTATGTTCACTAAGCGTCATCCGAAAAACATTCTTATTTCAACATTTTCTCTTCAGCGGGATTAACGGTTTTTAGGTCTAAAATTTAAAAGCCATGACGACATAGCAAACGTAATTAAGGCCAGTAATTACGACTGTTCTGTTCAGCATCCACGCTAACCGACTTTTCTGTAGCCACAAGTACGAGGTCATGTCGTACAAGTGTGGTCGTATCACCGAGGTCGACTATCGCATGCTCTGTATTATTTCTCCAAGCTCCATTGCAATCTGGGTCGACAACTCGAGAATGCTGAGATCTTAGTGCAAAAAATACGTTCAGAATCTGCACTAGAATGTAAACTCTATTCCGTTGGTTTAGCGAGCAGCGTGTAGTGTAATATCGTGCTCGAGTGCAGCTCCGACCTGCTATTCAAGCTTGGGGTCGCGCGACGTCAAAAAGAACTTTTCAGCGAAGTCGGAACGCTGAGCGCTTAATTAAAACGAATTTGTATAGTGTTATAATGCCATGCTATATTTAGAATTTTTATCCGATGTGACATGGTTATTTTATGGACTGCGAAAGATTACATGTTTTTGATGATGAGATTACTTTTATGGCATTGAATGCTAATTAATGGCTATGATTATGGGCCAAGACAGCTAGAGTGCTGTAGACTAGTAGTACCTAACCTAGGTAATATTTAGTAGCTCAACTCATAAAAACTGAATATGGCTAGTGATTATTCTCAAGACACATATTCCTCATTTCGTCGTCAGCCTATTGCAGTCCACTGCTGGACGTAGGCCCCCCCCAGAGTACGCCATATGGTTCGATCTCCTGTTTTTGCCTCCAGTTACTACCAGCCGTCCTCTTTAGGTCATCGGTCCATCTGGCCACCTCATTTATTCATGATAAAATGTATAACTTTTTTAAACATTCTAACCTGAAATATCTTACAGGATCGGTGCAATGCGAGGATGAGACCGTCGGACCGATCTTTATGAAGGAGCCCCCGAACCGAGTCGACTTCAGCAACACTACCGGCGCGATGGTGGAATGTGCGGCCCGAGGATCCCCTGCTCCCGACGTCATCTGGGTGCGAGCTGATGGTACTGCTGTGGGCGATGTTCCTGGTCTGCGTCAGGTGAGTAACTACCCCACGGGATACAAAGATAAAGTAACAGTTATAATGGTTTTACTTCACCGTTGGCAGTCGTATAGATAGTTATCTATCTTGTCTTTATTCGTTCTTCAAAAGCCGTCCCCAGTGGATTCTAGCCATTGTAGGTTTATTAAACCTTAAATGGTGTTGGAAAAACTAGTACCGACCAATACTGATCCGACTCATCTGCTTCTAAAAATATCATATCTATCTTGGACCATTTAGGTCATGTATGCTCTATTTTAAAGTTTAAACGACGTAATTTATGGTCAAAGTACCTTGATACTATCGCGTGTAACCTAC
Source organism: Carposina sasakii (assembly GCA_014607495.2). Classification (NCBI taxonomy): domain Eukaryota; kingdom Metazoa; phylum Arthropoda; class Insecta; order Lepidoptera; family Carposinidae; genus Carposina; species Carposina sasakii. Next base: position 7,504,147 of record CP053159.1, on the reverse strand, counting down.
CTACATTATTACATGCATTATATCTACCTTCTCACATGTATGTGTCATCAATCCATGTCGCGTCATCCACCACACCTGCTATAAATTACTTGGAACCACAAAAAGCTTTTATTAATGTCGTCGCTTCGTAATTTAATATTTAAGATAAATAAACTTACATACTTATAATGTATTAGATCTAGATTTGCAATCCGGTTAGATGCTTTCTCGCATCATCACTGTAGGTGGGTACTACTTATAATTAATTGCTTATTTCATATCCTATCCTACTAATATTATAAATGTGAATTTTGTGAGGATAGATGTGTGTGTGTGTGTTTGTAACTCTTTCATGCAAATAATACTGAACGAATTTTCATGAAACTTGCCAGGTATACATACAAATCTATACATGTAATAAAATTGTAATGGATCGATGTTTGTGCACGCTAATCTCAGAAACGGCTGAACCGATTTCGATGCTTTCAGGAATATATTGTTAAGTGGGACCTGCACTTAACATATAGGCTACTTTTTATCCCGAGAAAATGTTTTTATCCCGGATAATTTCGACATTTTGTTTTTCTGCAGTCCACGCGGACGGAGTCGCGGGCGTCCACTAGTAGCTACTAAACTACATTAGAATAACATTGGATATAAAGTATGCCGACGAAATTGCGGGCGGCAGCTAGAATCAGATATGCTACCAAATTGTTATTGTACTCGTATTATGTCGTTGGGGGCTAAACTTTCTCACTATGGTTGGTCAGGTTCTGAGCCCTGAGAGGGACTGACCTCCATCTGTTATTTCTATACTAGCGCAACGATAGAAACAATGGCGTTACGTGGATTTCAATTATGTACGGCTTTAATGTGAATTGATGAATTTGATCTTCTTGTGAATGATTCTCCATCTGCGTTTATTTAGACCGGCTATTGATGTTGATATTTAAAATACAAGTTCCTCTTATAAAATATTAACCTAGCTAGGAAATACAATTTTGCTAATTCAACCTCTAATTTGATATATGCTTTCTTATAGGTTATGCCAAACGGAAACCTGATGTTTCCACCATTCAGAGCGGAGGACTACCGTCAGGAGGTCCACGCTCAAGTTTACGCCTGCCTTGCGCAAAACCCTGTCGGTACTATTCACTCTAGAGATGTCAACGTACGAGCCGGTATGTGTGAAGTTTCTCATTAGTGTTAAGTTTTAAACAATTTCTGTTACAGTTATGTAGTCTTTTACATAATTATTGTCATGTCATGAGTTCCCGTGACCAGTTCTAACATTTATTGCAATATACTCGAGAGGAAATGGTTTTGCCAGAACGGTTGAGTATCCTCTGTCTGTGGTGATTAGTTTACTTACAGTTTTACCCAAAATATGTTCAATAAAATCGTATATAGTGTTAAACGTGGCTGTAGGGTCTCTTTTGTGATCCTGCAGTTATGGCTACCCCAATTTGGGAATATCGGCGTGTGTATGTTTATGTATCTAAATCATATGTGCCACAGTAACATAACTGCAATTGTTTATCTTCCTAGAATACAAAACAATACATCGAGCGAGCACGCAATATACGAGTAAACTAACTCAGTTTCATATACATGTATGGAGATTAAATGATAGCTAGAAACATAAGCGAACGACTAAAACGGACGCCGTAGTCTCAACTTTCTAAAGATCCTTAGTGTAACATTTCAATCCAGTGCGGAGTTTAATATACAGCGGGCTATGATATACTCGTACTACCACTTGATGACTCCGACCGTTGACTTATGACTTGGCTCTCTGTAACACGATATTAGATGTGTCAAGACAAAACGAAGACGTTTGTCTGATTTATGGAAAGTATTTTTGGGTATTTGTGCCTTAGTTGGTATAATATAAAGTTTTCATATTATGTATATTGTTTCTAAATTACTGATCATTTTGCATCTAAACATGAAATTGTTTGATGTACCTATAAACAAACTATATAGGTATCTCAGCAATATATGTTATTGAAATTTGTTGTCTAGCTACTAAGCACGACATGTTGTTATTATAACACAGTAGTATTCACTATTATTAGGTTTATGCAACTAGTGTAAACAAATCCTTCAGCTTAGTTGACATAGAATAATTTCGATCTTACATATCGCCTTAAATGTCTCAATCAGGCATAGCAGGGCGCTGCCCTTTACGGCTGAGGGCCAAATAAGGTCAATTAGATAATCAGCTATAAAGGAGTGCGAGCCAATCGATTTTAACATGTCCGATGTGGGCACAGATGCTCTATTGAAGCAATAAACAAATTACATAATTCGATGATTAGATTAAGAATTTATTTAACACTGAAAATAAATTAGGTTAGTATTTTACTTACCTAAACCGCTGTGTAAGTCATAAATGCAATGGGAGAGTGTCTGATTTTAATAAATCATTACCTGCTGTCATTTCAAATTCATGAATGCAAGCCTGTTAACACTTTAGATTCTATTGTGCGTTCGCTCGACATTTGTCGACGAATAACTTTATATCTGGCTAGTCTTCATATCTTTGTGATTTAATAGTTATATTACTTACATAATTAGTAACATTTACATTAATGTTGTATGTAACTGAGGTATTTACACGTCATTAGTTATGCACTGTAATAATTTATTTTCAGCTAAGTAAAACAAGTTATATGAAGAACATAATGATTTATGTATTTATTGATAGTGTGAAGTAATTATTTTAATGCATATTTAATTTGTCAGCCGTAGCACAGAGTTACGACACAGATGTGAACAAGGAGTATGTCATTGTGGGGAACAGCATCGTGCTGAAATGTCAAGTTCCATCCTTCGTCTCAGATTTTATCGAAGTTGTATCATGGCATACCAATGAGAATGAGGATTTCGTCCTCGGACAAGACTATGGTTAATTGCCATCTTATCTTCCATATTTACTTTTATCTTTTCCTGTCCATCAATTTTCTATTATTTTCTTTAATCTTCGTAAAATCTGCAGTGGTGCAGCAGCAGTATGAATCAGAAGTAAATAATGAATATGTGATTCGCGGCAATGCTGCCATTCTCAAGTGCGCTATTCCCTCATTCGTTGCGGATTTCGTCAATGTAGTGGCGTGGCAAGACGATGCTGGCAACTCCTACAGCCTAGATACTCAAAAGGAAGAAGATGGTTAATAGAACATTCGTTAATATTGGTTTCTGCCCCTCCTTATGCCCGTGGCCCACAACTCCACTTCCTGAAATGCTATTATACCGGTTCCAGTTGTTACTCAGTATTACGAGTCGGAAGTTTTAACCGAGTATGTAATTCGCGGTAATGCTGCTGTCGTCAAATGTAGTATTCCGTCCTTTGTCGCCGACTTCGTTAAAGTAGAGGCCTGGGTGGACTCAGACGGCGGAGAATATTTACAAAATGATGATATTGGTATTACTTTCATATCAGATATTTATCGCTCCAGAATACCTTTTCCTTTTGTATTCACTTTTTTACCTTTGTTTTATTTGTGAGGCGAAAGATTTTGTAGCAGGTACAATTAAGTAAATTTTTATGTGATACGGATCTACGCCCAGTACTTCTCGTATGTATTTTAGATGTAATTATTCCAGTTGTAACACAATATTACGAGTCGGAAGTCGTCTCGGAGTACGTTATTCGTGGAAATGCTGCCGTTTTGAAATGCAACATTCCTTCCTTCGTCGCTGATTTCGTCAAAGTAGAGGCTTGGGTGGATTCCGACGGCGGGGAATATTTGCAAAATGATGATATTGGTACACATTACATGTTAAAGGTTCATAATATACCTAAATCCTTTCGCCACTCCTACGATTATCAAGTTATTTATTTTCACACATCACATTTTAATTTAGGTAGAATATTGAACTGTTCTTTATCCATAGACCACAGCAACAATAGGTACGTTGAAAATTAAACGAACTAGCTTTACCTATCCTTATTCAAACAACGAGTAATGATTATTATTCTACAGTCGTATCCCAACAATACGAGACCGAAGCCGAAAATGAGTACGTGATTAGAGGAAACGCTGCTATTGTCCGTTGCAAGATACCATCGTTTGTTAGCGACTTCGTATTTATTGAAAGCTGGATTATGGAAGATGGGCAAATATTAACTGTGAATAACACTAATGCGTCCGATGGTACTTTTGACAAATATTTCGCATCCATTTCTCCCACAATCCAAATTCATACCTACCTATATTTATTTTTATTTTTGATCAGTGGTATCCCAACCATTCGAAGCTGAGGCCGACAACGAATATGTTATTCGCGGAAATGCAGCAATAATGCAATGTGAAGTCCCAAGTTTTGTCTCTGATTTCGTATTTGTTGAAATGTGGACGGACAGTGAAGGTGGAACTTATTATCCCGGAAAAGATGAGGGTAAATCTAGGTAGAAATCGCAATAAATCCTTAAATTCCTTACTCTTTCTCCCACAGCTGTACTTCAAGCATATGAGGGTAGAGTAAACGACGAGTTTGTTTTACGAGGCAATACAGCTATACTTAAATGTATCGTGCCTTCTTTTGTCGCTGATTTTGTCCACGTGGTATCTTGGATAATGGATAATGAAACGGTCGCTGCTGAAGATCCCAAAAATATTAATATTGATGCTGGTAGCGCTATCACGATATTTATTTAAGTAGGACCTTTATCCTTTCCATCATTTATACGCATCCATGTTTAAAGGAATTTCACTTACTTTAACAGTTATTCACCAATCTTATGAGCCTCGAGTTACTGACGAGGATGTACTGAGAGGAAACGCGGTGATTGTGAAGTGTGTGATTCCATCATTCGTCGCGGACTTCGTCCAAGTAATGGAATGGGTTATGGACGACGAGTCCTTCCCTCCATTTTCGTTGAATGACTCTGACGACAATTACGGTAATCGAGAGCACCCGCGCGACCCCAATTGTCCTTTTCCGTTCAACTTCAAATCCCGAGCTACGTTTGACATTCAAACTCTGTAGTTTTAATGACTACCTATTTTGATTATTCCAGCTGTGAACCAGTTCTACGAGTCGCAGGTGTATGATATTTATGTAATAAGAGGAAATGCTGCAGTGTTCAAGTGTCATATTCCATCTTTCGTGTCTGATCATGTTCAGGTTGTCTCTTGGCACGATACTGAAGGCGGGGAGTATTTGTCGACTGCAGATTCTGGTACTATTTTACACAACATAATGCCTATATCCGTTTACGATCCCTTCCTTTACCACTAGCATACTTGTTAAAGTAAATTATCTAAAATAGATCCATTTCTTTTGTTTTCACAGTGGTATCTCAAGCCTATACAGTGATGTTGGTAGATGAGAATGTGCTAAGAGGAAATGCAGCTATCGTAAAGTGTTTGATACCTAGTTTTGTTACCGAATACGTTTATGTTGCCTCGTGGATTATCTCTGAAGGACAGGATGAGACTGAAATAAAAATTAATGATACTGTCCATAATGAGGGTATATTAAATTTGAGTACTAGTATTATCTACTAATTTTGCTCCTTTATCCTAAAACTCCGTAGTATTTCTGCAAAAACCACTCTTTGAATAAACAATTTTTCCTTTTATCTCCTTTACAGTAGTCAGTCAAGCATATACAGTCAATATACTGGAAGAAAGTGTATTACGCGGCAATGCTGTTGTATTAAAATGTCATATTTCTACTTTTGTAACTGAGTATGTAAGCGTTTCTTCGTGGTTACTATCCGAGGGTGATACTGATGAACTGGAAATCAAGCCCGAATCCAACGATTTTGGTATATTCCGAGTACTAATTGAATTTTCTTTTGCCTTTTCCTACCTTCCTAAAATAACTGCAATTTGAAATAGGACAATTTGTAAGAATGCATATTTTTCAGTTGTATCACAGGCTTACACTTTGAACTTAATGGACGAAAATGTTCTTCGCGGGAATGCAGCTATTCTTAAATGCCACATACCAAGTTTTGTCACGGAATATGTGACGGTATCATCTTGGATAATTTCTGAGGGAGACACTGATGTGAATGAAATTATGGCCGATAAATCTTTAGATTTAGGTATTGTGGTATAAAAGTACGATGATGTTCCCATACAATCCTTACCCCTTTCTTAACTCGTTGCGGCATACGTTTGTGAAAATCTATATTATTTCAGTGGTATCTCAAGCATATACTGTCAATCTTTGGGAGGAAAATGTTTTGCGTGGAAACGCTGCAATCCTAAAATGTCACATTCCAAGCTTTGTCACCGAGTACGTCACAGTCACTTCCTGGATCATCTCAGAAGGGGATGAGGAAGAGTTGGATATAAATTTAGATTCCAATTTTAATTTAGGTAACGCATACGTATGCATAAGACGAGTCTCCACTAATATCCTTCCTAAAATGATTTCCTACCACTCTCAAAAATAGTACATTCGTGACGTTGTTAGGACTGTCTTTAGTAAAATAGTATAGCTGCGGAGGCTTTGCCTCGTATTAAGTAATCCTTTCGTAAAGTTTGATACTATATGAAAGTTTGATATGACCCCTCAATGGAAATTTGAACTTCCGAATAGTGACGCCTGATACAATTAAATACTATACATCTAATTAAAATGTGGTATATTACAGTCGTATCCCAGGCTTATGACGTGAAGTTTTGGGAAGAATACGTCCTGCGTGGAAACGCAGCCATCTTAAAATGTCAAATTCCAAGCTTCGTCTCTGAGTACGTCACAGTTTCCTCTTGGATTATATCTGAAGATGATAAAGAACAAGAAATAAACATAAATGATTCTTCGGACTTAGGTTTGATTCTCATAATACCTCTCTAATTCCCTGTTATCCTATTTCCTTCCCTACTGGTTGAGGTGGTGGTCGTCGACTTGAAGTGTCTACAGTTATTGGTTAGATCGTTTCTTAAATTATTAGGACTCTTATATTAATATACTATGTTAAAACACATTTTTGGAGTTATTTAATTCACTCCGTTCTATTGACAAAAGCTAACTACTGAAAACGTTGTTTCAGTGGTGTCCCAAGCTTACGCTGTTAATCTAATGGAGGAATACGTTTTACGAGGAAACGCGGCTATATTGAAATGTCACATCCCAAGCTTCGTTTCGGAGTATGTTACCGTTACTTCGTGGATTATCAGCGAAGATGAGGAAGAACTAGAAATCAAACTCGAATCGGCTAGTAATTTAGACGGTAGGGACAGTCTTGGTTGTTAGATTGCTGTGGTGGATATTGAGGCTGTAGGGCTTGTTCCTGAAGTTTAACTCCCGTGGCTCCATGGGCCTCACGGCCTACCTTTATCCTCATTCCTTCTTCCTTAGCATAATGCATGCCATTAAATTTGTAAGTAACGTAAATGGCGACCCTATGTTGCGCTAGAGCCTGCAATGCAATTGAATTTACTTGAAATTGTTTTGCTGATATACAAACTCGACTATAACTTCTCTTTTTATTTTCAACAGAGGGAAAATATTTGGTATTGCCTTCCGGCGAATTGCACATTAGAGATGTTGGACCTGAGGATGGATATAAATCATACCAATGTCGCACCAAGCACAGACTCACTGGAGAAACGCGACTTTCTGCCACTAAAGGACGACTAGTTATCACTGGTGAGTAACTCACTCTCTGTGTTTCTTAAACCTCACTTAAATTCATTCAGACAACCTTAAAATCTCGTATAAGTAAATTTATTTTTTTCTGTTATCTAAATTTATTGAATGAAATTTAAGGGAGGGCACTTTTCTTTCCTATAGTGATTATTTTTAGAGCAGATTACTATTTTTATTAAATGTTTAAATATGCATAAATCATCCCGTTTCATAATTCAATTAAGTAGACATTCAAATTGTTTGCTAGTAAATTTTCATTGCTAGGAATTTTACTTTTACTATGCTTTTTCACTTGATTTTGAAGTGTCATCGTAAATTTATCAGTTAGTAAAATATGCAATATTTTAAAACAAGTTCTGTAATAAAAATTATGGTGACACTTGTAAAGTAATCGTTTGTGTACGATGTAAGCGCAGTAACTTCTTCATTACAAAATATTGTTTACGGAATAATTAATTTATTCTTGTGACAAGTCATTAATATATAATATATTTACTAATGAAGATATTATTGCGCCATATAAAAGTGTATACACATAATGTTATTTATGTATATGCACATATTATGCTTAAAGTAAATAACTTGCCTGAATGTTGGGATAGGGTACCCTGCAAGCCTTGACTCGCGCGATTCATATATCTAGTAGGGATTCACTCAGGTTTTCGTTTCGAAGTCTATCAATTCTGTTTGGTCGTGATCTCGCCTTCTCCTAACATGCGCAGAGCCGGTGGGCCGGGTGCCCCCCAAGTTCCCTAGTGCGCAGACTACCAGCGGCTTCCAGTTTAGTCGCGGCTCGGAACTGGCCCTTCTTTGCCCTGCCCAGGCATACCCCGCACCCATGTACCGGTAAGACTCTCTTAATGCCGCATTACCTCACTTCTCAGAACCCATAGGCCGGGTACCACCAAAGTTATCCACATCTCAAGTCGGCATGATGTTTGTCACCAAATCGGAATCTTCATTCGCCATGATATGCCCAGCGCAGGCGTTCCCTGTCCCCTTGTTCAGGTAACTTATTTATATTTTCCAATACTTTATATTTATTATAGAACCCGTCGGGCGTGTTCCTCCAAAGTTCTCTTCAGTTTTGACCGGGACTATGTTTGAAGTTAAAAAAAACGAGTCTTACGCGTTGCAATGTCCGGCTCAGGCGTTTCCTACCCCATTATTCAGGTAAATTTGAACTGCATCTAAAGATCACCTTTTTTGTATCTATATAGAGCCTGTCGGACATGTACCTCCAAAATTCCCAAGTGTCGTGATGAGCACAATGTTTGCAGTTAAGAAAAATGAGCCGTACTCTTTACAATGTCCTGCACAGGCATATCCAGTTCCGCTTTCCAGGTATCTCATTTTTAGTAACTGTAGTACAGTAACTCAGAGTCCTCTTCTCTCATATTAGGTTTCTATTTTGCTTCAGAACCTATGGGAAAAGTGTCTCCAAAGTTTCCAAGTTTAGAAAAGAGTAGGCTGTTCAATTATGAAAGCAATCAGAGTGTCGCATTGCTGTGTCCTGCCCAAGCATTCCCTGCCCCAATGTTTAGGTAAGCCTTATTAACTAAGTCTACATTTGCCTTAACATCACATAAAATGTTTTTGTAGAACCAATGGGGCGAGTTTCTCCAAAATTCCCAACTGGAGATATAAGTAGAACATTCGTAGCCAATAAGGATGAAGCCGTACCTTTGCTATGTCCTGCTCAAGGGTTCCCCGCTCCACTGTTTAGGTAATAGTTATGAATTGCAACTTTTCTCAAACAGAACCAATGGGCAAAGTATCGCCGAAGTTCCCATCGATGGAAACGGGACGAAGCTTTACCTTTTCCTCCAATTTATGCGTGACGATGTTATGTCCAGCGCAGGCATTTCCGACTCCTTTATTCAGGTATTTCATCTAGTTTAATGTTGTCCTTAGAGCCCATGGGTCGAGTCTCGCCAAAATTCCCATCGATGGATAGCTCCAGAAGTTTCAGTGCCTTTGTCAACAACAGTTTGACGATTTTATGTCCAGCTCAGGCATTTCCCGTCCCACTATTCAGGTAAAATATAACTTGTCATTAGTTAAAGATAAACGTTATTCGATAGAGCCAGTCGGTCGCGTTCCGCCTAAGTTCACAACGGGCGATAAAAGACGGGATTTCGATGCGGATGGCGGCGAGAGTATAACAATGTTATGTCCCGCTCAAGCGTTCCCAGCTCCAATGTTCAGGTATTCGACTAGCAATTTGATAATTACTCTGATTTTCTCTCTTAGAACCGTTGGGTAGTGCCGCACCAAAAGTAGCAACGAAAGTGATCGATATTACGGAAGCAAAATGTAAATCAACTTTTTCTTTAATGTGTCCGGCACAAGCATTTCCTGTTCCAATATTCAGGTAAAGATAGGTTATTTATTTAGCTATAAATTCGTTTCTATGCAGAACCCGTAGGACGAGTTCCGCCGAAGTTCCCTACTATGGATAACAGTAGAGGCTTCAACGCGTATATTAATGATAGTGTGACGCTGCTATGTCCTGCCCAAGCTTTTCCCGTACCTTTGTCGAGGTAACTAATAATCTTGTCTTGTCCACCTTTCTAGAACCAATTAATAGCGCACCGCCAAAAGTTCCGACAAAAATTATAGAATTCGTTGCTTTCGAGAAGGACTCCAGCATTACTTTGCTTTGTCTGGCACAAGCGTTTCCCGTTCCGCTGTTTAGGTGAGTCTCTCGCTACGTTTAAATAGCGTATATTTGTTTTAGAACCCGTGGGTCTAAAAGCTCCTACATTGTCAACGGATTTCAAAATGGCATGGTACGTTAAGAACATCGAGCAAGGCTTCGCGTTGCTTTGTCCAGCACAGGGATACCCGAGCCCTCTATTCAGGTATAGGTTATGTAGTTATGTACCTGTATAATGTTAAGTGTCTCCTCTGTTTCTAGAACCTATTGGATCCAAAAGTCCTTCTTTTAATACGGTATCAAAACTAGCATGGTTTGAAATACCGAATAATCAGGACTTTGCCCTAGTATGTCCGGCACAAGGGTTTCCCGTTCCTATATTTAGGTGAGGCTAAATTTTAATTAAATATTTCAGAGCCCATCGTTTCAAAAGCACCTACATTTTCGACTGAAGACAAACTATCTTGGTTTATAATAAGACCTATAGGACATAGCTTAGCATTACTATGCCGTGCTCAAGGATACCCTGTCCCTTTATACAGGTACATATCTGACCGACATAACTTCTTTTGTTTATAGAACCGATCGGATCAAAGTCACCCACCTTTTCCACTGACAATAAATTTTCCTGGTATGTGAGGAATATTGGGCAAAGTCTGAATCTATTGTGTCCGGCTCAAGGTTACCCGGTCCCTTTGTACAGGTACAATACATATCTATATTTTCACTGTAGAACCAATGGGCTCGAAATCCCCTACATTTTCCAATGATGTCCAGTTCTCTGGGATAGTTCGTAAAACAGGGCAACATTTTGCACTTTTGTGTCAAGCTCAAGCTTATCCTGTTCCATTGTTCAGGTGAGTTATTTATTACTTTATCTCAATTTTCCGTTCTGTTACTTGTCAACTGTTAACTCATTGTGACAGAGCCTATTGGATCGAAGGCACCATCGTTTTCGTCTGAATATAAAAGCACTACCCTCACGAAACTAGCTGAACAGGCAGTGGTCCTATTATGCCAGGCGCAGGCACATCCAAGTCCCATATTCAAGTAAGTTGAACTTGACTGATAGTCAAAGCTGTTTTTTTGGTTTAGAACCCGTTACCGCTCGTGCACCGGCGTTTGCTTCAACGGCATCTTCTTACAATTATGACATCGAAGCAAAATCTGGTGGATCTATGCTATGCCAAGCGCAAGGGTATCCTCAACCTATGTTCAGGTAGGTTTAAAGTTATTTGTATTTATAGATCCTGTGGGAGCCAAGGCACCTTCGTTTTCGACTGATTCTAAGGGCAGTATATTTGTTAGAGAGATTGGCCACAGTTTCGCATTACTTTGTCAAGCGCAGGCGTCCCCTACTCCGATATTTAGGTGAGAAAAAAGCATTATCAGTACCAATTTATTTATTCTTGTCCAGAACCTGTAGGTTCGAAGCCGCCGACGTTTTCAACCGATTTCACATCACAAGCGGTAACGAGACACAATGGTCAAAGTTTTGCGATGTTATGTCAGGCACAGGCTTTCCCTACGCCAATATTCAGGCAAGTAATTTAACTGACAACGTAAGGATATAGTACTTAGGTACATATAGATCAGTAATTTCCATGTCTCGTATCTAAAATCTATCATTCTTCGTTGTGGTATTTAGGTTTTGACTTCTTTCATTATTTTTCAGAACCCGTTGGTTCTAAGCCCCCAACATTTTCGACTGATTTCACACTATCAGCAGTGACGAGGCATAAGGGCCAAAGTTTTGCTTTGATGTGTCAGGCGCAAGCTTTTCCTACGCCAATTTTCAGGCAAGTGTTTCTAAACCTGGGTCTTTCATAAATCCGTGTTTTTATACCTACATCAGAAGCATAAACTACTCAGCCTATGTATTATTCTGATGTATAAAGTACATTACTACCAAGTTTCAGCTTGACACTCCAAACATACATTATCACATACTTTTACATTTATAACATTAGCAGGATATTCATTACTTTGTATGTATTCTTATTCTTTATTGTGCACACAGATTATTTTGTTTATAAATCAAACTAAGTTAGGTTCGTTTCTTCTTTGTACAGAACCCGTCGGATCTAAAGCTCCCTCATTCTCTACTGATTCGGGTCTATCTTCTCTTAAGAGGCACAAAGGCCAAAGTTTTGCACTCCTTTGTCAAGCTCAAGCATTTCCCGTACCGATATCCAGGCAAGTTATTTTACAATACTTACTAAAAGGCTTCTAACTTTGTAGAACCAGTAGGGGCGAAATCTCCATCGTTCTCCTCCGAGTCGATGGGAAGCATATTTAGGAAACATTCTGGCCAAGGTTTTGCTCTTCTATGTCAAGCACAAAGCTTTCCCGCTCCGATATTCAGGCAAGTGTTTTGTTATAATAAGTTGTTGTTGTTCTTCTATCTATAGAACCTGTTGGCTCCAAAGCGCCTACTTTCTCAACGGATGCGCGTAGTTCTACTTATATTCGAGGTGTTGGTCAAAGCTTTGACTTGTTGTGCCAAGCTCAGGCCTTTCCGGTTCCTTTATTCAGGCAAGTTCTTTGTTTGTAATTATTATCGTAACTTAGGTTGTTTGTCTTATTAAGGTTGGTATTGATTTTGATGTTGTACCTAGTTTGACAGCCTGATTCATCTACATCGCGGTATACCATCATAGAACAGGCAAGTAATAATGCGTAAATGTATCTTTAGAGCCGATCGGGAGCGTCGCGCCGAGTGTCACAGCAATGACAAAGAGTTCGGTAAACTACCCGAAACATGGCCCGCTAGCTCTGCTGTGCCCAGCGCAAGGATATCCTGTGCCTATATCAAGGTTCGTTGACAATTTTCTCAATATATTACAGAACCTACGAATAAGATCGCGCCACGAAGTGACAAAAAGAGAAAATTTGAGGGTGGTGAGATTTTCTTAGTTTCACAAGCGGAGCCTGTTTATCTTACCTGTGAAGTCGCTGCGTATCCAGCTCCAATATTTAGGTGAGCTAGTATAACATGCATGTTAGTAATAATAGAGACTAGGGACTTGATTAGGTTAGGTTAGGAATAGGTGTATATCACGTCTTTATAATAATATCTATTCTGCTTCGTCTACACCGTTATGCACATTTTCCTGATATTTCGATACTTAATTACAGAACCAACCAATAAAATTGCCCCCAGAAAAGATTCATCTAAACACTTTGAAGGTTGGGAAGTGTTCGTCGTGTCTGAGTCTAATGTGGCATATTTGACATGTCAAGTATCCGCTTTCCCTCCACCCTTATATAGGTGAGTCGTAGGGTAATGAGGTCGGTTTACCTTCCAGAACCGACCGGTAGGACCAGGCCGAAGGTGACCGGCGACGGGCTCAACCGACAAGTAGGCCAAAGCGATGAAAGTCTGGCTCTTCTTTGCGAGGCACAGGCTTTCCCCGCGCCTTTGACGAGGTACGAATCATTGTTAGCGGCCGGCCGTCGACATCACGCCCATTCATCTATCACGTAGCCACCCCATAGCCAGTGTACTGACGTGCGTTGTTATTGCAGTCTCGCGGCCGAGAAGCCGCCAGGCGGCGGGGTTCCACGGCCGGCCTCGCGCCTTTAACTATGCTCCCAGTCTGACTGGCTATTGAGCGCTCTTGACACCTTCTGGTAAGTGTCAACTGTCAGGGTGTTCTTGTTGTCTTTGAAATGCTTTAAATCCTTACATTGTGCTTCGCAAGAGTCATGGCTGCATTTTATGTAATACCCTTTATAGGAGTAACCCACAGTCCGCTCTGGAGAATCTGGTACCTAGCTTGTTTAGCTGGCTTTTGGGGTTGTGTTCCATTTTAAATTTTACTAACTTTTCGTCTTTTATTGAGCTTCTTCATTAATATTATCATCTTATGTCTAATTTTCTCCATTTGTTTCGTTTTTGTATTGATGGTTTTCTCCGTTTCTTCTTGAAGAGCCGACCAATAGCTTTCCCCCCAAGCTGTCTAGTGGTCGTTTGCAAAAATCTTAGCTGGAATTTGGACAGACAGCCACGATACTGTGCTTAGGTCAAGGGTTTCCGGTTCCAGCCTGCAGGTGGGTGCATACAATAGGTGGAGCCTAACATTCATGCTATTTACATGGACTTTTAATGCTTTACATGTGATAGGTGCGTACCAAAAACATCTTATTTAGTAACTGAACAATTAATTATGTATCATTTTAAACTCTCTAACTTCTTTCACGAAGATAGATTATATATTCTATTTTTAGTGCATAGTTGATCCTTGCTCGATATCCCAAAAATAAATTATATGATCCTATCGCAAAATATGTTTGCATATTATTGCCAAGCAGTTATATGAAATTTTAAAATAGACGAGAGGTTGAGGTTAGCTCCATATATCGAAATTCACAAGTTACCCTTCTATTCAATATTATATAACTTTGAACTGATTGTTTCTTAACCTATTTGAACCATACCTACCTCTATTTTGAAAATTCTCGTTTTAACTTCTCGATCATTTATAAATTTAAATGTCTTTCAACGTTCAATATATCATATTCAATATATTATGTTCGAGCTATTCTACCAAAATTCCTGAACGTATTCTCATTTGTTGCAGATGGTACAAATTCATTGAAGGTACTACCAGGAAGCAACCAGTTACCCTCGATGACAGAGTGAAGCAAGTGTCTGGAACTTTGATTATCAAAGAGGCTAAAGTTGAGGATTCTGGAAAATACCTTTGTGTTGTCAACAATTCTGTCGGCGGTGAGTACATAGATGGATTAGATTAGATAGAGCAAAAGAGAGCGAAGGTATAAAAACTAATATACCTATATGAAATCGTACAGAACGAGGTTTGAACGTCCGTATACCTGATATTATTAATTTTACAAAAGTACTTTTAATATTAAGGGATATGAAGGTGTAAAAGATGTCCAACTCCTTGCTTTGATCAATTTACACTGGGAGTCTGGGATGTTTTTTATTTACCAATTGGTTATTGAAAGGGAAAGAAGAACCAAATGATAAATGAAACTATGTACTGCCGACTCAAAAATTTCATCAGTTTATAATGAGCATAAACAATTTGCAGGTGAGTCTGTAGAAACGGTATTAACAGTGACCGCACCATTGAAATCGACGGTAGAGCCAGCTACCCAAACCGTTGATTTTGGTCGTCCCGCCGTGTTCACTTGCAAGTATGAGGGGAACCCCGTCAAGACGATCACCTGGTACAAAGATGGCAAGGATTTGAAGCATCATGATGCTATGTTGAGGTAAGGAAATTTGTGTTTAAATAGCTTTCTATCTGGTGAGTTGCCTGTGAACATCTTCTTCTTTACATGAACTATTTGTGAATTTTGAACCTTCCCTTCATAATCTGCCTTTGAAGACATTTTTGACTTTTCAGAATTGAATCTGTGAAGAAGGAAGACAAGGGAATGTACCAATGTTTCATCAGAAACGACCAGGAGAGCGCTGGAGCCAGCGGTGAACTCAAACTTGGTGGACGATGTACGTTTATCTTTATGTGCCAAAAGCGAGCAGATATATTTATTCTCTTTAATATCTATAACAATTTGATAAAAGTGACCAAAAACAAATGTAGATAAATATAATAGGCTGTGGAATCACTGAAAATATTAACCAATCCTTGAAAACAAATTAAAAATGCATTTCCTGCGAGTAATAACACTGTCAAACTCAACACTAATTATTCAGCATTTCAGTATTTGTCTACTGTCACTCACACCCTGTATCAAATCTAACCAACTAACCAAAATCTATTTCCAGTTGAGCCCCCCCAAATCCGTCACAGTTTCGGCGAGCAAACCCTGCGTTCGGGCCCGTCGCTTCGTCTGAAGTGCGTCGCCTCGGGCAACCCGACGCCCGACATCGCGTGGTACCTCGACGGAGACAAGTTGACCAGTGGCGAGAGACTGCAGATCGGACAGTTCGTCACCGCCGACGGCAATGTCGAGTCCCATCTGAATATCTCCTCGGTGCACACTAATGACGGCGGATTGTACTCTTGCATCGCTTCGAGCAAGGTATGACTGGGTCATTCGTATCATCAGCCTATTGCAGGACACTGCTTGACGTAGGCCTCCCCCAGAGCACGCCACAAGGCTCGATTTCCAGTTTTTGCTATCCAGTCACTACCAGCCACCCTCTTTAAGTCATCTGACTGGGTTATTACTAGTGTCTATTTTTACCCGACTGGGCTAGAAGGGAGGGTTTCTTGACTGTATACTTATATGTATGTTTGAATATTTCTTTGGCGCGCTCTAGAGCCTAAACGTCTTGTCGCATTTGAGCTTCAGAGGTTCATTTATGAGATTTAGGGGAAAACATGAATGTGCCAATCACGATATTCGAAATAACTACTCTTTAAGTTCACGATGGTTGTGTGCGATTTGGCGATTTATATTCCACACCACCCAGCGAGGGTAGTCCATATAAAGCTCCAAAAAGTGGCACTGCCATCGGGTTTCAAAATACCAAGTTGCCGATAGGTAATTCACCAGTGTTTTATATAATCATAAATATATATAAATATTCACACACTTCACAACACAATTAACCTAGTTCCACACACTAAGCAATGGTATATCTACTAATATTATAAACGCGAAAGTTTGTAAGTATGGATAGATGGGATGGATGGATGTTTGTTACTCTTTCACGTAAAAACGGCTGGAGCGATTTTAATAAAATTTGGTATGGAATAAGCTGACACCCTGGATTAACATATAGGCTACTTTTTATCCCGGATAATTTCGACATTTTGTTTTTTCTGCAGTCCACGCGGACGAAGTCGCGGGCATCCACTAGTAAATACATATATAACTATAAAAACATCCACAACTCGGAAACAAACATCGATTCATCATATCAATGTTTGCACCTACCGGGATTCGAACCCCAGGACCCATGGCGTCGCAGGCAGGACCACTACCAACTACACCAATTGGTCGTCAATAATATTTTTTCTATATAAATTCCAGGTAGGCAGTGCTTCCCACTCGGCCCGCGTGAACGTGTACGGACTGCCCTTCGTGCGACCGATGAAGAAACGGCCCGTGGTTGCCGGAGACACGCTTATCGCCCACTGCCCGGTTGCCGGCTATCCTATTGACTCTATCGTGTGGGAGAGAGACGGACGGTATGTATTAGCGGTGTGAAGGAGGTTTTCAGTTTATTAGGCCATTGTTTTTATTTCTCTTTTTAAATTTTAAAATCAATCAATCATTTGTTGTCTCAAACAACTACATGGAACCTTTTTACATTGACAGCATTTATAAACATTTGTAGGTACACAGTAGATACATTTTTATTAATTTCTATGAGTAGATCATTTTTTACGCGAGCACTTCTAAATTGTGTAATTTTATAATTTTTTTAATGAAATTTTAATGAAATTTCGATTGTTTGTACTTTAATTTTTGCAGCGTTCTGCCAATCAACCGCAAACAGAAGGTGTTTCCCAACGGCACTCTAGTTATCGAAAATGTGGAACGTCTCAGCGACCAAGCTACCTACACGTGTGTTGCTAAGAACTCTCAAGCTTATAGTGCACGCGGAACGCTAGAACTGCAAGTCATGGGTACGTACTTATAGTAGTATACCTAAACTTACGTCAAACTTGGTTTAGTTAAAGCTAAAAACGGCGTCTTATCAGATCCCAACCTATAAAAATATTGGTAATACATATTTAAATATTACATACTAGAATAACATAAAAGATATACAGTCAAACCTGGGTAAGTGAGAACTGGATAAGTGAGAAAACTCCATAAGTGAGAGTAATAGCCAGGACCCGTCATTTTAAGCTCCCAAAACCTCTATTAGCGAGAAACAGAAACCTCTGTAAGAGAGAGTCGTTTTTCCCTCATGGACCTCCGTAAGTGAGACTGCTACTTATCTATACCTCTATAAGCGAGAGATGAGCTTTATTTATTATTTAGGAGGAACTATTGCTATTCCGGAAACAGAAATAAAGACCATTCCAACGAAGCTAGCATTAAATGCGTTGGAGACGGTCCATCAGTACTTTGAATGTTGTTGATCAAGCAATATTCGACAAAATTTATGAGTTAGAGAAAAACATTCAATCAAACGAAATTGACAGATTTTTTAAAGTGTAACACATAAGTTCTAAATAAAATAAATTTACATTATGCATGAAGTTTTGTTTTCGTAAGCATCTTGATACCTATATAAAGTACTTTCATGTCGAAATCTAATGTACATAACATATGTACATTATTAAAAATATATATGTATACACGTACATAATATATGTTGTGCATATTATGCACATAATTTTATCATATTACATATTTACTACAATCGTACTTACTGTAACTTGTTATTGCTGCGTACCTCTATAAGAGAGAAACGCTACCCATGTACCTGCATTAGCGAGAAACTTTAGTGAGAAACTATAAGCGAGAATGAGATTGTGCTCCCTTGAACTCTCGCTTATCCAGGTTTGACTGTACAATAAATTGATCAGTAGAAACAAATGTGAAGTGTTTTAAGAACTCTCTCGGTAATAATATATTTTTAATGCCGCCATCCAGTACCAAACCATGTTTGATAAAGGAGGCATAACAATACTTATAAGTATTTGAAGTTGGTAATCTCTACTGAGGACTAGATAAAAAAGTCTATAGTCTGGTTATTGTAAAGGAATATAATTTTACTATCTCTCATAAATTTTTTTAACCTAGGAAATATTAGTGTCATCGCTATATATTGACAAAATATTTGCTTTAAATTTTATTTAAATTTAAATATACTTTGCTAGTTTATTTAAATTTAAATACCCACTACCTATATTTGAATAAGATAAATAATTTCCTTCGAAAAAGTCTTAAATAACTAATTTTATTTGGGGGTATTAGCAGATTTTTCGAAGTCCATGTGCTTAGAGATTGCTAACTTTTAGTTATCTGAATATACATACCTTTAATACAAGTAAAATAAATAAGTAGCACTCGCAATTATTATAGAAAAACTATTAGTTACTGTCTCTAGTAAATTTGTAATTTGAGAACGATTAAAACTTATGTTATTCAGATAGATTTGTGATATATAAAATGTGATATATAAATCTATTTAAAATGCCACTGAGTATCAGTGTAATATATCAATAAATAAATCACTAGCCATATTTTCGGGGTTAGTCCACTGTGATCATATGATCCGTTGCGAGTGGAAACTGATCACGTTTTAGGGTAAACTCTGATTACGATATCAGTTTTGCCTCAAATTGAACGTATGCTTTGTCAAACGAATGAATTGAAGAATTCGATCGCGTGATCAGATTCCACCGAGACAACGTATATAATAATATCCACTTTGATCACATTAACTTCAAAGTGTTACAAAAAATAATAAATATTATTTTATTTAGTCCAAACAATAAGTAGAAAATGTCAGTAATAATCACATATAGATTTTTTGTGAAAATAATTTCCAAAAAATTCTTAATTTCTATAGCAGTTTGAAGTTAGTGTGATCAGAGTGGACATTATTATATACGTTGTCTCGGTGGAATCGGATCACGCGATATGATTCTACTTTTCATTCGTTCAATTTGAGGCGAAACTGATATCGTGATCAGAGTGTACCCAAAAGCATGATCAGTTTCCACTTGCAACAGATGATAATATGATCAGAGTGGACTAACCCTATTTTCGTCGTGTTCGTCGGCTTAGTGGAATTACTTACTAGAATTACCGTAAGTATAGTAGTTATATAGTATACAGGGTGTGTGTGACAGCCAGGCAAATACTGAATAAGTACCATTGTGTTAAGTTATACGACAGTGTTATTACTCGCAGGAAATGCATTTTTAATAATTATTCGTAATGTTTGCTTCCCGCGCTAATTGTATCGGGCGATCCTGTGACTAGTTAAATGGGCTTATTGTGTGATACATTACATGGACCACTTGTGACTCCATTGGGGTTGATCAGTATTTTGAAATTTTTGGCACCAACTTTTTTTTTTCAAATCATCCATAGCTTAAAATTTTGTTTTTAAGTATTATCTAAGGTCTTCTTAAAAGAACCATACAATTTTTTCCTGAAAAAATTAAAAAATGTCAGAAAATTTTGGATTTTCCTGCCAAATTTTTTAGTGGTTTTCGCCTTAGGACTATGGTCTGAAGTCGCCTTATCAATATTTGCCACACCATCCTGTATAAGTATAAATACATATAAATGATTATGTTCTATTCGTGGTTATGTAGATTTCAAAACTTATAAATGATTTTTTTTACATACTTGGTGACATTTTATATAAAAGAATAATGGCAAAGTTATTTGTTGTTGTTATTTAATGTCTCGATGATATAAAGTTAAAAGAATTCATTTCATTCTAGATTTTTATAAAAATGCCATTATTCGGTTTTAATCCGATGTGTAACTTCTCTTACAGGTTTTAATGAAACTTCACAAATGATTTAGGTACATGAAGTGAACACGTTTTTAACTGATACATTATTAAGGTTTTTAATAGTACAGTTGTTTATGCCCGCCAAAGCTACGTGGACAACCACATATGCCCCTGCGCCTTTCATAGTTTAAAGTCGCTAGTTTTCATGCAGTTCCTCCGCAAATTTTGCCATTTGAGTTCGGGGAAGAACCTGCTAACGCAGGAGATATGGCGTCGATCTCGTGCGCCGTCAGCAAAGGCGACCAGCCCCTTAACATCACGTGGATCCTAAACGGGCAGATACTCTCTAGGAGAAACGATCTCGGAATCGTCCTCACTAACATCAACAAAAAGACCTCCATCCTTAACATAGACTCTGTGAACGCAATACATAGAGGCGTCTACGTCTGTGTGGCGACCAATCCGGCCGGCTCCACCAATCACAGTGCCGTGCTCGAAGTCAACGGTACAAATTCAAAGATTTGATTTTGTGTCTACATTTATACTTACAGTCCCAAAACCTATGCACACTCCCTGTAGTATCGTAGTTAATACATTTATTCATTAGTCCCGCCGCAAATCACGCCGTTCGAATTCGGAGAGGAGATTTTGAACGAAGGGGAAACTGCGTCTGTCTCATGTGTGATGAGCAAGGGCGACCTCCCCGTCGTGTTCACGTGGCGTTTTAACGGAGAAGATATTAGACCTCGGAATAACCTAGGCATCGTACTTACTACGATTAGCAAGAAGACCTCTATCCTGAACATTGAAGCGGTGACTGCCGTACACCGAGGCTCTTTTACTTGCGAAATCAAAAACGATGCTGGCCAAACCAATCACACGACCCTTCTTAGTGTAAACGGTTCGGTCCATTCCCTTACTCTTGCTATTTTATGTTAATTCACTGCTTTTTTTCTATAACAGTTCCCCCTCAAATTTTGCCTTTCGAATTCGGAGATGAGCCCGCAAACGCTGGTGACCCCGCGTCGATTCAGTGTATGATGAATAAGGGCGATTTACCTGCAAATTTTTCTTGGAGTTTGAACGGAAGAAAAATATCCCCTAGAAATTCAATGGGCATAGTCATTGGGAGTATGAGCCGCAAGATGTCGATAATCAATATAGATGCCGTTAACGGCACTCATCGAGGCGTTTACGTCTGTCACGTTGAAAATATGGCGGGCCAAGTAAACCACAGCGCAACGCTCGAAGTCAATGGTTTCTTTTTATTATTATTAGTGATTGTCCAAAATCTTCTTTGTTTCTTTAATGACTTATTAACAGTAGTTTTTTATAACAGTTTTACCTCAAATCCATCCATTTACCTTCGGGGATGAGCCAGCCAATGCGGGAGATACTGTCGGTGTCCAATGTATGGTCACGAAGGGTGACATTCCTGTTAACATAACTTGGTATTTAAATGAAAGGCCTATTCAAGGGGTTCAAGGGATAACTGTAACTAAAATTGGCCACAAATCCAGCAGTTTATCCATTGATGCGGTCGCTTCAATACACACAGGGACTTATACCTGTTTTGCAACCAACCAAGCGGGATTTGCAAATTCTTCTTCGGATTTAGCAGTTAACGGTAACTGGTGCTGTTTAAGTTTTTGACATTTGTATTGCTTTTCTTGCCCACCCATAATATACTCCTCCTATGATCCTTTTAAACTTTCAAACGTTATTCTCGCTATTATCAACGATCCAACCTCTAGACAGACTGACCACGATTTCATTTTGTATGTATAATATACAAAAATTTACATGTTCTCCATGATGACATAAGTGTGAATCTTGATGATTATTGCTTATTTCGTTACTATCTACAGTTGTTCCACAAGTCACGCCTTTCGATTTCGGCGAGGACATCCTAAACGCCGGAGACACTGTTTCGTTAACATGCACAGTGGGCAAAGGAGATTTGCCGTTGAAAATTCACTGGGAACTAAATAATGCAACTTTGAATAATGGCAACGGTGTTTTCATAAACAGAAATGGCAAAAGAATTTCAGTTTTGAGCATAGAAAATGTGCAGCATGAGCATATTGGCAGTTACACGTGTATAGCGGAGAACGAGGCAGGCATCACCAGTCACAGCGCAGTGCTCAACGTTAACGGTATATGAAAGCACACAAAGGCTTTCAACATTCGCTTTATTTACTGTTCCTTGTTTACGCACTTTATTGAACCTCCTAAATATCCATTAAAACATTATACAAGTTACGAAAGGTATATATTTGCCGACATGTTGTCTATTTTAAGGTTTTTGAAGGTTAGGTAGCTAATTATAGCGTGAGTTTAATTTTATTTTTACCGTGATTTACATAACAATTTCAACAATGAAATTTTAATGTTAGGCACGTATATAAATATTCAAGTTTTTAAAACACGTTCTTGCACGCTTTGGTCTTACCAATAGATTTCACTCAAATGAGTTCGGATAATAATGGTAAATTTCTAAAAAAGTCTTTGGCCTTTGTTTTTAGGTACCCAATCTTTATTATGAACATAAATATTTTCGACGATATTAACTATTATGTTACAGTTCCTCCGCAAATAATGCCTTTTGAATTTGGCGAAGAACCGGTAAATGCCCTTGAAATGGTTGTGGTTATATGCACTGTTTCTAAAGGGGATATGCCCTTAACGATTCAGTGGTATTTCAACGGTCAAATTGTAAAATCTGGTGACATTGGCATATCTCTCGTTAACACAAAACGTACGAGCCAGCTTAGCATTGAATCTGTCACTCATCAGAACCAGGGCAACTATTCGTGTGTTGTTAAAAATGCAGCCGGGTCCTTGAACCACACAGCGCAACTTTTTGTCAACGGTATAACTTTGTGTGACTTACTAATACCAATGATCTTTGCTTTTGTTCATCGTTCCCTGTATTATTTTATTTCTATTCCATCATATGTCCCACAGATCTTATGCAGTTTTTTTTTTTGTAAGAACTTGACAGATACTTTGTTGATATCGGAGGTTTGACTACTCGGTCATCTTTAGGAGTGGTATACGAGAAGGAGGTTGCCAACGAAAAGTACTTGGTTATTGACAGTTTAGTGGTGTATCATAACTTATAAAATAAATTAAATGACTTACATATCTATTCACAGTGCCTCCACAGATAAATCCTTTTGAGTTTGGAGAAGAGCCTGTTAATGCCCAAGAAATGGTATTAGTAACATGTACCGTCATTAAAGGCGATCTACCTTTAACAATAGAATGGTATTTCAACGGGAATAAAGTCAAGTCTGGAGAAATTGGCTTATCTCTAGTAAATACTAAACGTACAAGTCAACTTAGCATTGAATCTGTTACCCATCAGAACCAAGGCAACTACTCCTGTGTCGTTAGAAATGGAGCAGGGTCCTTGAATCATACAGCGCAACTGTTTGTTAACGGTATATCATAGTATCATTTGCCATAATTTGTAGATGTAGAGATGCATGTAGATTCCTTTTCATCCACTTTTCCTACTAGTAACTTTGGCGGGTCATAAAGCTAAAGAGTTTAATTGCCTTGAAAAGGTCAAAATGGTACTTACAATTTGAACCGGTTCAAAAAATAACAGATTAGGATTATATTTCAGTGGCACCAGTAATAGCTCCTTTTGAATTCGACGAATCGGTGTTTTACGGAGAAGGAGTTCAAGTCATGTGTCATGTACCAAAGGGTGACAAACCACTAAGTTTCAAGTGGAGTTTTAGTGGAGGAGATGTGAGTTCACTAGCCGGGGTAAACATCATGACCGCTGGGGACAGGGGCTCTGTACTCATTATACCCTCGGTGACAGCTAAACACGCTGGCAACTTCACATGCAAAGCCTCCAATATTGTTGCTTCGGACAGCCATCACACTACACTCAATGTTAAGGGTACACCGGTGAATAATATCAGCTTTAAATGTTCTGTTTTATCCTCGTAGACTCCTTATCTTTAACAAAAATTAGAATATCCACAGTTAGTATTTGATTTACATTAATTTCAGTGGCTCCAATTATATCTCCTTTCGAATTCGATGCGGCTATTTTTTATGGAGAGAGCATTCAAGTTATGTGTCATATACCCAAAGGCGATATGCCTCTCAATTTGACCTGGTCATTTCGCAATCGGCCGCTTAGGAAAGATGATGCTGTAGTTGTTACAAAAGTAGGCGTGAGAAGTTCGATAATGTCAATACCGGCCGCCACAGAAAAAAATTCCGGGAATTACACCTGCACAGCTTCCAATATAGTAGCTAGCACCAACCACACAGCTACATTAAACGTTCAGGGTACACATTTACTTCTTACATCTTATCTTTTTTGTTTTGGTTTACGTTTTCCCCACCAGTTCCTCCGCACATCGTTCCATTTGAGGCTGAAGAGCAAGTTTTCGCCGGCGAATCTATACAACTAAATTGTCACATATCTAAAGGCGACTTGCCTCTTACTATAACATGGAGTTTCCATGGAAAGGATTTATCCTCTCATCAAGGAATCAATACAATGAAGATTGGGCAGCGAACTTCTCTGTTAACAATAGCTAGTGCCACTGCGAGTCACAGTGGCGAATACTCGTGCCAGGCTAGCAATCAAGCCGGTCTAGCCGTGCACTCTGCCACAATCAATGTTCATGGTATCCCTAAACTTTTATTGCCCATGCCTTTGCCGCACGCTGCACGCTTACATCATCTATATTAATCGCGTTTTGAATTAACAGTATTGCCATACATCGTTCCCTTCGAGGCGGATGAATCGGTGTTTGCTGGTGAATCGGTTCAGCTCAACTGTCACGTTTCAAAGGGTGACTTGCCCCTTGATATTAAGTGGCATTTTCAAGGGTTCGAAAATGACTCATCACATCTTGGCATAATGACCACAAAAATGACATCTCGTACCTCTTTCTTATCGATATCTGCGGCATCTGCTAGCCATAGTGGCACCTACACCTGCGTAGCTAGCAATGGGGCTGGCTCTACTAATCATTCCACTGCTCTTAACGTTCATGGTCAGTTTTATTTACTCATCATTCATATTATAAGTCTTATTTTCTTCATCATAATCGTTCGTAGCTCAGATCTGTACATAGAATCAGCATGAATTCTATTTACACTTCTAATGCAACGTACGTTTACTAATTATTTGTTTACTTTGTTTATTTTATTAAGCCTTTCATTATATTTTATTTTTCACGCAGTCACACCGAACATTTTGCCATTTGATGTCGATCAAGCATTATTTTCTGGAGAATCTGTTCAAATGATGTGTCATATATCGAAAGGAGATACACCTCTGGATGTACACTGGGAATTTAATGGCAACAGGTTGTCAAAAGTGTTAGGGACATCCTCTAAAGTTGGAGACCGCTCATCAGTACTAATGCTTCCCGAAGTTACCGGTGCACATAGCGGAAATTATACATGTATTGCAAAAAATCGTGCCGGCGTAGCTTCTTACTCTACAATACTTAAAGTTATCGGTACATTATATCTATATTTACTGTCTTATACTGCTGTTACTGTTAGTCCTCATTTATATTTTATTGTTTGCCCCTTTCAAGTGGTCCCACATATTATCCCCTTCGAAGTTGAGGAGTCAATTTTTGCGGGAGAATCAGTACATCTTACATGTCATGTATCAAAGGGAGACAGACCGCTCCAAATTTCGTGGAGTTTTCAAGGATATGAAATCCCATATCATAACAATATGGGTGTGACTACCACTAAATTAGGGGAAAAGGCTTCGGTACTGAGCATACCAACCGCAATGGGCCAACACAGTGGGAACTACACGTGCACTGCCAGTAACCGCGCCGGTCGCGCTCACCATTCCGCTCTTGTCAACATTCATGGTATTGAATATTACGCTTGCTCCAATTAGACCCTCCGTTTAGACCTTCCGTTACATGTTCCTTCTAAACGTTTAGATGCTGCACGTTTTAGATTTAACTTCACCATATTTTTATTTCTATTTTTACCAGTTCCACCTCATTTAATGCCGTTTGAAGTAGAAGAATCTATTTATTTCGGTGAATCAGTACAAATGACGTGTCATGCCAGTAAAGGAGATCGACCCATGAAAATCATGTGGACTTTTGAAGGACAGGACCTATCGGATCACGCTGGCATTAAAACAATGAAAATATCAGAACAGACTTCAATGCTTTCTATAGCTTCAGTTACCGGAAATCATAGTGGCAATTACACTTGTATTGCCAAGAATAGAGCAGGCGAAGATAGATACTCTACCGCTCTTCACGTTAAGGGTACTTCCAGTAGATACTGTAGCATGCGTTTTACTAATTTAATATTCAACTTATTTATTAGCCGTCCCTCACATCAAACCCTTCGAACTTGACGAAGCTGTATTTGCCGGAGAGCCTGTACACCTTGACTGCCACGTCTCCAAAGGAGACACTCCTTTAAAAATAACATGGAGCTTCCAAGGGCAACCGATATCGCGACAGATGGGATTAGTTACCATGTCTTTGAGCGAACGCGTGTCCGTACTAGATATTCCCTCTGCAATGGGGGCAAATAGTGGCAACTATACTTGTACTGCTGTGAATAGAGCAGGCACTGCAAATCATACAGCTATTCTCAATGTAATCGGTACCTATATTTATTAACTTTAGCACGGATGATATTGCTTTTTGTTTAGTTCCTCCTGTGGTCCAACCTTTCACGTTCGGAGAAGTGGCTATGAATTCCGGGCAAGTTGTTACGACACCCTGTTCAGTTGTCGAAGGGGATCACCCATTGCAGTTAAGATGGCTTTTCGACAATGAACCTATAAAACCAAGGTCCGGAGTGACTGTCTTTAACATAGGAGAGAGAAGTGCTATCCTCAGTATCGGTTCTGTATCACACTCCCATGCCGGAAACTACACATGTATCGCAGAAAATGAGGCTGGAGTCGATTCCCACACATCGTCCCTGATTATCAATGGTGCATCAATCTCTTATTATTACACCACCAATTAGTTTTATTTGTTTCTTTACATTATATGTTTCATTCTATTTTGTATTGTCAGTTATCCATTAAATTTGCAGTCCCCCCCAATATTCTACCGTTCACATTTGGCGAGAAACCTGCAAACGTCGGGGAGTACTTGCAAGCAGCGTGTACTGTAAACTTTGGTGATCTGCCGCTCACCATCACATGGACATTCAATGGACAACAAATATCTAAGAGAAACAACGATTATACTCTAACTAATTCTAAACGTAGTAGTTTACTTATAATAGAATCAGTAGACGCAAAGCATGCGGGTTCATACACTTGCATTGGAGAAAATCGCGCGGGACGTACGACGTATGCATCAGATTTAGTTGTTTATGGTTAGTCGTTACGTACCGTAAATTGAACCATTATTTTTTGTCTATTAGAAATTGTGTTTCAGTTCCTCCCAAGATCGCACCTTTCATTGCCGGCCCGGAACCTGCGTTTCTCGGTGATTACTTTGCCCTTCAATGCATTATAACTCATGGTGACCAACCGGTCCGCATAGAGTGGACTGTGAATAATCAATCAGCAAACTCTGTCCCTGGCACTCGCGTCAGTAATGTTGACAGAAGAAGTAGCGTCCTAACCATAGAGTCTGTAGACGCGAAACATGCCGGTGTCTATAACTGTATTGCAAGTAACGCAGCGGGTGCCGCCTCGCATACCACCGAACTTGTTGTGAAGGGTGACTGACTATTATATAAAATATCTTATTCCTAACGCTTACATTGTTATCTGTTTTAATGTCCCCACAATTAAATGATTACTTGCTTCAATGTAAGATTTAAATTACTTGTCCCAGTTCCGCCGTTGATAGCGCCGTTCAGTTTCGGCGAGGTGCCATCAAACCCGGGTGATGCCGTAGTTGTCAACTGTGTCGCTACAAAAGGAGATTTACCTCTCGACATCTCATGGACGTTTAGCAGCGAGACTATAGACTCGAGTCTCCAGAGGGATATCACGACAATGCCGCTGGGGCTGCGCGCCTCGGGTCTCACCATCAACTCCGTGAGCGCCAACCACCAGGGCAACTACACATGCATAGTGCAGAACGCGGCCGGCCGCGCAGAGTACGCTGCCACGCTCATCGTCAACGGCACGTTTATAATTATTTTCATTCAATAAAAACTTGCATCGGGGACTAACAACACACAATAGCACCTCCGGCAAACCAATAAAAAGATCCGTACACCGACACCGCTCTAAATATCTCTTCATATATCTTCACTGGTCGCTAACACTGCCTGCATAGATCAACCTAACCTGAATTTCTCATCGATATTTACAGTACTGCCTCGGATAGTTCCATTCTCGTTCGAGTCCCAAATATTCGCTGGCCAAACGATCCAAATCACTTGCTTAGTTACGGAGGGTGATCAGCCGCTCGATATCCAATGGTACTTTGAAGGGCAGCGTTTGAAGGAGAAAACTGGCGTATCTACCACTAATATAGGCCAAAGAGGATCATTGCTGTTGATTGACCCGGCGGGGTGGTCGCACAGCGGGTTGTACGCATGCATCGCGCGTAACCCCGCCGGCTCCTCCAACCATTCCGCCTCGCTCGAAGTCCACGGTACATCTGCACTTGTGTACCCTCATCCTGCACGGATCGGCTTTGCATAGTTTACATATTGTGCGCTTTTATCCGATTCTTCTTAATTTTCAATCTATGCATTATGCATACAGTTTTCCCAATGATCTGTAATTATAATGTCTTCGTTACGTTTAAAACGTTCTGCAATCTCTATGTTCGTTAGATTTCACATATCGTTGTATTACCAAAATAGTCTTCTAAATAAGGAATATAGATTACCAAGTTTTATCGGTTTAGGAACCGGCTGCGGCTATCATCGACGAAACCTTTTCTATCCTTCCCTCGCATTTATTTATTTCTGAATCCATCCTTCTCCTTGGGTTCCTTTCTTTATCTTTGTTTGTGGTTAATGGTTTGCTTTTTATTTGGAGTCTTTGCATTCAACTAACACGTTTGTTGGAATAATGCTTAAGTCGTTATTATTCCAACATACGAAGGCTTAATATGGCATTTATGCTTTTATTATTTAAGTTTGTAATCCAAAGTTTTTACTATTTCTTTTCATGAGTAGTTAAATATTGACGATAGAAAATATTGGGTATGTATGTAGCACATGATAGTCATTTAGTTCAATTGCTTTAACTTATCAATATAAGAAGTTCCTTTTATGTTCTATCGCCAACATGAACATGTGGTTTATATAAAAATTATACTAAGGTAAAAGCTTCTATAGCGCTTGCTTTGCAGTCACATTGTCAATGAATATAAGATAACAATATAATACAGACATTACAGTATTTATTTGAGTATTATAACTCAGTCAGTAGTCAGACACTGCGTTGTAAAAGCTTTTCAAAACGTCTCGCAAAAGGTAAAATTGAACTGTGTGAAATAATTTTTAATATTATAATATTATATGTTGCCAGATTATTAGATATTGGATACTCTTATGTATTTAGGAAAATATGTACATAGTTCAATTTTATCTGAAGTTATTATTACAGCTTCTATGGGAAAAGATTTTAGAGAACTTTAGTAGCAGTAATATTTTAGCGACTGTATCGTTTTTTGTACAAATGCGAAGTACTTAGTTAAGATACTTTATAATATTTTAAATGATTGATTTAATTATCTAAGACCTTTTCCTAGAAATATTGCTTTAATAAGGTACATCTAGGCAAATGAAAAACTAGTAATAGGTAAAATAACAAAAATACTGAACAGATTTTCGTAATAAGGTTATTAAAGATAAAGTACACATAGATAAATTTCATCAAAATCTAAATAAGGAAAAAACTACTTACATTGTTGTTTATTCTTAAAAATACAGATTAGCAAGCATTTTACAATAATTTGAACGAAACAAACGTAAAGACAATTACTCGTATGTACGATCGTCAAAGCAAAATCGGTGAATATGACAGGTTTCTACAATAATCTGGTACGATTTCAGTTCCGCCCCGTTGGATATTAGAGCCCACTGACAAAGCTTTTGCTCAAGGCTCTGACGCTAAAGTTGAATGTAAAGCCGATGGGTTCCCCAAGCCACAAGTTACATGGAAGAGGGCTGAAGGTAGGAAAATCATTAACATTTATCAAGCTATGTCTAGACTGTGCTCTTTTTCTTTTTGGGTAATAAAACAGTCCTAAGCGGACATTGGATGTGGTCAATGACAGTAAAAAGCGTAGCCTGCGCTCCGACACATGCGTTAAATACGCCAAACGAAAGTTAAATAGAATAATCAAAAAGATGATTCTGATTCTAATATGGAATTCTTGAATTCGCTTAACAATCAATTATTTCTTATAGGGGATACACCTGGCGATTACAAAGACTTGAAGCCAAATAATCCAAATGTAAAGGTTGAGGATGGAACTCTATCTATTTCGAATATTCAAAAGACGAACGAAGGATACTATTTATGCGAAGCCGTCAATGGTATCGGCTCTGGATTATCTGCTGTTATTATGATTAGCGTACAAGGTAAGATTCGTAATAATATAGTTATGCTCAATACAAGCTAAAATAATCATACCAAAACATTACATTACAAATGACTTATATTACAGCGCCCCCTCAATTCGAAATTAAGATGAGGAACCAAACAGCTCGACGAAGCGAACCCGCTGTATTGCAGTGCCAAGCTAAAGGTGAAAAGGTAAGTAATTTCCACAGATATGTTTTTAATTTATCTACTCCGTAAACATTAGTTAAGTCGGCTTTTCACTATGGGATGTTATGTAATATTACATCCCATAGTGGAAAGCCGACTTAAGACTACAAAAAAACTTGGGACTTAAACAATTTCTCTTTATGATATGACGATCTGATAAAATATTTACCAATCCTTTCAGCCAATCGGAATAATTTGGAACATGAACAACAAACGTCTTGAGCCCAAATCCGACCCACGATACACTATTCGCGAAGAGATTATACCAGGAGGAGTGGTTTCTGATCTCAGCATTAGGAGAACTGAACGATCTGACAGCGCATTATTCACTTGCGTCGCTACCAATGCTTTTGGATCTGATGATACAAGCATTAACATGATTGTTCAAGGTATGGATCAACGTAACTATTGTAAATAGCCTATATTTTGTCTTTTAAGTTCGTTTACTTATAGTTCTTTGCGCTCTGGTAGTAATAGTTACTCTAATCCAAAGTAACCAAAGTACACTTTAGCTTCTTCAGCAACATCAAGGAGAATCATTCTTTGCCCTTTATCAAATTTAATTTTCTTTTTTAACACTGTTGTGACATTTTTAGAGGTGCCCGAGGCTCCATACGGTCTCAAGGTCCTTGACAAATCCGGCCGCACTGTCCAGCTATCCTGGGCTGCACCCTACGATGGAAACTCACCTATCAAGAAGTTCCTAATCGAATACAAACGCGCCAAGGGCAATTGGGATAAGGATATTGACAGGTAATAGATTTGTGTGCCACCTACCATTAGGTAAATATTTAATCTATTAAGATTAAATGTAACCGAAATAAATGATTATTATTTTATTGTATTTTTTTTTTCAACTTAACGTTACTGTCCGCTATTTCACAACTTTGCTTCTGTGAAACCAAAATTAAAACGAAATATAATGATAAACCTGCCAACTAATTGTTCAACTAACCTAACCTAATCGTCCTTATCCCAGGGTTCTAGTTCCCGGAGACTCGACCGAAGCCGGAGTATTCAGCCTGCGACCAGCAAATGCTTACCACATCCGCATCGTGGCAGAAAACGAGCTCGGAACCTCTGAACCCTCGGAGACTGTCACCATCATCACAGCTGAAGAAGCTCCAACCGGACCCCCTCAAGATGTAAAGGTCG
The DNA here is from genome assembly GCA_014607495.2 of Carposina sasakii. NCBI lineage: Eukaryota > Metazoa > Arthropoda > Insecta > Lepidoptera > Carposinidae > Carposina > Carposina sasakii. Next base: position 7,471,627 of record CP053159.1, on the reverse strand, counting down.
ATGCCGTTGATAAGAATACCCTGAGGGTCACATGGAAGCCGCCCCCGCCCCAGGACTGGAATGGTGAACTTCAGGGGTAAACTAAACTTTTATTACATGTTTCATTTAAACGGTTTAGTCAAGAGTTTAGAGGTGTAACAGATTAATACTTGTACAAGTTAAATTTATGAGAAAAAGGATTTTAAAATAATAAAATATATAATTTGGCGTCTCTTTTCAGATACTATGTCGGATACAAGCTAGCCTCAAGCAACAAATCTTTCGTGTTTGAAACCGTCGATATTTCAAAGGAGTCCGGCAAGGAACATCATTTGGTTATTCTCAATTTGAAGTAAGTTGCAATTTTATATTTGTGAAGAAAGCTTGTCCAATATTATAAAATTATTGCTTTAAATTATTCGGCGGAGAATCATTAGACACACTTATTTTTCCCGACTGCACCAGAAGGACAGTTATGTTTTTCGAGTGTAAGTTTATTTTTCTTTGGCATGCTCTAGCTAGAGCTTGAACGGGTTGTCACATTTGAACTTAAGGGTATTAGATTTGTCTTAGTCGCGAGAATGAACCTGGGTCAAAATATTTACGCAGTCAGGTGTTGATTCTTTGAATAAATGAAGTTTTTTTTTCTAGGACCTACACCCAATACTCAGTGGTAGTGCAAGCGTTCAACAAGATCGGTTCGGGCCCCGTTTCCGCGGAGGTTAAAGCGTACACCGCCGAGGGGGCTCCCACGGCGCCTCCTCAAGACGTGCTATGTACCACACTGACCGCTCAGACTATACGCGTGTCTTGGGTGTCCCCGCCTTTGGCCGCCGCTAATGGACTGATCAAGGCTTACAAGGTTATCTACGGGCCTAGTGAGACTTGGTATGGTGAGTGCTTTCATGTATTTCTGCCTATTGTTTGTGGATTAAAATTATCAGATTTTTTGTCCAAACTCTCCTTTTCATGATAAAATGATGGATGTATCTAGATCAAGTTTGGTATATGGGAGTTTTTAGGAAAGGACTTCAGATGCAACGTATATCCTATAAAAATAAGGAATAATTTTAAGTGACGTCTATTATATGGTTACGTCTCATTCACCTTATGGCCTTTAAATAAATTTAATTGTAGTTTTATAATATGCTCTATCCTGTGCTGAACTCGGGCATTTTCTCAGGCGATAGGCTAGCAACTTGTCATTGATCATTCATATTAGATCTGCCCCGGCTATGCTGAACGTGACTGTGGGATATCATTTATGATCCTGCAGTTCTGGCTACCCCATTTCGAGAACACAGCCGTATCTATATGACGTATGTTATAATATATTCTATAATAAATAATAACTTGTTTGTAGACGAGAAAACGAAAGACACGAAGATCACAGCGAGCAGCGAAACTATTTTGCACGGACTGAAGAAATTCACGAACTACTCTATGGAGGTGTTGGCGACTACTAACGGAGGCGACGGCGTGCGCGCGGTGCCGATACACTGTCAGACTGAACAGGATGGTAAGGCTGTGATCACTATGTACGTACTTACTTATTGATTATTTGAAAATAAACTGTACCTAATGTTTGCTCGTTGATACGTGACGTTGACTGTTATTCTGTCACTTTGGCAATGGTGGTGACAACTTTTTCTGGATTTTTTTTTTGCCAGCCTATATTTCCTAAAGTTTCATGGAAATTCATTAATAAGGCATCATCCATTTTCTGCGCAAGATGTTTTGATATATAACAAATTGTTTAATTTCCCTCAGTACCGGAAGCCCCTCGCGCAGTGAAGGCTCTGGTGATGGGGCCGGACTCTATCTTAGTGTCATGGCGGCCTCCCGCGCAGCCCAACGGAGTTGTTACACATTACAATGTGTACACGCAGGCACCTAACACCGAACCTCATGCTAACAAGGTAACATTTTTCTATAGCCTGAATTTTTAATTAGCCTGTAGTGACCACACCTTACGGTCGTACAAGCATATAGGGGGGGGGGGGTACTGTGCGGGTTAGTGTGTTTTTCGTCAGAGCCTCCTGAAGTATTTCAGGAAAAGTTGTAAGCAACCCTTACGTCCCATCGATCGAACGATTAGTATGTATGTTTATAAAAGGTCTTTTATGCTGCTCTGGGAGTGAAAAAAAAGTATAATACTACAGCTGCTTCAGAGGGACAAGAGGGTCTTGGTTCTTGGGTCTTGGCGATGGATTGACCACCTGTCACTAGTAACCGAACTTGTACATCTCAACTATACCCTCAAAATTGGTCAGAAGTGGCACCATGTGATTCTATCGGCCCTCGGTGCTCTGCCTACCCCGTAAGGGATAAAGGCGTGATTATATGTGTGTATGTTTATAAAAATATAAATTATTACTGACCATCTTAACCAACCATGCTAAGTTGATCTACTCATTGGCCTTAATCCCTATGATCCTAGAACTACGTTTAGCATCTAACGGGGAGAGATGTTATTTATCACTGACAAGTTGCCAGCTTACCGCCTGAGAGTATGCCCCCGAGTTGCTTATTCGATTCTTACGACATGCACGGAAGGAGATGCACTTTAATGTATTCTAGTGAAGCCCTGCATTAGCGGTGGTTTCTGCCCATAGTCACCATTCTGGGCAGGCGGGTTGGTGACCGGCACCCTTAGAAACATGTAACTTCAAATCCAGGTACCAGCAAGCCAGACTAGCTACTCGGCGACCGACATGAAGGCCGGCCGCTACGACTTCTGGGTCACCGCCTCCACCATCATCGGCGAGGGCCAGCCCTCGGCCACCGCCTCCTGCAGTCCCAGCGATAAAGGTATGCTGTCATACTATCATCCAGGTACCAGCAAGCCAGACTAGCTACTCGGCGACCGACATGAGGGCCGGCCGTGAAGTAGTATAGGTATACTCGTAATAACGTGGTTTGGATATATTTGATCCCAGAATTACCGTTTTTAGGAAGCAAGTCAAAGAGGCCCTCATTCTGAGTCGAGCAGCCTCATGATTGTTATTGTTATTATTATATTTTACTTGTGTATTCATAAATATTTTCTTTTATTTCGTATTAATGTTTTTACTAACACAGTCTTAAGCATCTACTAATCAGTTATAGGTCGTAAGCATGTTCACTTTTAATTTTGTTTTGTAACGTAAAGTGATTGCTCAGCCAGGTTGTGTATACAAGTTTTATGCGACAATCTAGCTCAGATACTTATCAATGTGATGATTTTACTACAGTATTGATTGTTATGTGTTTTGTGTACCTAAATTAAAAATAAATAAAGTGATCTACTGGATTATCCTATGTATTATTCTGATTAAGGTACATATCCGTCTAGTTTCATAAAAATCCGTTTGGTTGTTTTGCGTAGTATATAAGATAGATATACACACGTTCTGTGTTCCCGTAGTGAGGTTGCCGTAACTGCAGGATCTCACACACGTTCGGCATAGCGTGGACAATAATGTCAATGATCAGTGACGTGTAGGCTTATCGCCTGTGAGAACGCCCTAGTTTCTTAGTCTCCTCTTACGACATGCGCGGAAAGAGATGCAGCTGATGTATTAGTAAAGCCCCGCATCTGTACAGGAATGTGTCATATTATGTAAAGTTTGTCTTCTATTACAATTCATTTTAACTATGTACAATAATTATCTTTGTGTTTGACAGTCCCTGCGAAGATAGCTTCATTCGACGAATCGTTTACCGCCACCTACAAGGAAGATGTCAAGTTGCCCTGCCTTGCCGTTGGAGTGCCTCCGCCTAACATTCTGTGGAAGGTAAGTGACGCTAATTGACCATAGTTACGTGTAAAAATTGATTTCTTTTATGTTTTCGAGTTTTCATGGTTGGTAATTTTACTGTACGGCCGACTGGTAGGCAACTGGCAGCTAAACGTCAAAAGTCTGCTACCGATTAAAAAATCCTATCATGTTTTGTAGCTTGCCAAAAAAATAGACATACAAACAACTAACCTTCTGACGCTGTCGGGTAAAAATAAAGGGGCCGGTCATTCAATATACCTACGTACGATATGTCTCTCACAAAACATAAGAAAAATGTTGTAATCTCAAAAACTAAAACAACGGATTGTCATACGGTTTTTCCAATATGTAGCGTGTCTAAGATACATCTAATAATATTAAGTTATAAACATGAATCTATTAATATATACCAATTTCAGGTGAAAGGCCATCCCCTAGAAGCGTCGGAGCGAGTCCGCCAGTTGCCGGAAGGTTCCCTGCAGATCGCGGGCGTAGCGCGCGAGGACGCCGGCGAGTACTCGTGTCACGTCGACAACCAGTTCGGAACTGATAGCGTCGCTCATCAGTTGTCTGTGCTAGGTAAGTTTAGGGTGTGTAGTGTGTTGATGCTGAAGAATTTTTATTTCAGGAAAAGAGATGTGAATAGGTTGCTGCTATTCTTCCTTTTATTTAAATAAATCTAAAGTATGTATTTTGTTATTAGGGCAGCATTTTTTTAAAATCAATACCTTATTTTAATCTATGCTAACAACTTGTATGTATGGAGGTATACGCTCTAGGTTCGGGATGTATAGCCACGAGCACATATGTTTCAAAACTGTTTAAATCATCTGATCATAGATGTATAGGCCCATGATGATGATAATGATGTATATAGGCCCACTAGCGGCCGCCCATGACTTTTCCGCGTGAGGTGGGCATTGCACCCGTGAGAAGCCGGCGCGGGTTGCTATACAGGATGTTTTTTTGTGGCCACCATTAACGAAGGGTACGTACTCTATACATCAAATAAAGTAAGTTTATGCCAAAAAAAACGTTGGGAAAAAAAAAAAAAAAATATAATATACTTGATCGGGCGAAATTTATAGTGTCTAGTGTTTATAAGGTTCTTTTATAGACAGATATTAATTATTTCTCGTGAAAAAATCTTGCTACGCGCGTCTATGTGCATTTATGCAGAAAAACGCAGTCTATTTACTCAACTTTGGACCCTAATATTTTGGAAACCAGACACTTCCCAGGTATGTTTCCATGGAGAAAAATGATCGTGATGATGTGGAGATTCCGTAGTTTTCGGGAACGTTGACGACCAAAAATCATCCTTCTTCGATAAATGAGCTATCTAAGACTAAAAGAATTTTTCAAATCGGACCAGTAGTTCCTGAGATTAGCGCGTTCAAACAAACTTCAGATTTATAACATTATAGTGGAC